>JAVIAB010000159.1:54596971-55028824 GCA_032433765.1 Megaustenia siamemsis
AAAAGCCCAGGGGACAACGCACGTAATCAAATTGATTATACAATGATAAGTAATAGATTTAGAAACAGTCTGGTGTGTGTGAAAACTAGACCAGGGGCAGATTGCAATAGCGATCATGCACCAGTTGTCGGAAAGCTTAGAGTGAAATTAAAAACAACAAAACGAGCCTCAGTTAGCATCAAGTTAAATTTAGATTTACTAAAATCAGACAAGAAGCTGCAAGACAAAAATAAAATCGCAATTCAGACCCGGTACAATGCAATAGAGAAGATACAAAGCATTGATGAACAGTGGGAAATGCTAAAAGAATCAATGCAACAAACATCAAAAGAGTTCATACCACCAGTGAGGACAAATTCAAGAAAGAAATGGATGACAGATGACATTTTGCAGCTAATGGATACAAGAAGAAGAAATAAAGAAAATAAAGATGAGTATAAGAGATTAAATAAAGAAATTGTAGTAAAATGCAATGAAGCAAAAGAAGCATGGCTAAAAAGAGATGCACAGAGATTGAAATGCAACAAAAAGGGGATGATAACGCTATATACAAACAAATTGAGGAATTACCAGGAAGAAAAACGCAATCAAAAAGTGGATGTCTAAGATCAAAGGAAGGAGAACTGTTGATTTAACAAGAAAACATAAGGGAACGATGTACAGAAAATATTAAAGATCTTTAAAATAATGAACGAACGGAAGTAAATATTAATAAGGTGACCATTCGTCCCGGATTGTCCGGGACAGTCCCGGAATTTGACATTTTTTGAACCTTTGTCCCGGATTAGCTGCCGTACCGGTTTTGTCCCGATTTTGGCATATTTTTTAGCTTTTGTCCCGGATTTGATAAAAAATAATTTGGGACACAAACGTTTACCAATTTTGCCATTTTGGTATAAGGCGTACATTTCTTCAATTTAAAAAAAATATATTATTCCGTTGCTGTGTAGACAATTTTGTTTAATATCAAAACAGTAGAATGCGCTCCTAGTTTTAAATCTCGTATATATTCGTTGTGTTACTAACTTTCACTTTCACTTTCGCAAAAAATGGCACCGAAGCGTAATTGTAGTTTTAATCAAGATTTACAAAAGGAATACCCTTTTATAAAAAAAAAGTCTACATCAGACTTCACTGTAAGATGTAATATATGCTCATCCGGGTTTACTATTAATCATAGTGGACGTGGTGATATTAAGAGCCACATAAATATAAACTGGTACGTTGAAGTCATTGCCGGGTGAAACATCTGATATAGTAAGTAGTTTTCTTATTGACTGTCTAACTGAAAATGGTTTAGAACTGAAAGTAGTTGGATTATGTACAGACAACACACATTCTAATTTTGGGGGCGCTGAAAGAAAAGGACAGAACAATGTTTTCACAAAACTGAAAGAAAACCTTGGACATAGTTTGATAGGTGTTGGGTGTGCTTGCCATATTTTCCACAACACTGTTCGAGCAGCTGCAGACGTATTGCCTGTTGATGTTGAAATGACTATTGCACAAATTTATCTGTACTTCAAATCATACACAGTTAGAGTTGAAAGTCTCAAGGAGTTTTGTCAGTTTGTCGACAGAGACTTCCAGATGATTTTAGGTTATGCACAAACTAGGCGGCTTGCGCTCTTGCCGGCTGTTGAAAGGGTTCTTTACATGTTCCTGCCTCTAAAATCATATTTTCAATCTCAAGACAGATGCCCAGTTTTTATACAGGATTTCTTTGAAACCCCACTGTCTGAGGCATGGCTTATTTTGGTTCACAATCAGGCATCCTCTTTCCACGAAGCAGTGCAGAAAGTAGAGGGACAGATGGTCACTGTATTTGAAGTCATTGACAACATTACTAGGTTGAAAGCTATCTTGGAGTCCAAGCTGGAAGACGGCTTCTTGCCATCAAGAGTTCAGATAATCCTTAAAAAGCTGGAAATGGAAGGATTTCCACGTGATGATGTGAAAAAGTTTAACGCCAGTGGTTCTTCATTTTATGAAACAGCTTTAAGTTATTTGAAGAAATGGGCTGCAAATAATTTTCAAAACCTAGAGTCTTACAGCTGGGTATACTGAACAGAACACCAAATTGGGAAGATATTGAGAAGTCTTCATCATTAGTGAGTCAAACAGTGCCTTCAGTCGACTTTCCAGAAAATGAAATGTATGACGAATATGCCTACATGAAACAGTTCGTTACTTCACAAAAAATTAGTGAGTGGAGTCTTAATAAAACATTACCAGGGCAGCGTTGGGTTGAACTAGCTTCCCACTTCAGAAACAATCATGTGCCCGTTTCACATATTCTGAAGTTGGCAGAGTTCTTTTTGTGTCTACCTGGAACAAATGCTGCAACAGAACGAGTGTTTTCTCTGATGAACAGTTTGTGGACAAGTGATAAAACACAACTAGGTGTTGAAACTTTAAAAGCCATGTTGATCACCAAAGTGAACTATGAGGAAACATGTGTCGAATTTTATAAGATGCTGCATACAAAGAAGGCCATTTTACAGAAAATTCACTCATTTGAAAAGTACAGCATCTCTGTTTCACCTTCAATTTAAGTGAGTATCACTGTTTTTTTTTTATCTCCTGATTATCCTGATAGCGTATTGTGAGGTCTATATTATTAGATGTTTTAAAATGTATGTATTATTCACTTGAAAATGACAGCAAGAAGAAATGTAATTTTATTGGTGGAAAATTGAAGTAAAATTATTCTGTCCCGGAATGGGATTTCAAAAATATGGTCACCTTACAAAATAAGGATAATGGAGAAGGAGTATAAATACTCAGAGAAGAAGTGGAAGACGCCTTGCGCAATATGAAAGCAGGAAAAGCTCATGGACCGCATAATATAACTAAAGAAGAGATTGAAGCCATGGGTGGTTTTGGAATAGGAATAATACAAATATATTGAATGATATCTACAACAGCGGATATATACCAGACAACATGCTCAAATCAATATTCATAGCCCTACCAAAGAAATCGGGTGCGATTGAATGCGATGATCATCGCACAATATGCCTTATGAGTCATATGACTAAGATAATACTAAGAATCATCATGTGGAGAGTGCGAAAAAAATAGTCCAGAAATTAGCGATGAACAGTGTGGTTTTGTTAGTGATAAAGGAACAAACAATGCCATTTATATCATAAGATCTTCAGTAGAAAGAGCCATAGAGGTGAAAACAGATATATACCTATGTTTTATATATTACACCAAGGCATTTGACAAAGCACCAAGAAATAATAACAATTTTAGAAAGCATAAATATAGACAGCAAATATCTAAGAATAATAAAGAACATGTACTGGCAGCAAACAGCGGCCATAAGAACTGGAAACCAATTGGGAATGTTTCAACAAATAAAACAGGGGGTTAGACAAGGTTGTATGCTGTCGCCAGATTTGTTTAATATTTATAGTGATATTATTTTAAGATCCATAAGGGGCATGCCTAGAATAACAATTGGAGCTCATAATATAAATAATATAAGGTATGCTGACGATAATGTATGAATGGCTAAGAGTGAAAGTGAGTTACAAGAAATGATGGACATTATAGTGAAAGAAAACAAAAATAAAGGACTCAGCCTTAATAGCAAAAAGACAGAAGTAATGGTAACAACAAAGAAAAAGACATCACCTCAGTGCGAAATAAAGGGAACAATATTAAAACAAGTAAAGGAATTTAACTATTTGGGAACTTACTTTGTTAACCTCAGACAGAAGATGTACAAAAGAGGTGAGATGCAGAATGGCTCAGGCAAAAGCAGCTTTCCAGAAAATGAGGAAGATACTATGCAATAAATGTTTGACAATAGAAACAAGAAAAATAGTTCTCAAATTTTATGTAGAGCCAGTCTTAACGTATGGTTGTTAATCATGGACAATAGGGCAACAAACAAGAAAATTACTGGAGGTTGTAGAAATGTGGTTTTACAGAAGAATGTTGAGAATACCATGGACTGCTAAGGTGAGTAATGAAAATGTTCTGAGAGAGGTCAAAGCAAAAAGAGAGCTAATATCCAATATTAGGAAGAAACAGTGATCATTTTTTGGCCATGTCATGAGAAGAGAACAACTGGAATATATTGTAACAACTTGAAAAATTGAGGGACGAAGAGACTGAGGGAAACATAGAGAAAAAATACCAGACAGCTTAAGAGAATGGCTTGGCAGAAGGTCAACAACAAAAATGATAAAGAACTCGAGATCGAAAGTTGTTTAGAGACATGATCAACTACGCCAGTAGGCCCTGTACTTGATGATGATGACTATCCGCTAATTCAATTCTCCAATTTCTCAATCTCCTATCTACCTCACTTCAATTCTTTAAATATTATTAATAGGGATGTTGTTCACCCTTTCTTTTGCTGGCATGATCCAGAAACTCATTTATTCTCCCCAGTCTTCTAGCAAAAAATACATCTGTTTTGACACTTTTCATCAATTTGTCTTTTTCTCTCTTCTATTATGTTGTTCCTCTCTGGAGATCCAAGAGGCCAAAACACTAATTCTGAATTACTAAAACTTGATATTGGTCAGCCCTTTTCATTCTGTGACCAGAAGACTTCATGTGAGAGATATATATAAGGAGATTATAACATGCGAGAGAGAGATATAAGGAGATTATAACATGTGAGAGAGATATAATGAGATTATAACACGTGAGATAGAGATATAAGGAGATTATAACATGTGAGAGAAATATAAGGAGATTATAACATGTGAGAGAGATATAAGGAGATTATAACATGTGAGAAAGATATATAAGGAGATTATAACATGAGAGAGAGACAGAAAGAGCATAGGATGTGAAAGAGACAGTGGGAGACAGACAGTAGCATATGAAGGTGACAGAAGGAGACAGCGACATGTGAGAGAGATAGAAGAAGACTGCAGAACCTGAAAGAGATAGTAAAAGACTGCATAGTGAGAGAGAGTGAAAGAGGTGAAAGAGAGAGATAAAAGAGGAGAAGCATAAGACGACAAATAAAGTCGAAAAAGTAGAAGAATAAGGCTGCAGAATTTGGGAGAGATATAAGGAGACTTGAACATGCGAGAAAGACAGAAGGAGATTGCGACATGGGAGAGATATAAGGAAACTTGAACATGAGAGAAAGACAGGAGATTGCGACGTGAGAGACATATAAGGAGACTTAAACATGAGAGAAAGACAGAAGGAGATTGCGAAATGGGAGAGATATAAGGAGATTTGAACATATGAGAAAGACAGAAGGAGATTGCGAAATGGGAGAGATATAAGGAGACTTGAACATATGAGAAAGACAGAAGGAGATTGCGAAACGGGAGAGCTATAAGAAGACTTGAACATGTGAGAAAGCCATACGGTTATTGCGACATGGGAGAAATATAAGGAGCCTTGAAGATGTGAGAATTACAGAAGAAGATTGCGACATGGGAGAGGGGCAGAAGACGATTGCGACATGAGAGAGGGGCAGAAGGAGATTGCGACATGAGAGAGGGGCAGAAGAGATTGCTACATGGGAGAGGGGCAGAAGGAGATTGCGACCTGAGAGAGGGGCAGAAGAAGATTGCGACATGGGAGAGGGGCAGTAGGAGATTGCGACATGGGAGAGGGGCAGAAGAGATTGCTACATGGGAGAGGGGCAGAAGGAGATTGCGACATGAGAGAGGGGCAGAAGGAGATTGCGACATGAGAGAGGGGCAGAAAGGGATTGCGACATAAGAGAGATATACGGAGACTTGAACATGTGAGAAAGACAGAAGGAGATTGCGACATGGAAGAGATATAAGGAGACTTGACCATGTGAGAAAAACAGAAGGAGATTGCGACATGAGAGAGGGAATGAATGAGATTGCGACATGTAAAAGGGACAGAAGGTGATTTCGACGTGAGAGATGGGCAGAATGAGATTGCGATATGAGAGTTGGTAGAATGAGATTGCGACATGCTAGAGAGGCAGTCGAACTTTGCAACATGAGAGAGGGAAAGAATCAGATTAGAGAAAGGGACAGAAGGAGATTGCGACATGAGAGGGGCAGAAGGAGATTTTGACATGAGAAAGTGGCAGAAGGAGATTGCGACAAGTGGTAAAGACTCATGAAGACTGCTGCATTTAAGAGACAGAGAAGACGGCTGCAAATTATGTGAGAGATAGAAGGTGAAATGACCTAACAATTGTCCACAGAAAGTTGGTTGAGAAACATGCATGTTCCTAAAAGACACATGCAAAGACTTTGAAACGGGCAGAAGCTTTCAAAAAATAATGACTAGATATGAATTTCAAAAAGAATAAAACTATGATCATAAACAAGAAATACTCAAAACCCACAAGTCTTCCTCTTATTCTTCTTATTCTTCCATCCTTCCTCCGATGCCGTTGCTCTTCTATTGGCCTCTTCTGGTGTGATCCCTCCTAGTGACTCTAGTATTCCCTTTATCCATCTCTTTCTCGGTCTTCCTCTTAATCTGGCGTTTTCGTAGCGTTTGTTTATGGCTCTTTGAGTAATTGTTAGTTCTTTTTGTTTGTTATGTGGCCGAACCAATTTATATGTTGTTTCTTTATCTATTCAATAGATGGTTTAATTTCGTGTTTCTTCCTCAGGTCGGTGTTTCTTATTTGTCCCTTAAGCTGGTTCCTGTCATTCTTCTGACACATTTCATTTCGGTGGTCGTTATCTTTCTTATTGTTTCTTGAGGCCAGCGTCCAATTCTGGAACTGATAGCACAGAGTTGGTAGAAAAATGTATTTGTATATTGCCCTTTTTGCTTCCGTAGTGAATATCACCCACACGTGAATATCAAAATTCATTGAATAGACCTGGTGACAGTTCAGAACTGTAACTACCTTGAACATACTATAACCAGGGATGGAAAATTAATACTGAAATAAACAAAAGAATAGGAATGGCAAAAAGTAATTTTAATTTCACGAAGAATATATTGACATCAAAGCAAATAACACAAGGGCTAAACTAATAATAGCAAAATGTTATGTCTTCTCTACATTCCTATATGGTGCAGAAACATGGACAGTAGACAAGAAAACAGTACAGAGAATTGGAGCCTTTGAAATGAGAATATATAGAAGAATAGGTAGAATTGGATGGAAGGAAAAGAAAAACTATGAAGTCTTAAAACAGCTAAGAATGAAAAGAGAACTACTTAACACAATTCAAACAAGACTAATGTGATTTTGGAACATGTGAAAAGATATAATGGCCTGCTAAAAGTAATCCTCGAGGGGAAAATAATAAGTAAAAGAGGTAAAGGCAGACCAACAAGCAAAAGATGGACAAATCAGCCTATGACAACCTGCACCATTAAAGTAAGAGACATCATATTGGCGCTCCATGTTAGCCAACCTTCATTGTGGTGATGGCACTCGATGATGATGATGAAAACAAGAAATATACACCAACAGTTTGCGACTTCATTAGAGAACATGACATATTGCGGCAGAAAAACAATAGAAGTGGACAAAACAATGTATTTGTTCGTGGTACTGATATCTTTGACAGTTGGACCACAACCATATTTATAAAACTATAACTGATAGTTGCTAGACAGAGACAGATCTAATACCGAAGGAGAAATATATATCTACGAATATATTCTAAAATATGCCACGTCACTAAACAAACAATATGATAATGGGAACAAGTAGACTGTGGCTTATAAATAATGTACACGTGGGTAAACATTTGTTTCAGATATGCGGCTTGGCTTTTCCATGTTTTCAATAATTCAATGTTTCGTGGTGCGAGTCTACCACCAGATCAGAACTAGTGGCACGTACACGACAACAAGAGAATACAGATATTTTGACGTTTTTAAAACAGCAACCATGGTAGATTCATATATTCTATCGGTGTGTCCTTTTGTACTAATCACGTGACTGTCACAAAGTTATCACTCGTGTCGACCATGACGACGCCCACCTCAACAGTAAAATTAGTGGAAACATATTTCTGTCTCAATATTAGAAACACAATTTTATTTGTATGAAGCTTCCAGTTGCTTCCAGCTCAACTCGTGAACAATATGAATTAGATTTGATAAAACAATTAACTGATTACCTCCCCCTTGATGTCCTTCCAATAAGGTCTGTCCATGGGAGCATGAATCTATCTAGGTACCAAAGTCGGATGTCTTTTAATGTTGAGTCATCAGTAGCAGATATTACAAAGTGATGTGAGCAACATAACATTGTGTCAGTAGCAGATATAACAACGTGATGTGAGCAGCATCACTTGTTTTAGTAGCAGATATCACAACGTGATGTGAGCAGCATCGCATTGCTTTAGTAGCAGATATCATAACATTAGTAGTATTTGACCCATAACTAGACAAAGATATGTAGCGTGGCGGGTTTAGCGCCTAACGCAAGCGCGGTTGTTTTATTGATCTTCTTGTGGTATTGAGAGTCTGTGCTGTAACGTCTATTAACATATTCCTGTAGGTTTTCTGTTTTTCCGTGCTTTGGTGCATGAGCTTCTGCAAGTTAACGCATTTTCTGTCACCGATTGCTGGGTCAATTTGCATATGTAGTTAATGTTGGCAATTCTTAATCAAAATTCAAAGTGTTCTGTATAACCTTCTACTGTTGCCACTGTGCAGCTGCTGCTTGTGTAGCGACTTTTAATTAGGTTAGTTAGAAGTTAGCTTTCTCTGTATGTTGTCAGTATCTCCATATGTGTTCTCTGTTTAATCGTTCGAGTACTTTTTCCTGGTCAATGAAAGGTAGGTACACATTCCAGTTGGGTTCTTTCGTCCTTTCTGCTAACTGTTGTAGAGTGAAACATGCGTCAGTACATCATCTATTTTTTTTTTTCTGAAGCCACATTTGATAATTGCTTAAGCGTAGTTCTATTATTAGATAAGAACTCATTCGCAAGGTCCAGAACCCGTTTTCACGTTACAGACTGTCCAACTCCAGTTATATTATAGCTGTAGGTATGGCGTGCCGTGTTATATTAAATAAAGAGCCGCCAGGTCTTGCTTATTGGTCTCCATAAATCTTCAAAAACATTTGTGTAGAATTTCCCTTTTTCCTTCTTCATTTGTCTTTTAGCGGGTAGAGGAAAAATAATTTGGGATCAAGGCAAATAAATACAAATAAATATATAAAACGAGCCGAAAATTCGTTCAAATTTGTGTCGTCCATCAATTACGTAAAGCTATACCACACCATTTTTTCTATTAATTTTGTTTTACAATTTCACCTCCAGAGAAACAATATTCGGTCTTTTGTTCTTCTGTTTGCCTCTGCTGCTCTTATGTTTCATAGTGCTTCTAATATTCAGTCAATCCATCATTTCCTAGCCCGGGCATTGGGTTTAATGTTCTCGCAATGTTTATTGAATGCTCGTTGTGTTGTCTTTTGAATTGTTTGCTCTATCCCGTAGCTAGACCATTTTATGTACTCCTAGTTTTTTTTTTTTTTTCTCAGTTCTTCATTTCTGATTTTATCTCTCAGCTGATTCATATTATTCGTCTAACACATTTAATCTCGGGAGCCGAGATAGCTCAGTGATTAGTGAGCTGGACTACAAAGGACAAGAGGTAGGGTTTGATCGCAACCAACGGCTTCCGGGTTCACCTAGCCTTAAATGTGTACCGGATTTTTCTCTGGTAAAGTAAAGCTGCACGGGCGTAATACCGACCACCTTACCCCAAAAATCATGTGCCGAAGGTCTGTAAAATGTATGGTCACTAACACTAAATTCTGCTTTGTGGGTGAGACTTTTTATATAGCGGAGCCAACTGTAAACAAACCGACGGAACAACAAATAAACCACTGTCGTAACTTCTTTGTACAAACATGAATCGCCACGTTATTTTACAGATGAATGTTGAGAGTATCATGGACAGCGAAGAAGATTAATGAACATGTTCTGAAAGAGAAGTCAAAGCAAAATGAGAGCCTATTTCCTATATTAGGAAGAAACAATCATTATTATTGACCATGTAATGATAAGAGAATAACTGGAATATATTGTAACAACTGGAAAAATTGAGGGACGAAGAGATAGAGGGAAGCAAAGAGAAAAAATAACAGACAGCTTAAAAGAATGGCTTGGCAGAAGGTCAACAACAGAAATGATAAATAACTGTAGAGATCGAAAGTTGTGGAGAGACATGCTCACCTACGCTAGCAGACCAGGTACTTGATGATGATGATGATGATCAATAAAATAATGTGTTTTCATTTTTAAAGCAAAAATATTAAATCAATTGTTTGTTTATTTGCTGCAAGATGTGTATTCAGCAGTAGTAGCATCCAACAGTTTGAGTTGACTATGGATGTTGCAGCGTCACTAGGAAATAATATTGTTGTTATTTTCTTTTGCAGTGTATTCACTTTTGTATGAATCTGTCTGTTTGCTTAAGTTGCAGCTTTAGATAGTGTTTCCAAAGATTGCGTTCTTCAGGAGTCTCTTGTCAGGATGCAGGGTTTATATTCAGAGTCTTCGTGGCACGTTCGCATACGTCTATAAATCGAAGTTGTTGGCGCCCGTTAGTTATTTTGCCATCTAATTGTTGTCCATAAAATAAATACATCGTTTGGTATGCGGCAATCTTTCATAGGATACAAGTAACAAAACCAGCTCAAACTAAGTTATTTGATCAGATAACCATTGAACTCATACATTAGAAAAGACGGACAGCCAATATCAACATAATCTACATATGCAAGAGAGATGGAAATAATATTTCGAAGACCTATTGACAACTATTAACCTCAGACGGAAGATGTACAATAGAGGTGAGATGTAGAATGGCTCAAGCAAAAGAAGCTTTTCAAAAAATGAGGAAGATACTATGCAATCCATTTTTGACAATAGAAACAAGAAAAAGAGTTCTTAAATGTTATGTAGAGCCAATCTTGACATATGGATGCTAATCATGGACAATAGGACAACAGGCAAGAAAATCACTGGAGTCTGTAGAGATGTGGTTTTACAGAAGAATGTTGAGAGTTCCATGGACAGACATGGAGTAATGAAAATGTTATGAGAGAGGTCAAGGCAGAAAGAGAGCTAATTTCCAATATTAGGAAGAGCCAATCATTATTTTTGACCATGTAATGAGAAGAGAACAACTGGAATATATTGTAACAACTGGAAAAATTGAGGGACGAAGAGATAGAGGGAAGCGGAGAGAAACAATAACAGATAGCTTAAGAGAATGGCTTGGCAGAAGGCCAACAACAGAAATGATAAATAGCTGCCGAGATCGAAAGTTGTGAAGAGACATGATCACCTACGCCAGTAGGCCTGGTACTTGATGTGGATGATTGAACAACTATAAATGAAACAACATAAACCACACAAACATGCACACACACTGAATCAAACATCATGAAAGCAGTAACCGAAGAAGAAATGAAATATGCACCAATAAATAAAACACTGGGGATAGACAACATACCAGTAGAAATAATATCAGTAACAGCAGATTCAGAAACAATAGTTACATGACTGCACAGATCGTGTATATATAAGATCATATCCAACTCTTTTCTACTTTAACTTCATGTCGTGTTTGATGAAGGCGATTTATTTTTCTTCAAAATGTTCTTTCATCTTTCACTTATTGCTATTATAACATCAATGTAATGACTTTAAACATACATAGGTAGGCAAGAGACTACAAATGTATTACATATTTTCTTGTAGAGAACAAATCAATAACATAAACATGTTTTTCTTTAATCAAATGTAACAAACATGACTATTCCTGGCGCATGCTCATTCAGACGATTAATAAAAGTTGCTTTCGTGGTATAGGTTGTGTTGTTATCTGTTGTGATTAGTGTGTAATCTGAAAACGATAAGATTACAACGATGGATGTGTTGAAAGTATGCATCTCACATATTTGAGATTTGAATGGCAGGTTAGTGAAACGATCAAAATATACCATCTAGATCATCTATTAAAAGAAATAGCAAACTTTGGATGTGCCATAAATGCATTGATTTTTTAACCGTTGATTACTCATCTGCTTATATGATTTACTCGTAATTGTATTGCGAATTAAATAGATTATAACAGTCACTCTATAGAGAGACATGTAGTGCTACAAGAAATGATTTATGATGTATGTGTCAACAGTTTAGTATACTCGCTTCCTGATCACAATGGTCCGGGTTCGATCCCTTGAAGTGGCGGATGTTTTGTTATTGTTTATGGACAAGGCTACGGAGTTTACTCAGACATAATGGGTACAAGATATTTTTTTCCTGAGAATACAAACAGGCCTGGCGTGATACCGACCAGATTAACCATAAATATGGAATGGTTATAGAAAATATGGTCACTATCAGCATATTCCCCACACACCTTGCAGGCACGGACAGGAATATTTACTTTCGTTTATGTCGATAGGAAGATAAATGACAAACATAGATATATATACCTTTGAGCGAAAGTGATTCTTTAAGCTGATATTTTGAGATAGACACAAATATATAATATTATAATATTGAGCAGACTGACCAAAGAAATGAGGCTGTAAGAATGAGGATACGGGGGTCACTCTCAGAATTGTGTGATGAGGTAGTGCTGGGAGAAGATTTCACAATCACAGCCAATACCATTCATACAACACTTAAAAGGTCACACAACACTGCCCCTGGTCCAGATTGTGTTTGGTACGACGACACAGGCGATTTCGCTGACGACGACTTGAAATTACTGGCCAAAGAATTTAATGCCATCATTCAGAGTGGCCAGATTAAGATTTATTGGCTGCACAGCTACTTACTGCCGCTACCGATGATAAACAAGGATCATTCTCAGATCAGTACCTACAGAATCATCGCGATGCAGAACACTGTAGGCAAACTACTGGAGAAAATAGTTACTCGTGTACTCACCTTTCACCTTGAACAGATACGCGTATTCCAACCCACACTCAAGAGACATGGCTTACTGCGGCAGTCTTCGCCTATAACGTCTACGAAATCTTCCGTAGACGAATGGAGACATGTAAATAAAATAATAAAGTATCCCCGTCACGGCAAGTGGCGTAAAGGAAATAATGTGTTAGTGACCATACATTTTACAGACCTTCGGCACATGATTTTTGAGGTAATGTGGTCGGTATTACGCCCGTGCCGCTTTATTTTCCCAGAAAAAAAAATCCGATACCCATTATAGGGTGGGTGAACTATAAGCCGTCGATTGGGATGGAACGCTACTTCTTGACCTTTTATGAAAGCTTCCACAGACGAGAGGAGACATATGTGCTAATGTGAACAAGTTTTAAACATTAAAAAGAACTGTCTAATAAATAACAATCTTTAGAGGAAATTAAAAATAAAAACCATCTCTCATACAAAACACATCGGGTAGGAAACTGGGATATAGGAAAGATCAAAATGACATATTGATGAAGAACTTCATAAAGATTCAACAACAATATGAGTTCACACCAACATAGATCGCACGCTTGTCCTCTTTCACCGACATATTTATGAAAACAAAGACAAGATTGTGCTTCACTATTTTTTATTGAGAATGACAAAATTTACAACACCAAACAATTCAAAGGTAAAGTGAATAACACATTTACAATAAATAGCATAATTGACGAATTACAGAATTCAAAGACTGCAATTTCAACTAAATAATATTAAAACATGTTTTGTATGTGTCTTACTATAACATTCTACACTGTTTCTGAAGTATGTAAACCACTGTCTAGAAATATCTCAAATATCCGTCTGTGGCGACGATAACAACCAACATTCTTATCAAATCTCGTTTTCCTCCTCTCTCTGACGTCGATTTCTCTACAAACTACTCTTCTTCCCTGGTCCTACAAAATAGTTCCGGTTATGATCTCCACTCCGTGAAGGCAGGCAGATGATCTCATGTATAGAGACAATGGCTGCGATCTCCGACTAGTACAGTCACTGCCAAGCAGGAAAGGAATGATAAACTATCTTATTATATTGTCTTGTAATAGTATGTCCAAACATAACGTCATGTGCTACAGGTGACACCCGGTCGTCATCAAGCTATTGTATGCAAGATCAAAAATAGAGGCATTATCAATTGGAACATTATATCAGCATTCCAGGTTGGCAACCTAGAAAACATCAGCCAAGAAATGAAGAGAATTAAATTGAACATATTGGGACTATGTGAAGTAAGATGGAAAGGAGAATTATTATTACAACGAGACATAAGAAATATAATTTACTTTGGGGGAGCCACGCACGAAAGAAGAGTAGGTATCATGTTAGATAAAAAAAAAAGAAGCAAAACTGTGAAAGGATTTTAGCCAGTATCTCATATAATTCTGCTAGTAAAATTGAGAGGTAGACCAATGGATTTTCCAACCACGAGTACAACTCACACTGATTCTAGCAGGAATTGAACACGAGTTGTCCGAACGTAGGTAGGTTAGTCGGGTGATTTTCCCAACACGGCTAGAGAGGACCCCGTATACTAGTAAAAGAATGCAACTAGAAAAAAAGTCTCAGTATGAACAGTAAGATAACAGAAATAATGGCGCCGAAAACAACCAACTTTCTTAACAAATCTCGTTTTCCTTCTCTCTCTGACGTCGATTTCTCTAGAAACTACTCTTCCTGTCAAGTCCTACAAAAATAGTACCGGTTATGATCCCCACTCCGTGACGGCAGGCAGATGATCTCATGTATAGATACAATTACCGGGGCCTCATTATGAGGGGGGTAAAAAATAGTAACACTGTGACCTTTCCGGCATGTCGTAAGAGGCAACTAAGGAGTTTGATCGATGGCTTGACAAGCTGTCCTTACAAAAGTATTGTTATGGAAACAGCGCCATAGATTTTATAGCAGTGATCTCTGTAATATTTGCATTTTGGCACACACGGTTTCTGTTTTTGAGATTGTGGTTCTACCATATGTGCCATCTTCGGCTCGAAAGGACACTATATAGATAGATAGACAGACAGACAGACAGACAGACAGACAGACAGACAGACAGACAGATATAGATAGATAGATAGATAGATAGATAGATAGATAGATAGATAGATAGATAGATAGATAGATAGATAGATAGATAGATAGATAGATAGATAGATAGATAGATAGATAGATAGATAGATAGATAGATAGATAGATAGATAGATAGATAGATGGATGGATGGATGGACGGACGGACGGACGGACGGATGGATGGATGGATGGATGTATGGATGGATGGATGGATGGGTGGGTGGATGGATGGATGGATGGATGGATAGATAGAAAGATAGATAGATAGATAGATAGATAGATAGATAGATAGATAGATAGATAGATAGATAGATAGATAGATAGATAGTTAGATAGATAGATAGATAGATAGATAGATAGATAGATAGATAGATAGATAGATAGATAGATAGATAGATAGATAGATAGATAGATAGATAGATAGATAGATAGATAGATAGATAGATAGATAGATAGATAGATAGATAGATAGATAGATAGATAGATAGATAGATAGATAGATAGATAGATAGATAGATAGATAGATAGATAGATAGATAGATAGATAGATAGATAGATAGATAGATAGATAGATAGATAGATAGATAGATAGATAGATATACTGATAGACAGATAGATATACTGATAGACAGATAGACAGACAGATAGACAGACAGACAGGCAGGCAGGCAGGCAGGCTGGCAGGCAGGCAGGCAGGCAGGCAGACAGACAGACATACAGACAGACAGACAGACAGACAGATATATAGATAGATATAGATACAATGGCTGCGATCGCCGACTAGTACAGTCACTGCCAAGAAGGAAAGTAGTGGAAAACTACCTAATTAAATTGTCATGTACATTTATGTCCAAACACAATTTAATATCGCTGGACACTAGAACAATAAGAAAGATAACGACCACCGAAATGAAATGTGTCAGAAGAATGACAGGAAACAGCTTAAGGGACAGAGTAAGATACTAAGATAGAAGTAAGCACTATTTTGTAACTCTCTCAAGTTCTGAATAAACACATTTGATTCATACATTCCTCTTCTGATAATGGGAGTCATGAAACCTACATGAAGATGACAGTGCCTTGACCTAATATATTTGGAATTTCCCATTTTTACCATTTGATGTAAAACTTCATTTACGTAGATTGATCTCATCACAAAACGCATGGGCTTTTACTACAGTGATGTTGATTTGACAGATTTATCACAATTTATCAGTTGGTGAACATAAGTATATCGTTGTTCTGTGCTGGGCAGTATCTACATCGGCAAATGTAAAACTCTCCACACCATTCATTATTATTATTTTTTTTTTTATTATGGCCCTTTTCGTCTTGTCAGACGGTCTAGTGGAGGCTATTGCGTATTTTTTTGAGGTATTCATTATTACAGTACGTACTAAATGGCATATATTTTCTTAATCACTATCACATGTGCTGAAAAAAACAAAATGGAAAAAATACGTGCAATGGATATAAATGCTATATCTCATAAATTGTGCCATATTAAAGTTATTAAACAACTAAATTGTAATGTTAATGCAGGTAATATTTTAATAAAATTGAAAAAAATATATAAAAATTATAATGTTAATGTGTAATTATATAAAAACATAAACATTACTCATAGCCATTTTTGAGACCATTTTCGTTATGTTTTTAAAACACATTTTTTTCTAATGAAGAAAAGACATATTTAAGCACATTTTAAAACATTTTATTGTAATGAAGATAAAGCACATATATATAAATACACCCTTTAAAACATCGTTTTTACCATTTAATAGAAGCGTAGATAAATCAACAAATGCTGAAGATGTTGATTTTGGTGAACAACAAATTGGTAGACCCATAAATGATGGATATATAGAAAAAGATTTTAGCAGTGGCGTATTCTGTATGCTAGCACAGCTACCCTCGGTAGCCTGAACATAATAACGAAATACAAAAGGAAATGATAATTTATTATATTTTTTTTCATAATTATATTACAATTTTCGAATTTTCTATTACATATTTCGAAGGCCAATATGATTTATTTGCTTTGATTTGCATTTATTAAAGCACGGTTTTTCTATGGCCACTATAACGTTTGTGAATGAAGCCGAAACTACTATATAAAAAAATAGTACATGAAACCGCTAATCAGCAGCGGTAAATTTCTTTTTTCTCATACTTATAATTAATGATCTTGACATTCAAACATTTCCGTCAAAATTATAAGGGCGAGAGCTACCTATTACAAAATGCGGTTTCATGGGTTATTTTTACCTCTAGCCAATCAAAAGCGTAAAGAGTGAAAGTGAAACTGTGTCTGATTACCGGAACTTCCTAACCTATTTATATTGATAAAATATAGTGATGTCATTAGCAAATATTACTTCATGTTAGCCTACTGAATATAATGTATGTCTTTATTTATTATAGCAGCGGTAGCGCAGACCCTAAAACCAGTATACGTCACTGGATTTTACAAACTTACATGAAATTATTCAGTGAAACAAACATATATATGTCAATCATTATTGTCTGGAGAGTGTTGATTACTTTTACTGTCCTGCTTTTGTGATATTTTTTTGTTTAATCCACTTGATCAATCTTACTAATACGATATTCATTCAGTTTAGAATGCGGAATATTTATTTAAATGTTTTATGATTCATCATAGAAGGAATTGACATTACAATAAATCTTGCTGTAAGATCCTAACAAATGGTGTAACTACCAAACTGCCATGAATGGTTGCACATCACAAACTATTCTTGGTAACGTCATTCTAATAACACGTCATGATTAACGACACTTCAACTGTCTTTTGTCTCTCCTTTCCTCTATTTCACCTTCCTACTTTATTCCACGTTGTTGCAGTATAGTTTGTCTATACTATCGTATACCCACAGTTAATTATTTTTTACTTCTATTATTAGAACACATCTTTAGCGTTGGCCATTTTAGCTACCCATTTTATATATATGGCCCTTTTCGTCTTGTCAGACGGTCTAGTGGAGGCTATTGCGTATTTTTTTGAGGTATTGTTTTTGCCGAACAGCTTCTCTCGTGGCTAATTCTACCAATGTTTGACAAACACACGCGGTCACATAATGAACAGGTCAGGCTCGCTGGTCCACAGGGTTTACCATCCTTTTTCATGAGTCTCTTCTCTTCTAAGTCCTGTCTTAGAACAGTCTCAAATGTTGTTATACCGTTCCTTATACGTGCTCTCCATGATGTGCGATCACTTGCCAGATGTTGCCAGTCGTTTTCACAGATGGAGAAGTCTTTCAGAGATGATTTGCAGATATCTCTATATCGTAGTTTAGGTCTGCCGATTTGTCGTTTTCCGTGTTTTAGCTCGCCATATAGTATTTGCCTAGGAATGCGTTTTTCTTCCATCCGTTGGACATGCCCCAGCCATCTTAGCCTTCGACTTCTGAGCATCGATATGATTGTTAGGGTCTTAGCACGTTGCAGGACAGTTAAGTTGGTTATTTTGTCCTGCCATTTGATGTGCATTATTTTGCGGAGACATCGCATGTGGAAGACATTTAGTCTTTTTTCCTGGTTTGAGTATATTGTCCAGGTTTCGGATCCATATAGTAGTGTGCTAAGCACACAAGTTTGATATATTAAGAGTTTAGTCTTTTGAGTTAGTTTCGTGTTGTTCCATGCCCTTTTTGTGAGTTTGCCGAAGGTCGTAGCTGCCTTACCAATTCGACAGTTTATTTCTTCATCAAGAGAGATCGTTTGCGTAACTGTGGATCCAAGATATGTAAATTTCTGTACTGATTCTAGTGGGCAGTCTTTTAGAGTAATAGATATAGGTTTGAAGTCACCTTGATTTAGTATTACTGTCTTCTGAACATTAATTGACAGTGAAAAAAGGTCGCATGCTTTATCCAGGTTGTTGATCAGCGACTGTAGGGTGGCCTCACTATGAGCGACTAGGGCTGCATCGTCAGCAAATAAAAATTCTTTAAGTAGGGCAACATTTGTTTTGGTTTTTGCTCTTAGTCGTGCTAGGTTGAACAGTGAGCCATCTGGTCTAGTGCGAATGTAAATATCTCCTGAGCTGTTTTCGAAGGTGTAATTTAGGAGGGCAGCAAAAAATATACCAAAAAGGGTGGGGGCGAGGACACATCCCTGTTTCACTCCTTTGTTGACTTTGAAATTCTCTGATGGACTCCCATCAAAATGGACTTTGCCATTCATGTCTTCATGGAAGGAAATTATCAGCCTAAGTAATTTAGGAGGGCAGCCTATGCCTTCTAACACCTTGTAGAGACCATCTCTGTTTACTGTGTCGAATGCCTTTGTGAGATCCACAAAGGCAATATAGAGCGGCATATTTTGTTCCCGACATTTTTCCTGCAGTTGTCTAAGAGTGAAGATCATATCTATGGTTGATCTCCCGGGTCTGAAACCGCATTGGGACTCGGGAAGCACCCGTTCTGCAAGTCTGTGCAGGCGATTAAGTACGACTCTAGCAAAAGCTTTGCCTGTTGTGCTAAGGAGAGAAATGCCTCTGTAATTATTGCAGTCACCCCTGTCTCCTTTATTCTTGTACAGCGTTATAATCTTGGCATTTCTCATATCATGAGGTATTTCTCCGTTTCTCCAGCATTTAATTAGCAGTTTGTATAGGTGTGGAAGTAGTACGCTTAGGATGTCCTTTAGTACATCTGTGGGAATGTTGTCATTTCCTGCAGCTTTTCCTCTTGAGAGGGCATTTATAGCGTCAGCAAGTTCGTTCATAGTAGGCTCAACATCCAGTTCAAACATTGTAGGATATTTGGGTATTGATTGTGCTAGAGCTGTGTTTGCTGGTCTGTCGTCACTGTATAGATTAGAGTAGTGTTCAACCCATCTTTGCATTTGTTGTCCCTTGTCAGTAATAGGTTCTCCAAACTTGGATTTTAGGGGGGCTAATTTTGTTATTTTTGGTCCAAGGGCCTTTTTTATATTGTCATGCATGGTTTTTGAGTCGCCCCTGTCTGAGGCTTTCTGTATTTCAGAGCATAGATTGTTCCAGTATTCGTTTGCGCATCTTCTTGCTTCGCGTTGTAGGGTGGCTTGCGCATGTTTGAGCTGATCCTTGGTGATTTGATTGGGATTATTATTGAAGTTCAGTAGAGCCTGTTTCTTATTAGCTATTAGTGGGTCTAGTCTTGCTGTATTTTCTTCGACCCAGTCGTTCTTTGAGAACGACTATTACTCTATCAAATCACAATCATGTAGCGTCCAGAGATTTTCTTATTTGTTGTACTAATATGTTATAGATGATGAAACTAAAGCAGAATATTACCCACAATATATCAGGATACTGATTTAGATAACATTAATTTATTGGTGTGTTACAGAAGTACTGTCGTTGTCAACACAGTGGAACAAAACAGCATTAATTGAAATAAATCACATATTAATAAATTGTAACATTACGGTTATTCCAATATTAGCTTTGTTTCTCTTGTAGGAATACTTCAAGTAGATGATTTTATGGCTCTGTTGTCACCGTGTTTAAACTGCTCCCATTTAGCCATAATGGCAGGGATCGTGTACAGAAGTGGGTTTGCTGCAGAATTAATAGGGAGAACGATCGCTGTTGTCCAGGCGTAAGCGTCATTGCTGATCCTGTGGCCGCCAAGAGTCAATAATCCCATGATTCCAACAGGAAACCAGCAGAGAAAGTTGGACAGAGCTACCAGAAACAGCTGTTTAGCTACAGTTAAATCGTTAGCTCTTCTGGACGAAGTGTGATTCATTCTGTTCACAGACATGGCACGAAAAATGGCTCTTTGACCATAAGCAATGATAAGAACAAGAGAGACATTAAGAGCGATAAATACGGCGAACGAGAACTCCCAGCCACTGAGTCGTTTAGTTGTCAAAGGTAAGCCAAGACACATTGCGTTAGAAGAATATATTTCAAACCTGAACACAATGGGAGTCAGTGCAAGAAGGAAACCAGTGATCCAAGACAAAGACAAAACGATAATTTTACTCATTTTGGAAAACTTGACTTGACCAAACGGAAACTTCATAATCAGAAATCTTTCCAGAGTGATAAGGAAAACAAAAAATGTTGACGTTTCACTAGAGAGTGTAGCCAGGAAGCCAGCAAATTTACACACAACACTTTCTCTCCAGCTCTTGTCATACAAAACATAAATGTTACGATAGTAATAATCCGCTCCAGCAATAATGAACAGATAGACTCCCATAATAAAGTCAGATATACCAACGTTTGTTACAAACAGACCATAACCTGTTTTGAGAACTGACCTGTCCCAGATTACACGATAACCAATAACCGTCATGTTCCCCAGAACAGCAAGAACCGCGACTACCCAGAGAAGAACACGCTGAACATCGATACCTATCAGATCAAAACAAGAGGAGATAGCGTCATCAGGAGCGTGACAAGTGTGGTATGGGATCAGCTTTCCCCTTATCTGTGGACAACACAACTGAAAACTGTCAGTGAACAGATCGTGACTGATACTGAGACTGCTAAAATAATCTCCATAAAAGTCTGCGATGAATAACCCACGTAAATCTATTGATTGATATACGATGTTATGAGGAAATATGTTTTCTTCAATGCTCCTGATTTTTGTAAAGCTCAAGTTTAAATGTTTCAAGCCAGGAAACATTAAAACAAAAGATTTATTGAGAAGTGACAGACTCGTGTGTGAGAGGTCGATTGTTTCTAACAAAATTAACTGCATGTTTTTCATTTCAACAAACTCTTTGTTGTGTGACAGATTCAAGAGTCGGACATTTTCCAGCGGAGAATCGTATATTTCATTACCGTCCAGGGTCTGCAGGCGGTTAGAGCTGATGTCCAATATCTGAAGACCATTTGGTAAGAATTTTTTATAAATTCCTTTACTTGTGAGATTGCAGTGAGACACAATAAAGACGGCGACGTGTCTCAGGTAATAGAAGCGTGCTCTACTGAGTTCAATGTGGGACAAGTCCAGGTAAGTCATCATCCAGTCAAAACCATCATACTTGAATGTTGGTATAGTCTTATTGTAATCTGACACCGTAACTGTCCCCGATATACAGCGACATCCTTGAACACATTTTACTTGACAATCGACTTCGTCATCGCGATGTGGACAGTCAGGATGTCCGTCACAAACTAGGTCAGGATGGAGACACATTTTACTATTCCAACAAGCAAAGTTTCCAGTACAAGAGCTAAGAGTGTAATTATTCTCGTCATCTCCTGTATGACAGTCTAAAGTTCCATCAAAAACATAATGTTGAGGGATGCAGTAAGTGTTCACACATTTAACGTATCCCTCTGGACAATCAAAGTCCGTACAGTTATCAAGATGGGACAAATCTCTACAACCCACTAACACCCCGAACATATCCTTTAAGTAGACACACTTGGGAGACCATAACCGATGTCCCAGACTGTTGTAACAAGAATCTATCGTTTCCAGTTTCCCTATAGTCTCGTCTATATGTCCCTCTTTACCGAAACAGTCTATTTTTTTATTATTAAGATCTTTGAATCTCGCACACTTGTTGGCACAGTATAAGGCGCAGTCGTTGCCTCTTTTAAATGAATTCACAACAACTTCACTTTCATCGTTGATATCCTTCTCCAGGCTGTACCCACAGACATTGCAGTCAACTTCACCATCCCCAACCCACTGTGCAGGTAAAAACGAATCGTCACAACAATAAATACCATTGGCGTCATATGATTTTTCAATCGGTGATTTCTTAAAGCAGAACAGCTCATCCCGCCTGTTGCTGCAGTGATCAATAAAGTCACAGACATAAACATAGGAAATGTATTGAGAATCAAGTGAGTCTTCTCCACAGTCAAACAGGGGAAATAATCCTTGCTCTGACTTTGTCAAAAAAGCTAAGAAATCTTTGTTGACAATGTTGGCCGAGACAGACACGATGTTATCCCTAAATATCATAAAATCTCCTTTTGTTAGAGCTTGAGTAAAACTTTCGTTCGATGCAGGTTTTATTCTCATTATGTTCTTGTAATCAACTCTACGTGGAAGAGTCGCCTCACAAAGGCTCAATAAATTTATTTTGTCCCGACAACTCACATCAACCCATCCATCAACAACAACGTTGCCGGAAGCGTTATTGACGTCATTACTGTTATTGTTGAAAACAAATAGCCACACTCCACATCCTTTGATATAATCAGCTGATAGTTTCCCTAGCAACCAATGATTAACCACCAATGGACTGTATTGATTTGTTATCTCTCCATACCAATGAAAACGTTTTGCAATGTTCATTATAGTCTTTTTGAGTCCAATAACAAATTGTACAGTTAATCGAGATGTATTTTTAGTGTCATATCTGAGGTACTTGGAACCTGTTAGAAACGTTGACATTTTTTGTTGTAAGAAAAGCATTTCCTCTTTAGTTTCTATTGCTGCTAAAGAACTGTATTTATCTTTACATTTCTCCCTACCAGTCCCCCAGTCTTCTTCGGATTTAAAAGCCAACGGTAAATAGCAAGATATACGATCAGTTTGTCTATATCGGAACCAATCTTCACTACACTGGTCGCAAATTGCCATTAAAAGAATTTGTCCCAACCAAGCTTTGCTGTGGTATCCAACAAGTAGGGTATCTCTAAGGTAGACCACGTGACTAACATATTTGACATCAAAGACCACAACAAATATCTTGATGTCTGTATCTTGTTTCTGCTGGTCTACAATGTGGGGGATACTTCTAGTCTCTTCAAATGAAAAATCTCTACCATTGAGGAAAATAACAGCGACATGGGTGGCGTTCTCTCTAGACCCAGCCATCTGAGCAAATAAACGTTGGACAAACTGTATTTTATGTGTAAGGTTATTATTGGCACTGTAATGATAGTTCTTAATTGGTTCATTTACAAAATAGTACTTAAAGAAGGCCAATACACCAAACAATTCTTCTTTTGCATCTTCCACATATGTGCTTAAATCATAAAACTTCCGAGTGCTGACGTTTACTGCAGGATTGTTTGTAGAATACGAATCATAAACATCAGCGATCATCGCTCTTGACGTTGCCTCAGTGGAACGTAACCCGTGGGCAAAATCATATGTCACATTCTTTTGATTACCAAAAATAATTGTTTCATCGACGCTGTCAAAATAAAGAAATAAAATGTCCACCTTTTCTGTAGTGCATCCATGAAATGGAAAGTTTCCTGAGTCACTTCCTTGGATCTCTGCAACAACAAATAGTTGGTTAATTAATTAGACTATGGCGATAACTAAAGTATAACCAAATGTACAAGTGTGTTTACATATTAGTAGAACTAGTTATGTACTTTTTTCTTACAATAAATAATATACTTGGGGCGTGGTTAGTCAATTAATAGTTATCAAGACTTCTTGTTTGGCTCTAATGTCCTAGATATGACGTACATAAATCTATGATACAGAGACAGCTGTTGAGTTTAAAGATGAAAGTTAAAAAAGGGAAAAATTGAATGGTGACAGCTTTACGTAGGTTAGAAACAAAACACATAATGGAAGACGTTTCGGCGAATTAGGATTTGTTTCACCATACTTTTCATTTTCTGAATTGCTATTTTGTCCTGAGATATTCTGCTATTTATTTCTGTGGTGCATCATCTATCTGCTGTTATTATTGTGCCCACGTATTTGATGCGTTGCACCTTTTTCAGGTTGGTCCTGTTTATTTTTATGTTGCATGGTGGTGATGATTGTTTCTTTGATATGACCATTATTTCTGCTTTCTTACTGTTCATACTGAGACCTTTCTTGTTGTATTATTTTACTATTATACGTGGGGCTCTCCAGCCTAGATGGGAAAACCACCCGACTAAGCAACCGACGTTCGGACAAATCTTTTTCAATTCCTGCTGGAAGCTGTGAGAGTTGTACTCGTGGTTGGGAAAAAAAATCTACTCACCCGCTGGCATAAATGCATAACAGGGTAGTACTGTGGGTAAATGCGGAATATCGTTTTGCATCGTGAGTTTCGATGCTTGAAGCGACAATATACAGAAGTCTCCGAACATTTTTGGATAGGTGGTCGAGCACATATGGGTGAAAACTATGTGCTAAAACATCGATTGAAGCCTCTTACTTTACTGTATTGAAGTTTTACCTTACTATTATGTCTATCATTTCTTGTAGTTCAGTCTCTGTCTCTGCTATTAAGACTGTACCATCCGTTATGCTGCAAATTGTTTATGTTGTGACCGATGACTATAAATTCTTTTTTGTCTACTATTGATCTCATAATATTTTCGCTGTAAAGTGAAAACAAATCCGGCGACAGAACACATACTTGTATGACTCCTTGTTTTATATATTTGAACTGTCCTACTTTTTGTTGCTAATTTGCATGAGTGCTGTTTGTTTCCAGCAAATGCTTTTTGTCATTCGCAGGTTCTTGTCATCAATATTTAATATCTCCACCATTTGCTTATTTCCACATGCTTTACTTTGTCATTTGTTTTTGTGCAGCGTATAAAGCACATATATATCAACTCATGATAAACTCAATTGAATTCACCAGGTCAAACTCATTTGAATTCACCAATTTTGAATTCTGAATTTTCTCTTTTATTGAACCAATATACGCACGAGCAGCAGGTTCAGCTCCCTCAGTAAGATAGAGTCGCTTGCACAGAAGGGAGACAAATGGCGAGATTTGATGAAAGATCTTTAAAGGATTGAAAACTGCTAGAATAAAAATTTAGATATGAGAAAGAGTATCTGGGTCTATGCCCTATGGGCCGGCTACAGCTCGAAATGTCAATATATATATATATGGCCCTTTTCGTCTTGTCAGACGGTCTAGTGGAGGCTATTGCGTATTTTTTTGAGGTATTGTTTTTGCCGAACAGCTTCTCTCGTGGCTAATTCTACCAATGTTTGACAAACACACGCGGTCACATAATGAACAGGCCAGGCTCGCTGATCCACAGGGTTTACCATCCTTTTTCATGAGTCTCTTCTCTTTTAAGTCCTGTCTTAGCACAGTCTCAAATGTTGTTATACCGTTCCTTATACATGCTCTCCATGATGTGCGATCACTTGCCAGATGTTGCCAGTCGTTTTCACAGATGGAGAAGTCTTTCAGAGATGATTTGCAGATATCTCTATATCGTAGTTTAGGTCTGCAGTTTTGTCTTTTTCCGTAAATGTCAATAGATAGATAGATAAAGAACATATATAGATCTTTCTTTACCTCCATAGCTCATTCTATGAATGACCTCAGGATGTATATTGCATAATTGATGCCCTTTCCTTCCACAAATCCACATTGTTCCTCACTTATTCCTGGTTTTATTTTGTTCCTTACAAGTCTCGTGGTGATTCTCAGTACTATTTTCGTTATATGGCTCATGAGACTAACAGTGCGATGGTCCTCACATTCAGTGGCGCCTGACTTCTTCGGTTTGGCTACAAAGATAGATTTTAGTAGATCTTCGGTATGTATCCATTATATATCATTGAATAGTTCGGTTATGACTTGTACTCTTAGCTCTCAAAATGCTTTTATCAACTCCATTGTTATATTATCAGGACCTGAAGCTTTGCCTCTTTTCATGTGTTGAATTGCCTCCTCCACTTCACTCTGTTTTATCTGTGGTTATTTGCTTTTGTTTAACTTGTTTAGTTCTGGTCTTTCATCACCAGAGAGTTGACTGATATATTCAGTCCACTTTTTTCACAATCTTCTCTTGTCCCATTTTTATATTTCCTTCCTGATTTCACACATCCTGAAAGTTTGAATTCTTTTCTTCCTGTTAATTTATTTAACTGATTGTGCATTTATGTTGAACACTTCTTTTGTTGTTGGTCCTTCAATTCTTCACATTTCTGCTTAAACCATCATTCATTTGCTTCTCTGCATTTGTTTTGGATCTCTTTGTATGTTCGTTCTTCCTTCTTATGCTTTCGTCTTTTGTCTATTCCTCTACCATTTAGCTCCCAGTGGAGCATAGGTCTTGAACAAATACTTTCCAAGTCGTTCAGTTTTTTTAGTCATTCTTTTAAGATCATTCCATGTCTTCCCCATCATCTTCATCTCTGCTTCTATATGTCTTCTTCAAGAATTCCTTGGTCTTCCTCGTTGTCTTTTCCCCTGGGGATTCCAAAAAAGGGCCTGTTGTGTAATACTCTCAGTTGGCTTCCGTAGTGTGTGTCCTATCCAGCGTTATCGTCTTCGCTGTATCTCTTTATCCACTGGCATTTTACTGGTACATTTCCATAATTCTATGTTAGTGATTTTGACCTGCCATTTCCATACTTTTATTCTGCGTAAGAATCCACTAATGAAAGTCTGTATCTTCGTGATTGTCAAATTTGTTCTTTTCCATGTTTTACAGCCATAT
Source organism: Megaustenia siamemsis (assembly GCA_032433765.1). Classification (NCBI taxonomy): domain Eukaryota; kingdom Metazoa; phylum Mollusca; class Gastropoda; order Stylommatophora; family Ariophantidae; genus Megaustenia; species Megaustenia siamemsis. The sequence continues at coordinate 54,624,317 of JAVIAB010000159.1, forward strand.
AATAGGACCGACTTAACATTTGACTTTTGTCCATTTGTTCTAATATTTCTTCTGCCATCAATTTACTTTTGTTGATTCATTGTGTATCTAGTATTACTTCTTTTGATGTTTGTTGAATTGATTGTTGAAGCATATCCCAGTGCTCCTCGATGGTCTGCATTTTCTCAGTAGCATTATATCTATTTTGTACTATCGTACTGTACTTATCACTTAGCTGTCTATCTGTTGAAAGCATATCTATTTATATTTTCGTATTTCTTGGAGATATCTCTATCTTCCACAGTCTTATTCTCATCTTTCCAACTACTAGTACATGATCACTAATGTAATCTGTCCTTGCCTTGTTTTAACAGATGTTAGCCCATTCCTGAATCTTCTCTGCACCATTATAAAATATATTTGATTGTGCATTTGCTTGTCTGGGCTTTGCCATGACCATAGTCGTCTAGGGAGTTGCTTGAACCAGGTGTTACCAATAATCATTTCACGTGTCTTTGTCCAATCTATCCCCTCTGTCATTCGTCTCTCCAATGTCATGTCCCCCAGTCACATTTTGCACTTTAGCTGTTCCTACCTTTGCGTTTAAATCCACTGATATAATAGTTATTTCTTGAGATTTACATTGTTCCATTGACATATTTAGTTCGTAAAAGTTGGCAATGTCTTCTACTTCGCTATTACTTGTTTGTGCATAAGCTTGGATTATGTTGATATCCATTGGTCTACCTCTCAATTTTACTAGCAGAATTCTATCTGATACTGGCTAAAATCCTGTCACTGTTTTGCTCTTTGTTTTTATCAAACATGATGCCTACTTTACTTTCGAGCGTGGCTTCCCGCTTCGCATATAAGGTGGGTGATGTTTAATGTTATAGTTGTGGGTATAGGTACATCCTGTTGAAGCACCCCGGTCTTCTGGACCCTTATTAATAAGGGGAATACGTTGCTTGCTACAACTAGATTGTCAAAAACTGACTGCTTGACAATTTAATCGTAAAAAAACTAATTCTGCATCGTGTACCAATATTAGCTCCTTTAATACTGTTTCAGTTGTTTTAAATTGTGCTCTTAGACGTGTTAGATTAAATTTGGAGCTGTCAGATCTTGCTCGTATGTAGATGTCTCCAGTAACGATTTCTCCAAAAATAATTGTGTAAAATTGTTTTCTTGTTTTCTTAAACATTCGTCATTCGGCATTGATTGGTGAAATTTTTTTCGACCTTTTGTTCTTCTGTTTGCCTCTGCTGCTCTTATGTTTCGTTGTGCTTCTAATATTCAGTGAATCCATCTGTTCCGTGGTTGGCCCTTGGGCTTGTGGTTCTCGCAACGTTTATTAAAGGCTCATTATATTGTCTTTAAACTTTCTTATTTATCCCGTGGCTAGATCATTTAATTTGTTGTTTCTTTATATTTTCTATGGCATTGGTTATTCCAAGTTTTTTCTCATCTGTTCTTAACTTCTGATTGTATCTCTCAGCTGTTTCAGCTGATTCGTCTAACACACTTGATCACGGTAGTGATTATTTTTCATGTTGTTCTTGCATCGGGCACAATACTGGCATTGGTAGTATAACATTGGGTTGAAGATTGTATTGTAGAGTACCCGTTTTGCCTCTAGAGCTATTTCTTTGTTGGACAATAATATCTATCAATGAATTGACAAGCTTCGTTGCATATTGAGTCTATTTCTGCTGTTTGTAAATTGTCGTTTGTCACTAGATTTCCTAGGTATTTAAATTCATCTAATTGTTTTAGTTTTCTGCCGCCTGTAGTTATGTCGATGTTCTGTAGTTATGTCTTCACACATTCCTCAGTCAAGAATGTGTGAAGACATTCATGAATACGACTTGTTTGCCTGATGAATTAAATAATTTGTTTGCACATTTCTAGCAAAAATGTGATGCAAATGCATTTTTTTTTTGCAAGATGTTCATTTACAAGTTGTAGCTTCCAGCAGTCTTAGTTTACTATAGATTTTGTAGCGTGCCTAGAAAATAGTATTGTTGTTCTTTTCTTTTGCCGTGTATTCTCTTTTTTTCAGCATCTGCCTGATTGCTTGAAACACTTTCCGTACGAAAGCATTTTATCGACGCAACGGAAGAGATTTCAGAGACAAAAGTGCTCATAGATTTAAGAATCAATCTACATATTTATCTAACATATAACATATTGTACATGAATGTTAAGATAATTGAACAAGGTATTATATTTCAACAATACCAAGATGATACAAGACATGTGAAAAGAATATGGTTTGATGGCGTTCCCACGAATCAAAATGAGCGTAGCGCACTATGCGGCGAAACGTACGCTGCCGAAATCGGTATGGCGCACAGTGTGGCGAACCGTACGGAAAGAGTTGCAGCTTTAGATTGTGTTTCCAGTGATTGCGATCTGCTGGAATCTCCTATCAGGCTGTAGTGTTTATGTTCACAGTTTTCATGTCACGTATACATACATCTATAAATGAGAGTTGTTGGCGCCCGCTAGTTATTTTGCCATCGGCTAGTTGTCCAAAAAGTAAGAAAATCGTTTTATATAACGGCCATCTTTCATACAGTGTAAGTAGCCAAGTCAGCGTTGCCTACGTTGTTTGAGCAGAGTGCACATATTCGGGAAGTCTGTGCTAATGAAAACCTCCACGTTTGTCACTGTGCCCTTCCAGGTGATTGAAAAATTCGGCGATACTGTATTTCTTATTAAGGTCAAGATGTGTACGCTGTCCATTTTCTTACAGTCAAATAGCGTTCGCCGTTTCTCTTCTTATAGTTGATTGTTGCTCTGCTATCTATCTTATTACCAACAATAAATATTAAACCACTACTATTTTTACACTCAATCAAAGGAAGCAATGACACTTCATGATAATAACTATTTTAATCTAGCATCAGACTTGCAGCCACAATTTTATTTTACTTGTAAATATTATCTGTGCAATAACCTTAGCATGGTTACGTGTATCACGTCGTTTGTATAAAGAATCACTCCACCAATGTAACGCTTGTTCCATTTACATGCTTTGGGCACATATAAGAAATGTATTATATGTGGAAGAATATGGATGTCAAGTTGAAAGTGCAGATGAAGAAACAGTCAACTATTAATAGATAAGTATTGCAGTAGTATTCAGTGACCTCTACGTTAAGTGCAAACCTTACATAGCCGGTCTTCATCAACTGTCGAGATCGAAAGCATTAGAGAGACAAGAGCACCTACGACAGCAGACATGATACTTTATGATGATAATGACCGATTTAAGTATGAAAAAAATGGATTCCACGATAATGTGTTGATAATAATTGTGGCTAAAATAACTTTACTTGTACTTACCTCCACATACGAAAACTGCTACCAAAGCCAGGAAAGATAACGCTAGAACAGCCATAGTGTGTTAATAGACTCACTCGAGAGCTAAAGTCACTGGGGGGTGTCTCTGAAGCGAACGCAATCTTTGTTATGGCTTGATAAAATGAGACCAATTGATTAGATACATTCGCCACGTTCAATCGACCTCTTCACAACAACGCATTTGTATCAGCTCCATCAATTATAATATGTAATATTGCAGCTGCCAGACTCGCCACGCCCATTATAATTTAATAATATCAGTGCCGTAGACAAGAATGGAGTTGGAAATGGGAAAACTAACACAAACATTGTAGGGAGTCATGAAGACATCATATATAATTCCAAAGTGGCTCTCTTATTTGTTGTGTCAAGAGCTCTCATATGTGTTGTGTTCAGAGCTCACATATTTGTTTTGTTCAGAGCTCTCATATTTATTGTGTTCAGAGCTCTCATATTTATTGTGTTCAGACCGATCATATTTATTGTGTTCAGAACTCTCATATTTGTTGTGTTCAGAACTCTCATTTTTGTTGTGTTCTGAGCTCTCATATTTGTTGTGTTCAGAGCTCTCATATATCTTTTCTTTAGAGTTCACATACAAGTTGTGTTCAGAGCTCTCATATTTGTTGTGTTCTGAGCTCTCATATTTGTTGTGTTCAGAGCTCTCATATTTTTTTTGTTCAGAGCTCTAATATTTGTTGTGTTCAGAGCTCTCATATTTGTTGTGTTCAGAGCTCTCATATTTGTTGTGTTCTGAGCTCTCATATTTGCAGTGTTTAGAGCTTGCTTAATTGTTGTGTTCAGAGCTCTCATATTTGATGTGTTCAGAGCTGTAACATTTCTTTTCTTCAGAGTTCACATACAAGTTATGTTCAGAGGTCTCATATTTGTTGTTTTCAGAGCTTTCATATTTGATATATTAAGAGCTCTCATATAAATGAAGCAGTGAATGTCTTCAGATAAGTGCATGCAAATAGCGACATTACTAACATATTTAACATGCATCTTTATCAAGTTGACACTGAAATGTAATTACAACAGAAAATATAATGCAAACATTGGTTAGTTATTTATTTTCTAGCAAATCCGATAGTTAATTAGTTAATTGTTTAGTTAATTGGTTAGATAAATGGTTAATTAATAAATAATTTTGCTATTTTGCTAGTTATTTACTTAGCTAGTTTATTGGTTAGTTAATTAGTAATTGTATTAGTTGGTTAGATTTGATTAGTTTTTTACTTCATTATCTAGTTAGTCATTTAGATAATTGGTTAGTTAATAAAAATAACCTCTACGGAGATGAAATGTGTTAGACAAGAAACAGCCTGAGAGATACGATTAGACATAAAGAACTGAGAAAAAAAATCTAGGAGGAACTCCCGCCATATAACATATAAAGAAACAACAGATACAATGGTTTTGTCACGTGACAAGGCAGAGTGATCAAAACACAACACAATGAGCCCTCAATAACCGTTGCGAGAACACCAAGGGTCGACCACTAAAAAGATGGACCGACGGAATATTAGAAAAACTACGAAACAAAACAGCAGCAGAGCGAATAGAAGAGCAAAATACTGCAAATGATGATGGAAATGAGAAGAAAAAGAAGTTATAGTTCGTTCAGAAATTCGTGCCCACAGAGTTTATTAATTATCTCGGCAACTGTTTGATAAACCTCTGTAATTCCTGTTCGTGAAATCTTATTTTTTCACCGACCTTCAGTCTGATTGTTTGCCCTATCTATCTATCTATCTATCTATCTATCTATCTATCTATCTATCTATCTATCTATCTATCTATCTATCTATCTATCTATCTATCTATCTATCTATCTATCTATCTATCTATCTATCTATCTATCTATCTATCTATCTATCTATCTATCTATCTATCTATCTATCTATCTATCTATCTATCTATCTATCTATCTATCTATCTATCTATCTATCTATCTATCTATCTATCTATCTATCTATCTATCTATCTATCTATCTATCTATCTATCTATCTATCTATCTATCTATCTATCTATCTATCTATCTATCTATCTATCTATCTATCTATCTATCTATCTATCTATCTATCTATCTATCTATCTATCTATCTATCTATCTATCTATCTATCTATCTATCTATCTATCTATCTATCTATCTATCTATCTATCTATCTATCTATCTATATCTATCTATCTATCTATCTATCTATCTATCTATCTATCTATCTATCTATCTATCTATCTATCTATCTATCTATCTATCTATCTATCTATCTATCTATCTATCTATCTATCTATCTATCTATCTATCTATCTATCTATCTATCTATCTATCTATCTATCTATCTATCTATCTATCTATCTATCTATCTATCTATCTATCTATCTATCTATCTATCTATCTATCTATCTATCTATCTATCTATCTATCTATCTATCTATCTATCTATCTATCTATCTATCTATCTATCTATCTATCTATCTATCTATCTATATATCTATCTAATCTATCTATCTATCTATCTATCTATCTATCTATCTATCTATCTATCTATCTATCTATCTATCTATCTATCTATCTATCTATCTATCTATCTATCTATCTATCTATCTATCTATCTATCTATCTATCTTATCTATCTATCTATCTATCTATCTATCTATCTAACTATCTATCTATCTATCTATCTATCTATCTATCTATCTATCTATCTATCTATCTATCTATCTATCTATCTATCTATCTATCTATCTATCTATCTAGCTATCTATCTATCTATCTATCTATCTATCTATCTATCTATCTATCTATCTATCTATCTATCTATTGTCCTTTCGAGCCGAAGATGGCACATAGGACAGAACCACAATCTCAAAAACAGAAACCTTGCGTGCCAAAATGACACATATTGCAGAGATCACTTCTCTAAAATCGATGGCGCTGTTTCCATAACAATACTTTTTACAATGACAGCTTGTCAAGCCATCAATCAACCTCCTTAGCCGCCTCTTACGACATGCCTGGAAGGTCACAGTATCACTATTCTTTACCTCCCTCATAATGAGGCCCATGTCACACACGGGACCTACTGGCATGTATTTAAGAAATATTTTTGATTTTTTGAGATATATAAAAATATGATTTTCTTGCTTGTCCTAAATCTTAGGATTTTACAATACCCACATTTGTTGTAATGAACTCACCAATTAAAAATGAAAATTTCGTAACGGCAAAAAACACCACACAATCTTAGCTTTTCGTACCCTTAACTTTTAAGACGCGAGCCACTCCGTGCTTCTTTTTTGGAAAATTCATTTCCGGTTTCTTTTTAAATTGGTCCAGATGTGAATCTTGACAACATATTTACTATTAATGAATATTCCTGAACATAATAGATAATACAAGCCTTGAAGCAAGTAGACAATTTTAAATATCTGGGTAGCACGTTAACACAAGACAATAACCAAGAGGCAGAGATAGATGTAAGGTGTAACAAAGGATGCCAAGTTATAGGCCGAGTATCAACACTATTGAAAAACAAAGCAATAACTACGGAAGCAAAAAGGGCAATATACAAATCAATTTTTCTACCAACTATGTGCTATCAATGCCAGAATTGGACGCTGGACTCTAGAACAATAAGAAAGATAACGACCACCGACATGAAATGTGTCAGAAGAATGACAGGAAACAACTTAAGGGACAGAGTAAGAAACACCGACCTGAGGAAGAAACTCGAAATCGAACCAGCCATCGAATACATAAAGAAACAAAAGATAAATTGGTTCGGCCACATAACAAGACAAAAAGAACTAAAAATGACTCAAAGAGCCATAAACAAACGCTACGAAAACGCCAGATTAAGAGGAAGACCGAGAAAGCGATGGATAAATGTAATACTAGAGTCACTAGGAGGAATAACATCAGAAGAGGCCAACAGAAGAGCAAAGAATCACATATTGTTTCTCCCCTCGACGCCAACGGCAACAGAGGAAGGATATAAGAAGAAGAATGAATATTCCTGTATGTGTGTTAATTTGTAAGCTGTTGTGAAGTGACTACTTGATTTTTAAAACCACGAAGAGTTTAAAGTGTAATTTAATCACTATGCAAAAGGTAACTGTGTTACTGTACATGCACTTTTGCAAGGAATCTAAAAGGGGTCGGTTATATTACTATTCGATGTAATACGGATATTTTGGCTTGCATTGTTAGAAAATTAACATAATTTGCACGTGATTTGATATTTTTTTCTAAAATTATGTAACAAAAAACGATTTGTTGCAAAATTCAGACTACCTTTGTACTTAAATATTTTAACATCTGAAGGTCGGTGAAAAATTAAGATTTCATGAAAAAAATTACAGAAATTCATCAAACAGTTTCCGCGATAATTGATCAACTCTGTGGGCACGAATTTGTGAACGAACTATTAATGTGTTCTCTCTTGTTGTTACTTATGAATAAGTAATTGTCAAAGAATAGACAAGGTTGGCGAAGAAGTAAAGGACAATATAAAGAATTATCGTACACCTGACAATGGTACATTTACGAAATAAACAGAAAGACATTTACATGTGTTGAATAAAAGGAGGGGAGGTAGTTATTTGTAGCCAACATCAAAAAAGCAAGTACAGTGTCACATCCCCTTAGTGAATTAAAAATAAATGTAATGTATTTTTAATTATTTTTTTTAATTAGCGAAAGCCTTGCATATATTAAGCGCAGTAAACTAGAGGAGTTACATACCAAAACACATTGAGGCATGTTTTATTCGTCTCTTTTATAATTTGTTTGTAGCCGATGGAAATGAATCGGGAATAAGAAGATATATAAATATTTGCAGGTTAGAAGGCAACATCGTTTAGAAATGTCATAAATATCAAGCAACTCACAGGAGCCAGTATTGGATGCCTTGAAATAGGAATATGATTTAAGTCAATTACAGCAAACACAACATATTTAATATAGAGTGAAATGAAAATACTAGTTACACAGTCATGATTGTATATCCTCCTAAGATGTCTCCGTTATAAAATACAGTAGAAGAAGCCCATTCTTCCAAAGGTGTTATGCAACTACGAAAGATGATTCAGTGCTAGAGGAGGCAATGCCGTTACCACAATGAGTGATTGCATTAGGTGTATATAACAACATACATAGGCTACTCCTAAACTTACATTGTGTTAGTACTTGTACATCAAATTTACTCATCGGTCTTGATCCTGTAGACAAAAATAATGTCATAAAGAGCATGATTGTTTCTTCTTAATTTTGGAAATTAGCTCTCTCTTTGCTCTGGACTCTCAGAACGTTTTCATTACTCTTCTTAGCTGCCCATGGTATTCTCAAATTTTCTACTATAAAACCACATTTCTACGGCCTACAGCGATTATCTTATCTGTTGTCCTATTGTCCATGATTCACATCCATATGTTAAGACTGGCTCTACATAGTATCTAAGAACTATTTTTCTTGTTTCTATTGTCACAAATGAATTGCACAGTATCTTCCTCATTTTTTTTTTAAAAGCTGCTTTTGCCTGAGCCATTCTGCATCTAACCTCTGAGGTTAACGATGTTGAATGTCGGGTTGGATAATTTTATTCAGTAGATAGTACAACCTGCGTCTCCCCTGCTGCCTTGCAGGTATGCTCTTGAAAGTAAAAGGCTAAAGGAGGGTACCTTGAAATAAAACAACCCCACTGCCTTGTGGGTGAGACTTTTTAGTCAATGGCCAGCGGAGCCAACCTTAAACAAACCGACGAAAGGCGACATGAAACCACCGTCGTAATTTTTTTGTATAATCATAAATCTTCACATACGTATAGCATTATATAACATTATTAAGATATTGTTTAATTGGAAGCTGCGTTCCAACTGCAGTCCTATTGTCATAATAAACCATGCCAGCAAAATACTCGTGCGGATCATCATAGATAGGAGAGCAAGAAAGTTAGAACAAAAACTGCACATACTTCTCTCATTACAACATGGTTATGCATCTTTATGTACACTGACTTTCCTATGATGTTATCTATGGCTTATTATGGCGATGTTCTCTTTCCTTGAGCTGCTCTAAGACACTTCTAATGTATGGCCTAGATGTTATAGAGGCGGTTGCTGTTGTAACTGTTCATACAGTGGTGTGTTTCCTTATAATTAAACTGTAACTTAACTAGATTTTGTCAAATCGATGATCTCACTACGTTACATAACGATAGACATTCCCATGGTAGGGACTCTAGTTTGCTGACTGCTTTCTGTTAATTTGATTTTAGTCTAACCGAAGCAAATCGAGACCTTTATATTAATGTCATGTTATACTTAACTGACGCAAACCAAGACCTTTCTGTTAATGTCATGTTGTGTTTAACCGATGCAAACTGAGACCTTTCTGATAATGTCATTACGTCTAACCGACGGAAATCAAAGTCTGTCTTTAAAATGTTTGTGTACAACCAACAAGTTGAAGTTTTAAAACAAATACAAATAAAAAGAGAACTACTAAACACAATCCGAACAAGACAAATGAGATTTTTGGGGTATGTTAAAAGACCTACTAAAAGTAATTTTGGAATGGAAAATACAAGGTAGAAAATGCAGTAACAGACCAAGAATAGCATGGACGAGTAACATCAAAAGACGGTCAAGTCAGCCTATTACAATCTGTACCATCAATGCAAGAAACAGAGTGGAATGGTGATCAATCGTAGCCAATCATCGATGCGGAGACGGCACTCGATGAATACAATCAACCTACACCACAACATTTCATTTAATAATCTACTGTATGTTACCAGTGCAAGCCAAATTAGTATTTCAATAAACAAATCATTTTGGTTACATAATTCCAGCAGTCTATTTTCATTTAGTTCAGCTGTCCTATATCCAAAGGGTCCCAGGCTATCTCTATTCACGTTATTCGATTCATAAGCCTTCTATTAAAATCTCCCATCATTAACATGTTGTCTCATTGACAATTTCATTTAGTGGCTCATACAATTCTTTGCTGTCATTTCTAGTGTAGTTACATGGGTCATACATTTATATGTAAGTTGTTTTTTGGTCGTCTTCTAGTAGTCTGGTTGTGATTATTCTTTCTGCGTAGTATTTGATTTCTAGAATTTTCATTGCATTATGTAGGTTGATGATAAAGCCAAATCCGTGTTTTGATCTGTTGTGATGTCGACTCCTGGGAATATTATTATGTAGTTCGTGCTTTTTTTTCTATATTACTTGTACCTTTACTCAGGTGCCCGCTAATACTAGTATTTTAATTGTATTCTTTGTCATTTCTTCCATACTTCAACTTCTTTATTTTATAATTCTATTGATGTTTGCTACTTCATATTTCTGGTCTATCTCCATTTCCAAAAAGGCAGCTACTAAAAAAACATAAGAACGAAACAATCCACATTTTTCGGGCACACCATGAGAAGAGGAAAGTTGGAATACTTGGTTACAACTGGCAAAATAAAAGGAAAGAGAGATCGTGGACGACAAAGATAGAAAATACTGGATAGCTTGGTGTCATGGCATGGAAAACAATCAACAACAGAACTGATACGATGCACTGTAGATATAACATTGTGGAAGGACATGATCGCCCACGCCAACCGGTATGGTATCTAATGATGAAGATCTCCTTTTCTCTGTGATTTCTTTGAGCATAAAATATGTATCCCTTACCTACCTGCTAGAGTCTGTCGTAAGGTAAGGGCTCAAGTTAAAAACACACATTAGGGATAGCTTGTGAATCGTCCATGTTAGTCCTGGTCTGCCTCAGCCTCTTTTACCTTGTATTTTCCTCTCCGAGATTACATTTAGTAGACTCTTGTGTATTTTTGACATGGCCAAAAATTCACATTTGTCTTGTTTGAAATGTGTTTAGTAGTTCTCTTTTCTTTGTTAGTTGTATTAAGACTTCGTCGATTGTTTTCTTTTCTTTCCACTCAAATATAATTATTGTAATATTTATCCACATTTCAAAATCTTCAATCTTCAATTTTCTGTTTTGTTTTCTTGTCTAATGTCCATGTTTCTGCACCATACAGGAATATTAAAAAAATATATAACATGTTGCTCTTCTTTGTTTTAGCCCTGGTGTTATTTGTTTTGGTGTTAATATTGTTTTCATGACATTAAAATTACATTTTGCCATTCCTATTCTTTTGTTTATTTCAGTTATACATTTTCCATCACTGGTTATAGTATGTCCAATGTAGTTGTAGCTCTGAACTGTCTCCAGGTCTATTCCTTCAACTTTGATATCCACTTGATGGTGCGGAGATTTTTTTTTGTTTATGATCATAATTTTAGTTTTTTTGATATTCTTATCTAATTCATATTTTTTGCTTTCCATGTTTATTTCAATTAGTAATTGTTGTAGATCTTTTAGATTTATGATCTGCTGCTAGTAGTGCAGTACAATCAGCATATCTTAGGTTATTGATTATCTTTCCATTAATGTTTAAAACTGGCATCTCTATGATGTTTTTAAAGATTTGCTCAGTGTATAGACTGAACAAGCTAGGTGATAGGATGAATCCCTGTCTTACTCCTCTTTTGATATTAATGGGTGTAGAGTTCTCTTTGTTATATTTTATTATTGCTGTCTACTCCCAGTATAAATTACATATTAGTCGTATGTCTATGTTATCTAGTGTTATCTCTCTTAGGCCTTCTATAATTTGTTTGTGGTATATTCTATCAAAAGCTTTGGTGTGGTCTATGAAGCAGGCATATATTGGTTTGTTTACTTCTGTGTACTTTTCGATTAATATTCTCATGCAGAATATGGCTTCTTTTGTCCGACTCATCATCATCATTGTGTGCCGTCTCCGCAACGAAGGTTGGCTACCATGCAGCGCCATTCTACTCTATCTCTTGCTTTGATGGTGCAGGTTGTCATTGGCTGATTTGTCCATATTTTGATGTTACTCGTCCATGTTAGTCTTGGTCTTCCTCTGCCTCTTTCACCTTGTATTTTCCCCTCCAGGATTACTTTTAGTAGGCTGTTATGTCTTTTAACATGGCACAAAAATCGCATTTGTCTTGTTTGAATTGTGTTTAGTAGTTCTCTTTTCATTTTTAGTTGTTTTAAGACTTCGTTATTTTTTTCTTTTCCTTCCATCCAGTTCTACTTATTCTTCTATATATCCATATTTCAAAGGCTTCAATTCTCTGTTCTGTTTTCTTGTCTAATGTCCATGTTTCTGCACCATATAGAAATATTGAGAAGATGTAACATTTTGCTATTCTTAGTTTTAGCCCTGGTGTTATTTATTTTGATGTTAGTATGTTCTACATGACATTAAATTTACTTTTTGCTATTACTATTCTTTTGTTTATTTCAGTTGTACATTTTCCATCACTGGTTATATAGTATGTCCAAGGTAATTGTAGTTCTGAACTATCTCCAGGTCTGTTCCTTCAATTTTGATATCCATTTGTGGGTTTTGAGTATTATCTTTGTTATTGATCATAGTTTTAGTCTTTTTTATATTCATATCTAGTCCATATTTTTTGCTTTGTTTATTTCATTAAGTAATTGTTGTAGATCGCTGATAGTAGTACAGTATCATCATTTGTCCGACTATTTTTTCCTAAATCTAAATTGCAGTTCATCTAAGTCAGTATTGATTTTATTCTGAATCCATCATTGTATAACTTGTATCAAAATTGTTGTAACATGGCTCATTAGGTTCATTGTACTAAAATCACAACATTCAACTGCACCATTTCTATTACGCAATGCAATGAAAGTTGACGTTTTTAGTTCATTTGGTATATATCATGTGTGATATGTCTTTGCTTATATCAGTAATCACTTCAATGCCAAAATCTTCAAGTGCTTGTATCATATCTAGCTATATGCTGCCAGGGAATGCATCTTTTCCCTTTTTCATTATTTGTATAACTTTTTCCACTTAAGATTTTAAGATGTTATAGCCTAATGTATATTTTTATAATTTGTTTCGTGTCCCTTTGACCATTAAATAATTATGTTATATATTCCTGCCATCTATATATTGTATTTTTATTGTATGTTATCATGTTTCCTTTTTTGTCTGCAATGCATCCCCTTTCTATGGCTTTTTATATTGTTATCTGTCATTCTCTTTATTTCTGTGTGCATTGCTTTTAAGTTTTGTTTGCTTTCCATAATTTCTATTTCTATACATTTTTGGCCGAGCCAGTCTTCTTTTGCCTTTTAGCACATTTTGCGTATTTAACTATTTTATTGTAATGGGCAGTGTTCTTCACTTGTCTTCATTTAAAGTAGGGAGATAAAAATAAAAGATAGGACAAGGGAAGATAACAAAAAGAATTAGTGCGGGTCTAGGGGAGACAAGTGAGGGGTGCAGTAGATTCACGGGAAATAGAGATTCAGGAAAAAAGCGTGCAAGGACGAGTGAGATGAGTGAGTGTGATTGAGACAAAGAGCTAGAAGAAAGATAGTCAGTTGAATTAATGTTGAGGTCCGGTCCAGACATGTGTGTGAAACCACAACGGCACTTTGGGACCGGAATGTGGACATAATTCGGATGTCGCAGGTTAGTTGTGGATTAGTTGTTGAGTGGGAAAGTCAAATAGGTTCAGTGTTAGACATTCAGTGAAGTCGTACGCGTTAGAACAGTGACATTGTTATGAACAATCATGTTGCTCAAGGAAATAGGCTTAGTGTTAGCCATTCAGTGAAGTCGTTAAGTGACCTTCATCCGAATTGTAGGTTGTGCTAATGTAAGCACAGCTGAACAGCGTAGAGACTTATATTGCAGTTAATATTATCAGTGTGAAGAGACATTGCTCACCAGTACAGGCCAGGCAATCATGGCTGACTTACAGCCGTCTTAGTGACATTGCCTGAGCAATCATCATCAACGTGAAGAGACCTTCATCCGAATTGTAGGTTGTGCTAATGTAAGCACAGCTGAAAGCGTAGAGACTTATTTTGCAGTTATTATTATCAGTGTGTAGAGACATTGCTCACCAGTACAGGTCAGGCAATCATGGCTGACTTACAGCCGTCTTAGTGACATTGTCTGAGCAATCATCATCAGCATGCAGATACCCTCATCCGAATTGTAGGTTGTACTAATGTGTGTGCAGCTGAACATGAATTATAGACTTTGTATCGAAGTGATTTAAAGACATGGTATGAACAATCATTACCTGTTGTGAATCAAGATTTTGTATTGAACTAATTTAAAGACATTGTGTGTACAATCTTTAGCTGTTGTGAATCACGCATTGCTGGGTTAATCTAATGATGAATTATGTCAAGCTTGGGACTGATCAATGAGATATTAAACTTGTTATATTTGAAAGTTGGCGTTTGTCTATGCTGTCTACAGTTGACAGTAGAGCTCTGGGAAGTGTCAATACCAGCTGTCGCTGGTACATTTTTGGTGCTGCTGACCTATGCAAGACACAGGCAACTAGCGACTACAGCGAGTTATGAGGGTAGGTTAAGAAGGAATCGTGACGTTTTCGGAGCCACGACGTACGCAGGACAGTCGCGGGCCTTTCACAGCGGGTCTGACAGACGCAGACAGTATCAACACTGAAGTATTAGGAATTAATTAGTAAATAATTAATGAAGAACGGAAAATGTTGGTGTTTCTTGTGTATTGAATTGAAAATGTTGAGTACTGAATAGAAAATGAAGTGCTGGTCTATTTTATTGACTTTTTTTGTGTGTGTTTGAATAGAAAATTGTGTGTGGGTAGTGAAAAAAAAAAAAAAAAATTCTGGACAATTTTCAATTGAAAATATTTGCTGTATAGTGAATTGAAAATTTGTGATTGTCTATGGTATGGAAACTTGTTGTGCTTGAATTGAAATTTTGTGAGTATTGAATAGACAATTAATTGCCTGGGCTATTCAATAGAAAATTGGTGACTGGGTATTGAATTGAAGATTTTTGCTTGGGTATTGAAAAAAGTTTATTTGCTGCTCTATTCAGTTGAAATTTTGTTGCTTGTGTATTGAATATAATTTTTGTGTGTGTGTGGATTGAATAGAAAATTAATTTGCTCAGCTGTTGAATTGAAAGTTGGTGTTTATAGATTGAAGTGAACATTTTCCTGGTGTATTGAGTTGGAAATTTTTGCTTCTGTATTGAAAAGAAAATTATTGCTGGTCTATTAAATTGGAAATGTTTGGGGCTTAAAAGATGTTTGTTGTTGTAGATTGAATAGAACATTAATTTGCTCAGCTGTAAATGGAAAATTGTGTTTGTAAATTGGAGTGAACATTTTTCTTGGTCTATTGAACATGTTTGGTTACGGTATTGAAAAGAAGAATTTTTTGTTGCTTTAATGAATTAAAAATGTCGCTTGTGTAATTGTAAATTTTCTGTGGTATTGGGAAAAAAATGTAAAAGGTTGATGTATTTAATTGAAAATTCTTGCTTGAGTATTGAATTGGAAAAAAAAATTGTTTGTGGATTGGAAAAAAAAAATTATTTGCTGGGTTCTTGAATTGAACATTTTTCCTTGTATATTGAATTTCAAAATTTGTGTTGTGTATTGAATAGAAAAGAAATTAATTTCCTGGTCTATTGAATTGAAAGTTTTTGGCTGGTGTATTGAATTGGAAAATATTTTGTGTGTGTATTGAATATAAAATATTTGCTGGTCTATTGAATTGCAAATTGTTGCTGATGTATTGAATTGGAAATGTTTTTTTCTTGTAGCGTATTGACTAGAAGAATTGTTTGCTGGTCTATTGAATTGAACATTTTTGTGGTGTAGTAAATTGGAAAAGTTTGATATGTATTGAATAGGAAGAGTAGGTGCTGCTTTATGGAATTGAAAATTAGGCTGGTGCATTGAAGTGCTAACGTTTGCTAGGGTATTGAGGTGGATATTATATTGCTTGTATGGAAACGGGAATTGTTTTTTAATTGATTGTTCATTTCCTAATTTCAACAATTTAATGGACGTATACATTAAAAATGGTCGGGGGTGCACATTATTTGTTAGTCGGGTTATAGCATGTGCGTAACTTTCATTCTTGGATGTACCATTTTCTGTTAGTGGGATATGACAGTGGGATAACTTCTTTGTTTTGCAATACTATTCTTTTAGTGAGGTTTTGCTAGGGATGTAACTTTCATACATGGTAGTACCATTTTCTGTTAGTGGTACATGACAGAAGGATAATTTTCATGTTTGGTAATGCTTTCTTTTTTATGTGGTTTTGCCAGGGGCGTGACTTTCATACATGATAGTACCATTTTCTGTTAGTGGGGTTATGTCAGGGTCGTAACTTTCATACTTAGTAGCGCCATTTTCTGTTAGTGGGATATGACAAGGGCGTAACTTTAATGGGTAGTACTTTCTTTTAGTGGGGTTATGACAGGTGCGTAACTTTCATGAGACGTAGTAATTTCTTTTTGGAGAATTAGGACAGGAGTGGATAACCCTCATGTTTGGTAGTATTTTCTTTTAGTGGGGTTATTCCTCATGTTTGGTAGAACTTTCTTTTAGTGCGGTTATTCCTCATGTTTCACAGTACTTTATTTTAGTAGACTTGTGATAGATGGTTAACCTTCATTGGTGGAAGTACTTTCTTTTAGCAGAGTTATTTTAACCTGCTTGGTTTTATTGCATTCGGGACTACGTTTTTGGGGTTTGTGACTAAATATGTTACATTTGATTCTGAATTCATGACTATGAAGCAAACTTTTTGGCCTTTGTGTCTAAGAATTTTTTGGTGTGGGGATAGATTTTTCGAGTATGCATCTAACATTTTTTTTCAATTTTGAGTCAAATTATATTGCCTTTGGAGTAACATTTTTGGCTGTGGATATATTACATTTGGCATTTGTGTCTAACTATTATGACTTTGGGGCTAAATGGTTAGTGTTTTGAGTTGAACATGTTGATCCAGAGACGAACTTTTGGGTTTCAGGGCTACTTTTTGAGTATGCATCTAAGATTTGTTTGGTTTTGAGTTTAACTATTTTCTATCTTCAGCTTTTTAAGTATGAAACAAGATTTTTAGGTTTTGAACCTAAATATTTTGCCTTTTAGACTAACTTTTTCTACTTTGGAAATTCTTTTGGCCTATGTGTCTAAAATTTTTGAGTTTGGGGATACGTTTTTGAGTATGCATCTAAGATTTTAAAAAAAATTGTGTGTTTAAATATTTTGTCTCATGGACACACTTTTTGGACTTTGGATATAACTTTTTGGCATTTAGATGTAACTTTTTTCGTCCGTCTTTGGATCTAGCTTTTTGGGATTTGTGTCTAACTATTTTGACTATTAGACGAAATTTGTGGGTTTTGTAGTTCAATTATTTTGTATTTTGGATTAACTTTTTGGACATAAATTTCTGGCCTTTGTGTCTAACTATTATGACTTTGAGACTAATTTGTAAGGGTTTTTTACAACTTTTTGAAGAAGATACGAACTTTTTGTGGTTTGAAACTATACTTTTTGAACTTTGAGTTTAACCTTTTTGCGTTTTGGACTAATTCTTTGGGTTTTGGGACTTAATTTATGGGTTTGCGTCTAACTTTTTTGACTATACATCTAAGAATGTTTGGGTTTGGGACTAAATTTAAGGGTTTACAGCTAATTTTTTTTTTGCCTTTTGGGCTAACTTTTTGGACTTTGGGTCTAAATGTTTTTGATTTTGAGTCTAGATCTTGGAGTACTAGACGAATGTTACGGCATTGTGACTAAATTGTTTGAGTTTTCATAAAATGTATTTGACTTGGGGTCTACCTTTTGGAGCATTTGGGACTCAGATTTTGGGGTTTGTGACTAAGTTTTTTTGGGGCTTAGGACTAACTTTTTTAATATTTTGGACTACATTTTTTACCTTTGGAGCTAATTTTTGTGGGTTTGGGGTTAACTTTTTTACTTTGATTGTAACTTGTTGGCCTTTGGCACTACATTTTCTGATCTACAATGATCACCTTTAATGTTGCCTATTATTCATTGAAGTGAGAAATTTATGGAAATCCAAAGAAATTAGGACATAAACAAGAATTACAATTTCCAACTCCATTGTTAAGTCAGTTAAATAAATCCGTCTTATACTAATACTAAACTCGTCCTCTGCTAATACAAACATGTCCCCTAACACTTTCAAAGACGTCCTCTGCTATAAAAAAAAAATTTATTCTAACAACTTCAATCACGTCCTCTGCTAATACAAAAATGTATTCTAACACTTTAAAATACGCCTTTTGTCAATGCAAACATGTCCTCTGCCAGATTTTGATTAGGCATCTAAGATTTTAACAATGCATTTAAGACTTTTTTACTTTGCGTCCACATTTTTTCCGCTATGGGTCTAAATATTTTGATGAAAACAATCAACTTGGTTGAGATCTCTGTATCTTTAATATATAGAGCCATGCAAATTAAGCCATGTAGCTCAGTGGTTAGTGAACTGGACTACACAGGACAAGAGGTAGGGTTCGATCCCAACCGACGGCTTCTGTTCACCAAGCCTTTAATGGGTACCAGTATTTTTTTCTGGGAAAGTGAAGCGACACGGGCGTAATACCTACACATTACCCCAACAATTATGTGCTAAAGGACTTTATAATGTATGGTCACTAACACCATATTCCCTATACGCCACATGGCGTGACGGGGGTTCTTTACTGTTTTTCCCTTACAATAAGCCATGTACTTCCTGACCAGCACAGTTTAGGTCCACACAGATCAAGCAATGATTGTTGGTGTCTTCAACCATATACACATGAGTCCAAGGTCAGTGTCCGGGAAAAGTTTAATAAGCAAACTCTCATTAATTGAAGTGTGTACGCGTGCACGATCTAAGTGTGTAAGCAAAATCTAGAGATTAGCAACTGTGCGAATGAATCAATGAGTAAATATGGCGTCCTAATGTAACAAGAAACGTTAAAGCAGCAGATAATATACGAACTATTAATTAAGAAACCTACTGGCTTATATAAAGGAGACAAATAATAATAAATGAATATTAATGCAGCGGGAAACATCCGAGGTGATAATCAGCGAATCAATTCAGAGGAAGAGGTATGTTTACAGCACTCGGAATAATTGACAAATAATCAACAACAGCAAAAAAATATGGACCATAGCAGGATCGAACTCGTACTCAGTGGCACAGCACCTTGACATGAATTTGCATGAACATGATTATTTGTCATTTTTTTCCGAGTGCTGTAAACATACCTCTTCCTCTGAATTGATTCGCTGATTATCGCCTAGAGAGTTTCCTTCTATAATAATATTCATTTTTAATTGTTTGTCCCCTGTGTAATAACGGACAATTTAACTGAAACTCACCTCGTGGACAAATGGACAATGACAACAGCTAAACTATCACGTGCCATAGACAGACAGAGGGAAACATGGAGCTAGTGTCTGTAACAGAATGACATGTTAGAAAGTTATCAACCGGACTGATATATTCAACTGTAGAGAGATGAAGGTTGTGGAGAAACATAATCACCGTATCCAGCAGATATAATTGTTGGCAATGCTAAAATACTTATGACAAACAAATTGATAATATAGATGGGTGTTTTAATACGGCGTCAAACACACATGCGCAGATAGTACCGCATGACAAACAGAGCTGATTATGTATGTTCCAGTTTAGTTGGTTGGACATATGGTTAGCATGTTGAAACAGTGATTGATAAAGACTGTCGTTTATTGTGTACGATACAATGGACAGACAATTACGTAGAACCACTAAACGTTGGACAGACGATTAAACAGAAACCTTTAAAGAATGACCAGACGTCCTGTTTTTATGTCATAAATGATGAGCCCGTCAGAAAAATAAACGATGGAAAGGAATCATATAAATGTAGGTGCGTATATGTGTGTGTGTTATTTATTTTCAAAATATCAGTAAAGTACTCGTGAATGGAAACAATAACAAAACAGTGTCACTGATATTTAATTTTCCTAGTTATATCCCCTGAGTTTGGCAGACTCGTAAATCGACGTGTAAAATTATGCAAAGAGACGTATTTTCATTGAAATAAAACTCTCTTCTCGACTTCTTAAAACCATTGTGTTTATCAAGTGGTTCTGGTAAACAAACTCCTGCAGGTTCCCTTAGTACTTGATAGGCTAAATTTTATGTCAGCGGTTCTAAAATTGCCATACTGAATTGTCCTGATGTCCAATACTGTTTTAAGCTGAGTGTATCATTAACACCAACCACAGTTTGGGGTTGATGTTAATGCTACGTATACGTAACTACTCTACGTATAATAGTTGAACCAAGTTTAGAAGTGCAGTCCCCACTTTATATTGGATTCATAGATTACGAAAATGTATTTGATAGTTTAGACAGAAGAATGCTTTGTAAGTTGCTGAGTCATTACGGAATCCCCATAAAGTTTATTAACCTCATAAAAACAATGTGTGAAGGAACGATATGTAGTGTCCTGCAGGAAGGGCAGCTTACAGAAGCATTTGAAATAAGAACAGGAGTAAGGCAGGGATGTCGTCTGTCTCTATTTCTCTTTCTACTGGCCATATATTTGAATAAGAAAATAACTCAAAACAACAGAATTGGGATCCAGTGGTCACTGACCAAACAACTTGATGATTTCGACTTTGCTGATGACATAGCTCTCCTATCACACAGCCATCAACAGATGCAGGATAAAATGAGTATATTAGATGAGAGATCACAACAGCTAGGACTGAAGATTAATAGAGATTAGACCAACATTATGAGAATTAATACATTTGGCAATAACCATATACAACTAGGAGAAATACGTCTACTAGACGTACAATCTTACATATATCTGGGCAGTAATATAGATAAAGAGGGGGGGGAACAGAAAATGATACCAAAATAAGGATATCAAAAGCAAGAGGGGCTTTCATTGCACTGGGAAACATTTGGAAATCCAAAGAATATAGATTAAATACAAACATAAAAAATTTCAACTCAAATGTTAAGTCGGTCCTATTATATGGCAGTGAAACATGGAGAACAACAAAATTAACAATCACGAAGATACAGACTTTTATTAATGGATGCTTATGCAGAATAAAAGGATGGAAAAGGCAGGACAAAATCACAAACATAGAATTATGGAAATGTACCATTCAAATACCAGTGGATAAAGAGATACATCAAAGACGATGGAATTGGATAGGACACACACTACGGAAGCCAACTGAGAGTATTACACAACATGCCCTTTTTTTGGAATCTCCAGGGGAAAAGATAAAGAGGAAGACCAAGGAATTCTTGGAGAAGACAGATAAAAGCAGAGATGAAGATGATGGGGAAGACATGGAATGATCTTAAAAGAATGGCAAAAAAACAGAATGACTTGGAAAATGTTTGTTGAAGACCTATGCTCCACTGGGAGCTAAAAAGGTAGATACAGTTTGGGGTTCACTTTCTCTCAAGCTTAACACGACGAGACGTCGATATCTTGTTATGTTTATGGTTATAAGAAAGCCCCGGACTATCACTGCAAACGAATTAAAATCCATAATTGCTCAACCTCTCGTGCCTGTGGAATCGTCCGAATTACTAACTCTCTCCCAAACAAAGAAAGGTAGCTGTAGTCCCCATAATATTAGTCTCAGCACACGCCAAAAGATATAAGGCGAAACCGCACGAAAGAATACACAGTCAACTGTTCCGTGTCATACGATCGAAACACGATCAAACGGATGAGACACACATCTCACGGTGTGCACAGAGCACTTAACTCAGTAGCTCCTTCAACAAGCTAGCTCCTTCAACAAGCCGGAATATGAGGAAACTGCTACTGGGGACACTATTCATACATAGTCTTCTTCAAGTCTGTTATTAGCATTAAATACTAAAATGTATGTTTCCAAATGAAGAAAATAAAGAGCTCACGGTGTATCCACGCGCCGAAGAGCTGATTGACTGGAATTGGCCAGTCTATAACGTGGAAACGGGTTGTGGACTGTGCGACTGAGTGAGTGCACGTGAGTCTAAACCATCCCCTGCATCGAATTTCAGCGAAAAAATGACGACAGTATGAATTAAGAAGATACCTAAACACATAGTCGAAGAAGGGAAACAAGAAACGGTAAATGTGCTGGTGTGTGTAAACGGTTGAAGTGCGAGAGGCTAGGCCTAAGTATGTGAGCGTTATATAATTGGAATTGTGATTCCATACCTCGACTGCACATTCTTGATAAGCAACTGCGCGGCGCCTATTTAATGATTTCCCAAGAAACACTTCTTGGTTACAGGATAGTTAGTGCCCCTGGATTTCATTGTTTCTACAATAGACGACACCTTGGACAGGTCATCCTTGTTCGAAGCAAAATTGTGGCAGCTGAGGTTGATATGTCTGCGCGGGACAGTGAAGAATTGCAGTTACATGCGGTTAGGGTGCAGATCACACATCTTTTCATGGCTGTAAATGTGGATGCCTGTAATGGGAAGGTGGACACACAACAATGGCAGCATCTCTTCGCGTTCGAGGAAAGCGTAATTTTCCAAAACAGTGGGTTAATGTCATAACCAACAAGCAGGGAGAAGACCGAGAGAACGCACTGGTGTCGGCCGATCTAGTGTGCTTGAATGATGGAAGGACAACCAGAATGGCCACTCGAACATGGGACTCTGATAGTGTCATAGAATTAGCTCTCGGCGTCTTGTACCGTCACACCGGTTTGCAGGTGGAGTGTACTGCGATTCCACAGAAGTGATCACTATCTGTGTGTCATCCTGATAGTGAAAGGCAGAAATAGAAGCTAGAAAAGCAAGCTCAACACATTCTACTATTAGAACACAGATCAGGACATCATTAGCAAAATCACACATAGGAAACAGGGCGCCCCTCGCAGTAGGCAGGAGCGATGGACGCAGCCGCACTGCTCGAACGCAAAAGTCGAAGAAGCTTGTCGGAACAAGAGACAAACGACCAAAACAAGGCAGAAAGCCAGAAAAAAATGGAAGAACACAAACCAAGCACTTGAAGCGTCTGAAAGAAGTGGTCGGTCAATAAATGATGCACTTTAATCTATGGGTTAAGAATGCCAAGTGTGATGATTTCTATAAAAAATTGTGCTGAGAAAAATCGCTAGCCACATTCAGGCGCCTTCATCAGAACATGAATGACACAACACGACACAAAAGCATACTAGACTTCCAGAGCGCAGGCCGGATTTAGCACACAACTGATGATAGCAAAGGGAAGGCCCTGCTTGGCCGCTACATTGAGCAGACTGACCAAAGAAATGAGGCTGCAAGATGATACGGGTGTCCATTTCAGAATTGTGTGAGGATGTAGTGCTGGATAAGATCTAACATTCACAACCGATATCATCCGCACAAAACTTAAAATGTCACACAACACTGCTCTTGGTCCAGATCTATTCAGTACGACGACATAGGCGATTTAGCCGACCATAACTTGCAAAAACTAGTTAAAGAGTCTAATGCCATCATTCACAGTGGCCATATTAAGGAGGAATGGCTACACATCTACTTACTACCGCTACCGAAACCAAACAAGGACCATTCTCAGATCAGTGTCTACAGAGTCATTACGATGCAGAAAACTGCGGGCATGCTACTGAAGAAAATAGTTTTCCGGTTACTCGGCTTTCACTTTAAAACAGGTACACGCACTCACATCTTCGGAGGTTATAGATATAACAAAGAGACATGGCTCAATGCGGCAGTCTTTGCCTATGACATCTTCGAAGGCTTCCACAGACGAGGAAAGATATGTGCTGCTGCTATACCTCTGGAGGATATATACAACAGAGTACTATTTGAATACTTCATACACATGATCCTGAAACTGACGGTGCACACCTTCCTCATTTGATGGATCGCTGCGGCACTGTTTTCGAGGAAGGTGATACTCAGATGTGGAAGTTGGTCTTCCGAGCCAACATTCATTTGTCCAGGGCTGCCACAAGACTCACCATTGTCACCAGTTCTATTTAACGTGTACACAATAACGATCACGGAACAACAGCTGGATGGGAGGGGAAGAACTATGACTTTTGCTGATGATATTCTGGTATATCGACAGGGAAGAGACGGAAGGGAAGTCGCCTCCACCATGCACACAAGAACTCGATCGCATCTTTTCTTGGTGTGGAGTATCAGGTGCATTGGTTAATCGTATAAGCATCAGTTGCATGGTTCCTTCTTAACAATCATATCGTTAAAACGAACACACGGATGGTACGAATGGGATCTGATGAAGTGACCAGGGAGAGGTTGATGACATGCTTCGGAGTTAAGTTTATTCGCAGCCTGTCTATATATCTATCTTTCGTTCACCTGAAGTATTGTCTATATCTGCAATGTCGTTTCCAGTATAAATGTTACTGTCTTTTGTAATTCCTTCAGTGGTCCATATAGTTTTGTCTGTAGTGTTGTATCAATGGGCTTATGGATTTCCCTCATTCTACTATATTCAGTGCAGTCTTGAAGTATGTGTTCAGCAGTCCTTCGGGTGCCTGTCCACATGTACAAGTAGTTGAGGTGCCGATCTTGAATTTTGTATACATGTCACTATGGAGTCGATTGTGTCCTGTTCTGAGGCGTATAATGATAACTTGTTCATATCTATCATATTATGAAAGGCATCCTGATTTGGGGCTTGTGGTCTTCTGATTGATTTGATTATCTTTTTCTTATGATGGTAAGTAACCGGTGCATCTAAGTGCGTGCCTGTTGAACCTTCCTTTGCCAACTGATCTGCTTTCTCATTTCCTGGTATTCCACAATGAGATGGGATCCACTGTAGGGCAACCCTGTTGTGCTTGCAGAGTTCAGTCAATAAGGTATGCAGATGTGGTAATTTTCTGGATTGTAGTGCCTGGAGTACTGATCTTGCATCTGTCAAAAACACTACAGGCTGTGGGCTAAGATTACTGTTCAGCAGTTTTTCTATTGCCAACTTTATTGCTTGTATTTCTGCATCATAATTGTGACAATAGTTCTCTGTTGCTATTTTATTCATATCCCTAATATTATTTGGGTACTCTATATATGCACCTGCTCCCCCATTCTTTACTGCATTTTATGCTGATCCATCTGTGTACAAAAGAATCCATAGGTCTTGTGGGTATTCTTCCTCCAGGAAACTGAGAGCTATTGTTTATTGCTGTAGACTATTATGTTTCTCTTTGTCAACTATTCCTTTCACTTCTGTTCGTATTTGTATTGATAATCCTGATTCCTCTGTCCAAGTAGTCTGTTCTGGTATGGGCAGTAGGCTCTTGGCACGTCTGGTGTTTGTCTACAAATACGCTTGGCTTGGTGGATAAAACTGCTTCTCTTAAGTCGTCCCAATGCAAGATTTTGGAATCGGTCCTTCATTGGATGTCTCGGCATGCATACAAATTTTTCTGCCTGTATCAGCACCTTTGTGTCTCTCCGTTCTCTCAGTGCTGGTATCCTCCACAATTTCTACATCTCCAGTATTGGTATTGATTTCATTGCTCATGTGATGACCCTAATTGCCTGGTTTTTTACTTTATCCAGTTCTTGCAGTGTGGTGTTTGATGCTGAGCATCATGTAGATGATCCATATTCTAAATGTAGGCGTATACTCTGTTGGTAAACTTTACTGAGTATTTTCCCACTTGCAGCCGCCCACGAGGTTCCACACAGCTTTCTTAGAATAGCCAATTTCCTCCTTGCTTTTTGGGTTGCCTTATTTATCTGCTGTTTCCAAGATAGTTTGTTATCAAACGTAACTCCGAGATATGTAGCTTGTATGTCTTCTTTCACAGGCTCATTGTTTATGTAGATGGCTCCTGCTTTTGTGTTTTGGGGAGAGAGTGAAAAGTGTAGTACTGCATTTGTCTGTATTGATACTGATACACCATCTATTTGTCCGTGTATTCAGTGTATTCATCTTTGCAGCAATTTGGAGGCCACTGATGCATACTCCTCTGTGCACCATATTACCAAGTCATCTGCATACATTGCCACTTTGATGCCATGTGGTAGTTCAGTAACTAGGTCATTGATGTAGATCAGAAAAAGCGTTGGAGATAGTACCCCTCCCTGTGGAACGCCCTGGCGCAGTAAGACCTTCTTACTCTTAAGACCATCCAGTTATTCCAGTAGCACTCTGACTCTCCTTTTATGCAGGTATGCTTTGACCCATTTGTACATCCTGCCATTTACTCCATAATTTATCAGTTTCTTCAAAAGCCCTTCCTTCTATACCTTACCAAATGCTTTCTTTAGGTCTATATGTGTCCTTAGTACCAGTTTCTTTTCTTGAAACGCATCCTCAATTTCCTGGGAAAGATAGTTTGCCTGATCTTCGGTAGAGTAACACTGTCTAAAGCCTGCTTGTTGTGGAACAAAAACGCTTTCACTTTCCAGGTACTGCTGTAGTCTGAGATTGATTATACGTTCCATTGTTTACACAAACAGCTTGTAAGACTGATTGGTCTATAGCTGGATGTCGTTGAACCATCTTTTCCTGGCTTTAGTAATGGTATCATAATTGCTTCTCTCCATGCTTGTGGCACTCTACTTGTGATTCTGCAAATGTTGTAGATCTGCAGTAGTTTTGCTTTAGCTGCAGTTCCCAAGTTCTTAATCATTTCATTGGACACTCCATCACTGCCTGGTGACTTTTTCATTTTTAATTTGGATATTGCCAGCTCTAGCTCTCTTTGTATAATGGGTATTTCCATGACTTCATGTGCGGTCTCTTCTTGTCTTGCATTTTGTAGTTTTAAACGGGTCTCTTGTCGGTTCTCTGGGCTAATTTCAATATTATTGTCATTTGCAAAGGAGTCTGCAAAGTAATTTGCTGCATGCTTTCCTGTTAGGGTGTTTCCATCATTTTTCAGTGTAATTTTGGTGTTCCTTTCTGTACCCTCATCATTCAGCTGTTTTACAAGCTTCCACACTTTTCTTGTGTCTCGTTCAAGATTCAAGGACTCTGTTTTCTCTTTCCAGCTTCTCCGTCTAACTTGTAGTTTAGCCCGTTGAAATTTGGCTTTAGCATGCTGATAGTTATTGTGGTTTTCCGGGCTAGTTTTATTTTCTGCTTGCTTTCGAGATATTTCCATGTCATTGTGCAGTTGCTCTAGTTCACTACTCCAGTATGGTTTGTAATGTTTCCGTGCCCCTCTAGGTATTGTTTCACTGGCAGCTTTTATTATTATTCTACTTCTACCTTTTTAGCTCCCAGTGGAGCATAGGTCTTCAACTAACACTTTCCAATTCGTTCTGTATTTGCCATTCTTTTAAGATCATTCCATGTCTTCCCCATCATCTTCATCTCTGCTTATATCTGTCTTTTCCAAGAATTCCTTGGTCTTCCTCTTTGTCTTTTCCCCTGGGGATTCCAAAAAGGGCCTGTTGTGTAATACTCTTAGTTGGCTTCCGTAGTGTGTGTCATATCCAGCGCCATCGTCTTCGCTATATCTCTTTTTATCCACACACTGTTTGACTGGTACATTTCCATAATTCTATGTTAGTGATTTTGTCCTGCCATTTCCATCCTTTTATTCTGCGTACGAATCTATTAATGAAAGTCTGTATCTTCGTGATTGTCAATTTTGTTGTTCTCCATGTTTCATATCCATATAATAGAACCGCCTTAACATTTGAGTTGAAATTTTTTTAAATTTTTGTATTTAACCTAATTTCTTTGGATTTCCATATGTTTCCCAGTGCAATGAAAGCTCCTCTTGCTTTTGATATCCTTATTTTGGTACCAGTTTCTCCTAGTTTTATTTGGTTAAGCTTGTATTATTAGTCTACTGAATTCATCAACTATGTCTCTGTCTGTATTTAGATCTTTAGTCAGTACACTGGTGTAATGTTGGTACATTTTCCATCTGCCTTTTTGTAATTCCATCTGGTGAGAATGCTGCTCTCCCTAATGACCTCATTTTGCACTACTAAAAAGACTGGACTGTGGTCGCTGCCTCCAAGTTGTTTCCCAAAAATACGTGTGATATTCCAATCCAGGTCTGGTGAATAGAAATCAAGGTCTGGTGTAGATATGGTATGCCATGATCTGGAATAGAATGTTGGTGGACTTGTTGTCTGGTTTAATAGTATAAACCCATTGTTGTCCTGCCAATTTTCAAGTTCTTCACCTCTCTTGTCCATATGTTCATAGCCCCTGCTCTGCGAATGGCTGTTAAAGTCTCCACATACAATTATTCTTTTTTTTAATGGAATTGTGTCTAGTGCTAATGGGCGGTCGCTCGGACAGTGGGTTAAGTAGGTGAAAGTCTGTATTTTCTGTCCTGAGGTGCAGTATTTGATATTCTGCCCCATCCATATACACTTCAATCTGACATGCATTGACATTGTTCTTTACAAGTGTCAATATTCCAACCTTTTGTCTGTTTTTTTTTTGTCAGATCGGTAGCACTGGTATCCCCTAATCTTCAAGGCTATGTCGTTGTTTAGATGGGTTTCCTGCAAACAGCATATCCTTACTTGTTTTTCTCCTTGCAAGATATTTTTTAATTCTATCTTTTAATTGTACCCATCTCTTATACTGTTGATTCCTTCAGCATTCCAGTCCATTATTTTGAATGGTATTTTTGGGGATTGGCCAGTAGCTCTATTCTCTCGCCCCCTGACTCCACAGAGCAGTTGAGAAAGACATCCAGTAATAGAGGTTGGGCCCTAAAGGTAAAGGTAAAGTACGAGACCTGAACCGGCGTCTTAGCACGCGAGTTTACACCCATATGTGCTCGGCCGCCTATCCAGAAATGTTCGGATATTTCTGTATAGTGTAGCCTCAAGCATCGAAACTCAGATGCGAAGCGACATTCCTCACCTTCCCAGGATAATACCCTGGTACCCATTTCTGCCAACGGCTGGGTCGACCGTGGGGGTATTTTTTTTTTCCAACCACGAGTACAATTCACACTGCTCCCAGCGGGAATCGAACACGGGTTGTCCGAACGTCGGTAGTCCAGTCGGGTGGTTTTCCCAACTAGGCTTGGGCCCTTTCTAGGTTGAGGGCCCGGCGATGCACCTGCCTAAGTGTCCATCACAGGGCGAGTGCCATATCGATCTGTAGTTATAGACATACTTCCCAATGGCGTGAGTGCGTGGCCACTGATTGTTGTAGTGCGCCTTTTGGCTGGTTACCTCCGACTTCAGCATTTAAACTTGCTAGAGCAGACTGTGGTCTTGCTCGGGTGTAGGATGGCCTGGCTAATCTTGGTTTTCAGTCCCTAATGACTGTTAAGCCCCATCCCCACGACAATGAGCTGGCCTTGATGGCGATCGCAGCCTGTATTTTCACGACCATGCCGAACATGTCATAACAAATTCACACAAACGATTACCCGCCTTGAAGGTCATGGCAGCTGCCAACATCGAGCAGAGGCTACTTACCTCCAGTGACTAGACCTCGCGGATAACACAAACTACAAAATTGTTATAATTCCCCCAGACAGATAGGAACAGAAAAGATACAAAGACAATCACAAGAAAGAAAAAAGAACTATTTCTCGTCATGTTTTTAAGACTAAGACTTAACTTCTTCTTAAGAAATAAAATAGTGTCACATATATAGCAATTATTAGAAACAAACAATGATGTAAATAAGAGACACATCAATATTTGTCAAGAAGTGCAAGCATGATAAAATCATAAATGTGTTTGCTTTATGTTCACATGTTCGCTCTTTAACAAAAACTGTTGAATGACTTTATATTGTTTGTTTGACTACATTAAATTCTGTGTGGTTTCATACATAACGGAACTGGTTGTAAAAACTGGAAAATAAAAATTCATGAATACACGATGATTTGACAAGCTTTGTTGTATCTTCAATCCATTTCTGTTGCCTGTGACGTGTCGTTTGTCACTAGACTTCCTTGATATATAAATTAATTTTCTTGTTTTAGTTGTCGGCCGCACATCGTTTGTCGATTTTATGTTTCTCTTTTTGCGATAGTCATGACTTCTGTTTTATTGATTTTCTTGTGGTATAGAGAGCCTGTGCTGTAACGTCTATTTAAATGTTCCTGTATGTCTTCTATTTTTCCTCGTTTTAGTGAATGAGCTTCTGCAAATAGAAGCTAATGAATTTTCTGTCATCGATTGCTGGGTCAATTTGCATATGTAGTTGATGTTGGCAATTCTTAATCAAAATTCAAAGTGATCTGTATAACCTTCTACTGTTGCCACTGTGCAGCTGCTGTTGATGTAGATACTTTCATTTTGGTTGATTAGGAGTTCGCTTTCTCTGTATGTTGTTAGTATCTCCATATTTGTTCTCTGTTTATAATCGTTCGAGTACTTTTTCCTGGTCAATGAAAGGAAGGTACACATTTCAGTTGGGTTTTTCGTCTTTTCTGCTGTTTTAGAGTGAAAAGTGCGTCAGTACATTGTCTATTTTTTTCAGAAGCCACCTTTGAGAATTGCTTAAGCGTAGTTCTATTGTTAGATGAGCCTTTTTTTCCATAATTTTAAAGTATAAATTTCCTATATGGCTGAGAATCGATATACCTCTTTATTGATCACAGTCTCTCTCGCTACCTTTTTTTTCAACATTGGTACAATTATTGCCTCTTGTCACTTTTCTGGGACTTTCTGTTTGTGTCATGCTGCATTGAATATTATATGCAGCCATGTAACTCATGTTTCTACTGCTGCGGCTGCTGCTGTTATTGTTATTATGTTTCCCGGTTTGTTATCTATCCCTAGTGCTTTATTTATTGCTGCTTATTTGATTACTTCTTCGGTTTCCTCTTTCATAATTTCGACTTGAGTGTGTGTGCATTTCCTGTGTCGTTTGTGTTATTGATAGTCCGTGTCATATTCAACAGGTTTTCAAATATTCTTATATTGCTTATTTGATACTTGGTGTCCGTGTCTGCCATGTATGGGCTCAGTTGTCTCTTTTCTCGCTCTTATTGCTTTTACTGCTCTGTAGAAGTCTATTGTGGCTGATGTGCCCATGCTTTGTTGGTTATGACTATGACGTTACCCTACTGGTTTCCTCTAGCAATAACGTCTCGTCATTAAATGACGGTCTCCACCTTGAATGTGAAGAGATTCTGCCGTTGTTGTGTCTCTACATTCCCACTACAGGCGTACCCATTTGCAACCATAA
The DNA here is from genome assembly GCA_032433765.1 of Megaustenia siamemsis. NCBI lineage: Eukaryota > Metazoa > Mollusca > Gastropoda > Stylommatophora > Ariophantidae > Megaustenia > Megaustenia siamemsis. The sequence continues at coordinate 54,655,736 of JAVIAB010000159.1, forward strand.
AAGAAACTTGGGTCTCCACATCAATCGCATGTAACTGCAATTCCGCATTGTCCCACGCAGACATTTCAACCTCAGCTGTCACCTTATTGTTGCGCACACAGATGGCCTGTTCAAGGTGTCTTCTATTGTAGAAACAGTGAAATCCAGGGGCACTAACCGTCCTATCACCATGAAGTGCTTCTTGCAAAATCAGTATATCGGCGCCGCACAGTAGCTTATCAAGAATTGAACGTCATTGATTTATAGATGCACAAGTCCAATGTGTAACGCACTCATACTTTAGGACTAGCCTCTCACACTTCGACAATTTCATATTCACACACTTACTTTTTTCTAGTTTTCCTCCTTCGTTGTTGTCATTTGGGCTACATCTGAATACTTACTGTTGTTATGATTGATTTTAGTGCTGAACGTTGATGCTGAGGATAATCTAGATTCACATGTGTTCTCATTCGCACGGTCCAGAACCCGTTTTCACGTTATAGACTGTCCAACTCCAGTTATGTTATAGCTGTATGGCGTGGCGTGTTTGATTAAATAAGGAGCCGTCAGGTCTTGCTCATATGTAGATGTCTCCAGAAATCTTCAAAAACATTGTGTAGAATTGTTTTTTTTTTCATTCCTCGTTTATCTGTCAGCGTGTAGAGGAAAAATAATTTGGTATAAAGGGAAATAAAAATATAAATAATTGTATAAAATGAGCGGAAAATTCGTTCAAATTTGTGTCGTCCATCAATTACGTAAATCTTTAGCCATACCATTTTGTCTAATTTTCCGTCGTTTGTTCTTCAGTTTGCCTCTGCTGCTCTTATGTTTCATAGTGCCTCTAACATACAGTCAATACATCATTTCCAAGGCCGATCATTGGGTTTGGTGTTTTCACAAGGTTTATTGAAGGCTCGTTGTGTTGTCTTTTGAATTTTCTGCTCTATCCAGTTTCTAGACCATTTATCTGCTGTTCAGTATATTTCTATCGAATTGATTATTTATAGTTTTTTCAGTTCTTCATTTCTGATTTTATTTCTCAGCTGATTCCTATTATTCTTCTAACACATTTATCTCCGTAGCAATTATTTTCTTATTGTTCTTGCATCAAGGGTCCAGGACTGGCATTGGTGGCAACGTTTGAATGAAAATTGTATTTTACAGTACCCGTTTTGTTTCTAGGGTTATTTCCTTGTTGATCAATAGTGGTGAAAGCAGTCCAATGATTTGACAAGCTTTGTTGTATCTTGAGTCTATTTCTGTTGTTTATTAATTATTGTCTGTCACTAGACGTCCTATGTTTTTAAATATATCTAATTGTTTTAGTTGTCTGCAGTATATACTTATGTTGATGTTGTTTCTCTTTGGCGATATTCATGACTTCTGTTGTGTTGGTGTTGATTTTCATGTTGTATTTTGTGCCTTCACATACTGGTGATTACTTTTTTTCTTATACTGCTTCCACTTTTCTACTACTGTACTTACTGTGTAGCGAGTTTCTTGAATTTCTCTGTTAGTTTTTCCTCTCGGGTTGTACTTGATTCGTTAACTTTTAATTGTTTTATTTGCATTGTTAGTTCTTTTTAATTGTTTTGTTTGTCTGTGTATCCACTCTTTGTTTTTAGCTTTATGAGTGTAATCATAGTCAGTTTATGGTCCGTGTCGTCTGTGATATTAAAATGAGATCTGTCGGTTACTGTTTTCGTATTCTGTTTTCTTGTTAGTAAATCGATTCCACTTGTAGCAGGTGTATATTTGCGACTCTTGTGTTGAAAAGATTCCAAATATGGCAGGAACAAGGACACATCCTTGCCTGACCCCACGTTTTATCTCAAAGGTCTGAGATTGTTTGCTGTTGGAGCTGGATTGTGGCAGACATGTTGTTATGAAATGACTTGATCATCTTGAGCTCATATTTTCCAAAAAAAAACCTATATAGACCCTCCCTGCTCGAACGCTTTTGTGAGATCAACGAATGCAATAAATCAAGGACTTCTCTGTTCCGTACTCTTCTCCAACATATGGCGGAGAATAACAATCATATCGTTGGTTGGCCGTCCAGCTCGGAACTACTTCAGGAAGGATACATTCTGTCAGTTGATGTAGTTGGTTTAGAATACTTCTTGTGAGGTCTTTCCAGTTATACTCTGAAGATAGATATCACTATATTTGTTGCAGTCGCGGTTATACCTTTTATTATTATATAACGCCACACTCCTATATCTTGCAATGACCTCCAGTGCTTATCTCCACTTTTCCCTATTAATTTTGCGTGGAGTTTGCAAAAGTAGGAGATTTTCAATACATTCCTTGGGTACTTCGGCGGGGATGCTGTATTTTCCAGGAGCCCTACCACTTGAGAGGTCGTGGATGGCGGCATCTGAAGTTCTTTCTCATGGTTCATTGTCTAGTTCGGCTTGTATTGAATATTTCGTGACCACTTGGACCCACCAGTGGACCCAATGGTCTACTTTCAGTGCACAGTCTTGAGCAATGTTCGCCCCACATTTCCACCTGTTTATATGTTTCACTGATAGACTCACCAATTGCGTCATTTATTACTTTTTTTTAGATGTTTGGGCCTATAGAAACTTCTATGTTCTATACATTGTTCTTTAATCTACCACTTCATCAGTTTTCTGGATCGTAGACAACAATTGTGTTCCTTGATTCACGTTGTACTGCTTCCCTTGCTTGCATGAAATAATCTTTTTCTGACGTAACATCGATAATGCTTTAAGGATAAGAAAACCGTATACTTATATCCATACAAGTGAAATAATTTATATCGAGTTTTCTTGAACCAAGCTATTGATGTAGTATTTTTTTTCCAAGGGAATACATTCTTCAGTCAAGGATGCGTGATTTCAGAAAGTTCCATGTATCCATCCTTTAAATATATTGTCTAGGTCCAGTCTTTTCTCCATGAATTTCTGAAAGTCATTCATGAATAAGATTTGTTTGTCTGATCAATCAAAGATCATTATGAATCAGGTCGGGTAATTGTATCTGCTACTGTATGCAGTAAACAGTACATCTTGTGGCTGCCCTGCTGCCTTGCAGGTAAGCTCGGGAGAATAAAAGGCTAAGGAGGGTACCCCGAAGTAAACCAACCCCACTGCTTTGTGGGTGATACATTTAGTCAAAGGCTAGCGGAACCAACTGTAAAAAAACCGACGGAACAACAGAAAACCACCGTCGTAAATGCTTTATACAATCATGAATCGCCATGTGGTTTTACAGAAGAATGTTGAGAGTATCATGGACAGCTAAGAAGAGTAATGAAAATTTTCTGAAAGAGGTCAAAGCAAAATGAGAGCTAATTTCAAATATAAGGACAAAACATTATCATTTTGTAGCCATGTAATGAGAAGAGAACAACTGGGATATATTGTAATAACTGGAAAAAAAATAAGGGACGAAGAGATATAGGGAAGCAAAGAGAAAAAATAACAGACAGCTTAAAAGAATGGCTTGGCAGAAGGTCAACAACAGAAATAATAAAAAACTTTCGAGACCAAAAGTTGTGGAGATACATGATCACCTACGCCATCAGGCCCGGTACTTGATGATGATGATGTAGGTGATCAATAAAATAATGTGTTTTCATTTTTAAAGCAAAAATATGAACTCAAATGTTTGTTTATTTGCTGCAAGATGTTTATTCAGCAGTAGTAGCATCCAACAGTTTTAGTTGACTATGGATGTTGCAGCGTCACTAGGAAATAATATTTTTGTTATCCGCAGTGTATTCACTTTTTTATGAATCTGTCTGTTTGCATGAGTTGCAGCTTTAGAGAATGTTTCCAAAGATTGCGATCTTTAGGAATCTCTTATCAGGATGCAGGGTTTATATTCACAGTCTTCATGGAACGTTTGCATACGTCTATAAATCGAAGTTGTGGGCGCCCGTTAGTTATTTTGCCATCTAATTGTTGTCCATAAAATAAATACATCGCTTGGTATGCGGCAATCTTTCATAGGATACAAGTAACAAAACCAGCTCAAACTAAGTTATTTGATCAGATAACCTTTGAGCTCATACATTAGAAAAGACGGACAGCCAATATCAAATAATCCACAAATGCAAGAGAGATGGAAAGAATATTTCGAAGACTCATTGAACAACTATAAATGAAACAATATAAACCACACAAAAATGCACTCACACTGAACCAAACGTCATGAAAGAAGTAATCGAAGAAGAAATCAAATATTTACCAATAAATAAAACACTGGGGATAGACAACATACCAGTAAAAATAATAACAGTAGCAGCACAAATGAAAAGACGATTGGAGGCCGCAGAGATGGGATCTCTCAGAAGAATGTTGAAAGTTCCCTGGACAACTAAAAAGACCAATGAAGAAGTTCTCAAAGAGACAAAAATTGAACTCTTATAACACATCAGAAAGAAGCAATAAACATTTTTCGGGCACATCATGAGGAAAGTTGGAATACTTGGTTACAACTGGCAAAATAAAAGGAAAGAGAGATCGCAGGCGACAAAGAGAGAAAATACTGGATAGCTTGGTGTAATGGCATGGAAAACAGTCAACAACAGAATTGATACGATGCACTGTAGATAGAAGATTGTGGAGGGACATGATCACCTACGCCAACCGGTATGGCACATGATGATGAATGAGCAGCAGATTGAGAAACAGTAGTTACATGACTGCACAGACCATGAATATATAAGATCATAGCCAACTCTTTTCTACTTTAACTTCATGTCTTGTTTGTTGAAAGCGAATTTATTTTTCTTCACATTTCTGCTTCATCTTTATCTTATTGCCATTGTAAAATCAATTTAATGACCTTAAACATACATAGGTAGGTAAGAGACTACAAATGTAATACATGTTTTCGTGTAGAGAACAAACCAATATCATAAACATGTTTTTATCTAATTAAATGTACCAAACATGACTATTCCTGGCACATGCTCATTCATATGATTTATAAAAGTTGCTTACGTGGTATGGGTTGTGTTGTTATCTGTTGTGATTAGTGTGTAATCTCAAAACGATAAGATTACAAGGAGCCAATGGTGGGGTGTACTAAACACTCCAAGGTATGGTGACAGCTTTACAAATAAAGAACACAACACAATACTGACGTTTCGGCCTGTGGCCTTCTTCAGAATACAGGGACAACGACAACAAGCGGTGAAGCACAAGTACTACATGTTAGGACACGATAAGATTACAACGATGGGTGTGTTGAAAGTATGCATCTCACATATTTGAGATTTGAATGGCAGGTTAGTGAAACGATAAAAATATAACATTTAGATCATCTGTTAAAAGAAATAGAAAACGTTGGATGTCCCATAAATGGGGGTTAAGGCAAAGAAATGAAAATTAATGCATACAAATGCGAATCTGCAGTAATCTGTGTCATCTACTAACTACGTAAAGCTTTTACCATACGATTTTTCTATTTTTTTTTTTGAATTTCCCATAAATGCATTGATTTTTCTACCGTTTATTACTCATCTGCCTATATGATTTTCTCGTAATTGTATTTCGAATTAAATATATTATAACAGTCACTCTATAGAGTGGCAAGTAGTACTATACGAAATTATTTATGCTGTATGTGTCAACAGTTTAGTATACTCGCTTCCTGATCACAATGGTCCGGGTTCGATCCCTTGAAGTGGCGGATGTTTTGTTATTTTTGATGGACAAGTCTACGGAGTTTACTCAGACATAATGGGTACCAGATATTTTTTTTCTTATGTTTGTCTGAGAATACAAACAGGCATGGCGTTATACCGACCACATTACCCATAAATATGGAATAGTTATAGAAAATATGGTCACTATCAGCACATTCACCATACGCCTAGCAGGCACGGAAGGGAACGTTTACTTTAGTTTATGTCGATAGGAAGATAAATGTCAAACATATAAAGATACCTTCGAGAGTAACGTCTTGGAGCTGATATTTTGAGATAGACACGAATATATAATATTATAATATTGAGAAGACTGACCAAAGAAATGAGGCTGTAATAATGAAAATACGATGGTCATTCTTAGAATTGTATGGTGATGTAGTGCTGGGAGAAGATGTCAAAATCACAGCCAATACCATTTCCACAACACTTAAAAGGTCACACAACACTGCTGCTGGTCCAAATTGTGTTTGATACGACGACATAAGCGATTTTGCTGACGACGACTTGAAAATACAGAGTGGCCAGATTAGCAAAAAGTCTGGCTGCACAGCTACTTACTACCGCTACCGAGGATAAACAAGGACCATTCTCAGACCAGTGCCTATAGAATCGGCACGATCCAGAACACTGCGGGCAGGCTACTGGTGAAAATAGTTACCCGTGTACTCACCTTTCAAAGGGTTAAGGCATAAAAAAACGAAGCTGCAGTAAAGCTGAATGTGAGGAAAAATTAAAATATAGAAAAAATGGTATGTAAGAAGCTTTACGTGATAAGTGGACGACACAGACTAAACGACGTTTCGGCCCAATAGGCCTTCAGTAGGAGCAAAAGAAAAACACACACACATACAACTAATAACGAAACATCCAAAACAAAAACAATCGAAATGTGTTATGGAAAACAAAAATGTTTATCCTGTGTGTAGACCGAGGTCAAAACGGAAAGGAAATGGCAACCCAGTGCGGCTTTGGTCAGTGTGTAAACACAAGGGGAAAGAATAGAACAGCAGACCAACAGGTGCTCAAAAGGCAGCAAGAGTGAGATGTCCGAGAGTGGGGTACAATAAAAACAAATGAGGGGTAAGGAGCAGAGAAAAAGGGTATAGAGGAGAACACCGAAGTGTCTCATTGGAGAACCAATGAGGAGACCTATAAATAGCATGGCATAGTAGGTAGACCAAAGAACACAAATATGTGCAGTAGAGAAGGCTATGCAAAAGGGAAGGAGCAACCAAAAGGAAACTATGTGTATGAGTGTGATACATTCATACCTCGTGGGGTCAGCGAACCATACTGTACTATGAGGCTATTTTCCTAAGTATAACGGCTGCGGTCGCCAGAGTGACAAAGGACAATACCAGTGACACGGATGTCGTCTTTGCCCTTGTGATCAGGGGAGTTGAAGTGGGAAGACACCGGAGTACCAGTATTCTGTTGGACACCACGTAGATGTTCACAAAATCTTTCCGCTAATCTTCTCCCAGACTCACCAATATAGGTCATGTGGCATCGTTGGCATATGATGGCATAAATGATGTTGCGGGACACACATGTGAAGCTATGCTTGATCTCGAACCGTCCATTAGGGAACAAGACCGAGTCAGTAGGGAGTATAAAGGCACAGGTGATACAGTTACGACCACAAGGGGCCGTACCGAAGTGTTGAGGGTGGGAGCGAGGGAGATGGCTCCTAACCAAAATATCTCTCAGATTCCTGTCGCGCTTAAAAGCGATCATCAGGGGATCACTAAAAAGTAGACGGGTAGTGGGATCAGAGAGGAGAATGGAACGGTAGCAGTTGAGTATCCTCACAGCAGCTAAGTTGTGAGGATGATATGTGAGGGTGAGTATAGTTCTCTCAGAGGGGGGGGCGGTTGGAAGGAGTGAGTGCCTCGGGACGGGTGATAAGGAGGACCCGCTGGAGGGCAGACTGGAGGATCGAGTCTGGATAAAGCCGGCGGCTGAAGAAACCTAACATGAGGTTAGACTGTAGGAGGAAATCGTGGTCATCCTGGCAAATGCGACGGAGACGCAATAACTGGGAGAACGGAATAGAATCACGACAAGAAGGTGAATGGAAGTGCAGAGAAGATAACAATAGCCGTATGTGGGTTTATAGAAAACCGAGGTGTGGAGGCCAGAAGTACCCAAAGAAACGATAAGATCTAGGAAGGTGACAGAGGAAGTGGATATACAAGATGTGAACTTGATAGCTTTGTGATAGCCACCAATGTGGTCGATAAACCTGGAGAGGTCATCCTCAGGTAGATCGGTAAGTCCGAAGCAGTCATCAATGTACCGAAGGTATAGGATGGGAAGTGGACCTTGATATGAATTGAGAATTTGGTACTCAAGGTAGCCCATAAACAGGCAAGCATAGCTGGGGTCCATCTTGGTGCCCATGGCTACTCCACTAACCTGGTCATAGAAGTTACCATTGAACTCAAAGGTATTGAGGTTGAGTACAAGCTCAGTAAGGCGGAGAAGAGTGGCAGTATCCACAGAGGGGTGTTATCTCTGGTCAAGAAAGAAACGTAGAGTTAAGAGATCGTCGGAGTGAGGAATAGAGGTGTAGAGGGAGCAAACATCAAGGGTAAAAAGTCGGTATGAGCGACCATGGGAGAGAGAGATAGAAGAGAAGATATTAAGTGCATTCCAGTTTCCTTTTGGTTGCTCCTTCCCTTTTGCATAACCTTCTCTACTGCACATATTTGGGTTCGTTGGTCTATCTACTATGCCATGCTAGTTATAGTTCTCCTCCTCGAGTCCCCAATGAGACACTTGACATGTGCTGCTGCTATAGATCTGGAGGATGCATACAACAGGGACCATTTGAATATCTCATGCATATGCTTCTCAAACTGGCGGTGAACCCCTTCCTCATAAGATGGATCGCCGCGGCACTGTTTCAGAGGATGGTGATACTCTGATGTGGAAGTTGGTCTTCCGAACCAACATCCATTTGTCCTCGGCTGCCACAAGGCTCACCATTGTCACCAGTTCTATTTAATGTGTACACAATAACGATCACGGCCCAACAGCTGAATGGGAGGGGAAGAACTATGACTTTTGCTGATGATATTCTGGTATATCAACAGGGAAGAGACAGACGGGGAATCGCCTCCACAATGCAAGACGAACTCGATCGCATTTCTTCCTGGTGTGGGGTTTCAGGTGCCTTGGTTAATCCTAATAAAGCATCAGTTTCATGGTTCTCCCTTAACAATCATATCGTTAATACGACCACACCGGTAGTACGAATGGCAGCTGATGAGGTGACCAGGGACAAGTTGATGACATACCTCGGAGTTAAGTTTGATCGCAGCCTGTGTTTTCGGGACCACGTCGACCATGTGATAACAAAATCCCGCAAAGGATTAGCCGCCTTAAAGGTCATGGCAGTTGCCAACATCGAGCAGAGGCTACTTACTCTTCTGTTCCAGGGATTAGTCCTCGCACCAATCGAGTATGCCCTGACCATTCTTACTGTCAGTACGACGCAAATTGATAGGCTGTAGAAAATACAAAATGAAGCCATGCGCATTATCCTGGGATGTACGAGGGATACTCCCTGTGTGGCAATGAGGTATCTTCTTGACTTTCCAACCATGGATGACAGAATCAAGATCTGGAGAGCACGAGCATACCTGAAGATTAGTACAGATACAGAGCATCCATTGCACCACGTGCTCAACACAGAGAAAGGTGCCAGGCTAAGAAGAGGCAAATCATGGGTGGGCCGAGCAGAAGATGTCATCAAACAGGTCTGTGGGCTTACCAATCTCAGCGTTGGTGAGGAGTGGATACCGGTGCCTGCGTCATTCAAGGGGACTTTATCATGTATTGTCACACTCGACAGGAAAAGTAGGGAACAGAACCCGGTCGTGGTTAATGCTGAGGTCAACGGTCTCATCTGCGATAACACCGATGAGAAAGATGCAGTCATCTATACAGACGGATCTGTAAGACGACACGAAAGAAGTGCATGGGCATTTACAGCACGTTTGGCAGGCAGAATAGCCAAGGAAGACAGTGGTGCATACGCCATGACCACGAGTAGCATGACAATGGAGGTGATGGCAGTGACCAAGGCATTCAAATGGTTAGAGTCACAAGACTACATCCACGCATGTATACTGAGTGATTCGATGAGCATGATAAAAAAAGTGGAGGCGGGCTTTGTACGCATGCAATGGGTAGAGTCGTTGCAGAAATCCAAAATACGTAAGGTCACCTTTGTCTATGTCCCTGGACATGCGGGAGTACGGGGAAATGAGAGAGCGGACAGGTTGGCTAGCTGCGCTGTCGTTAAGGACGGCAAACCGATGGATCGGGCGGACATCATCAATGCACTCCGAGATGTGGGAAGACCACAGGACTTCGACAAACACAGATCAACGTCGCTTCTTCGATGATGGAAATGGGAGTTAAGATGGGCACAGCCAGAAATGAGAAACTTGGTGGCCGTGTAAGAAGACTTATCAACCAACATAGAACTGGAGTCGTCAGTCGCTGGACACTGAGGGAATTGCTGAGGAAGGGATCTGAGCACCTATGGACATGTTCGGAGTGCAATGATGATGACCCGCAAATAACTCAATAACACTTCGGTGTTCTCCTCTATACCCTTTTTCTCTGCTCCTTACCCCTCATTTGTTTTTATTGTACCCCACTCTCGGACATCTCACTCTTGCTGCCTTTTGAGCACCTGTTGGTCTGCTGTTCTATTCTTTCTCCCTTGTGTTTGCACACTGACCCCTGTGTGAACTCCTCTGTTTCTGTGTGCATTTGCGCACAATACTGCACGTTTCTCTACGTTCACGACAGCCGCACTGGGTTGCCATTTCCTTTCCGTTTTGACCTCGGTCTACACACAGGATAGACATGTTTGTTTTCTTTAAACCATTTCGATTGTTTTAGTTTTGTATGTTTCGTTATTAGTTTTGTGTGTGTGTTTTTTTTTTCCTGCTGAAGACCTATTGGGCCGAAACGTCGTTTAGTCTGTGTCGTCCACTTATCACGTAAAGCTTCTTACATACCATTTTTTTCTATTTTTTTTTTTACTCACCTTTCACCTTGAACATATACGCATATTCAAACCCACACTCAAGAGACATGACTCATTGCGGCAGACTTCGCCTATAACGTCTACGAAAACTTCAGCAGACGAAATGAGACATGTAAAAAAAAATAATAAAGTACCCCCGTCACGCCAAGTGGCGTATAGGGAATTAAGTGTTAATGACCATACATTTTATCAACCTTCGACACACGTTTGTTTGGAATAATGTGGTCGGTATTACGCCCGTGCCGCTTTATTTTCCCAGAAAAATCCGGTACCCATTATAGGGTGGGTGTACTAGAAGCCGTCGGTGTGCATGGAACCCTCCCACTAGTCCTTTGTAGTACGAAAGTTGCCACAGACGAGAGAAGACACATGTGCTGATGTGAAAAAGTTTTATACATTAAAAAGTACTATCTAATAAATAAAAATCTTTAGAGGAAATTACAAATAAAAACGTTCTCTCAGTAAAAAAAAAAATAAAAATAAACACATCAGGTTGGAAAGCGAGATATAGGAACTATCAAAAGGTCATATTGATGAACAACTTCACAAAGACTCTACAACATTATGAGTTCGCACCAACATAGATCACACGCTTGTTCTCTTTCACTGCCATATTTATGAAAACAAAGACAAGATTGTGTTTCTATGTTTTTATTGAGAATGACAAAATTTACAACACCAAAAACTTCAAAGGTAAAATGAATAACACATTTACAATAAATAGCAAAAATTACGAATTAAAGAATTCAAAGACTGCAATTTCTACTAAATAATATTAAAACATTTATTGTATGTGTCTGCCTATAACATTTTACACTGCCTCTGCAGTAAGTAAACCACTGTCCAGAAATATCTCCAATATCCGTCTGTGGCGCCGATAACAACCAACATTCTTATCAAATCTCGTTTCCCTCCTCTCTCTGACGTCGATTTCTTTAGAAACTACTCTTCTTCACTGGTCCTACAAAATTAGTGCCGGTTATGATCTCCACTCCGTGATGGCAGGCAGATGATCTCATGTATAGGTACAATGGCTGCGATCTCCGACTAGTACAGCCAATACCAAGCATGAAAGGAATGACAAACTACCTTATTATATTGTCATGTAATAGTATGTCCAAACATAACTTAATATCTACATATAACGATGTTAATGGGGACTCCACCGCCACCTCGTCCGTTATGGAACGTCATGTGCTACAGGTGACACCCGATCGTCATCAAGCAACTGTATGCAAGATCAGAAATAAAGATACACTAGCAATAGGGACTAGAAACATTATATCAGCATTCCAGGTTGGTAAACTAGAAAACATCAGTCAAGAAATGAAGAGAATTAAATTGATCATCTTGGGTCTATGTGAAATGAGAAGGAAAGGAGAATAATTATTTCAACGCGACAGTGGAAATCTTTACTTTGGGTGAACCACGCATGAATGAAGAGTAGGTATCATGTTAGACAAAAAAAGAAGCAAAACAGTGAAAGGATATAAGCCAGTATCAGAAAGAATTATGCTAGTAAAATTGAGAGGTAGACCAATGGATATCAACATAATTCAAGCTTATGCACCAACAAGTAATAGCGATAAAGAAGATATTGACACCTTTTACGAGCTAATTATGACCATGGAACAGTGTAAATCTCAATAAATAACTATAATATTAGGGGATTTCAACGCAAAGGTAGGAACAGCTAAAGTGCAAAATGTGAATGGAGGACATGACCTTGGAGAGACGAATGACAGAGGGGATAGATTGGACAAAGACATGTGAAATGATTATTGGTAACACCTGGTTCAGGCAACACCCTAGATGGCTATGGACATGACAAAGCCCAGACAACCTTAATTCGCAATGAAATTTTATTTTATACCGGTGCAGAGAAGTTTCAGAAATGGGCTAACATCTGTTAAACAAGGCCAGGAGCATATTACATTAGTGATCATGTACGAGTAGATAAGAAAAGGAAAGATACGAATAAAACTGTGGAAGATGGTGACATCTCCAAGAAATATGAAATTAGAACTAGATATGCTTACAGAAGATAGCAGATGTGTTATAAGTACATTACAATAGTACACAACACATATAATGCTACTGAGTAAATACAGACCATCGAGGAGCAGTGGGAAATGCTTCAACAATCAATTCAACAAACATCAAAAGAAGTAATACTAGAGACTCAAAGAATCAACTAAATGGATGGAAGAAGAAATACTAGAAATAATGTACAAAAGACGGAAGCATAAGAAGGAAGAACGGACATACAAAGTTATTCAAAACAAATGCAAAGAAGCAAATGAATGATGGTTAAAACAGATATGTGAAGAAATGAAAAAAAGAACAAAAGAAATGCTCAAAATGTATGCACAATCTGTTTAATAAATTAGCAGGAAGAAAATAATTCAAAGTTTCCAGATGTGTGAAATCAAAGGAAGGAAATATAAAAATGGGACAAGAGAATATTGTGAAAAAATGGACTTGATATATCAGTCATGAAAGATCAGAGCTAAACAAGTTAAACAAAAGCACATAACTACCCATAAAACAGAGTGAAGTGAAGAAGGCAATTCAACACATGAAAAGAGGCAAAGTTCCAGGTCCTGATAATAAATATAACAATGGAATAGATAAATCCATTTTGAGAGCTCGGAGTACAAGTCATAACAAAACTACTCAATGACATATAACGGACACATACCTGAAGATCTATTAAAATCTATCTTTGTAGCCATATCGAAGAAGTCAGGCGCCACTGCTTGTGAGGACCAGCGCACTGTTAGTCTCATGAGCTAGATGACTAAAATAGTACTGAGAATCACCACGAGACTTGTAAGGAACATAATAAAACCAGAAATAAGTGAGGAACAATTTGGATTTTTGCAAAGAAATGGCATCAATTATGCAATATACATCCTGAAAACATTGATAGAAAGAGGAATGGGTGTTAAGAAACATATGTAATATATATTCTTTATCTATCTATTGACCTTTCGAGCCGTAGCCAGCCCATATGGCATAGACCCAGATACCCTTTATCTTAACTAAATATTTATACTAGCAGTTTTCACTCCTTTAAAGATCTATTATCAAATCTCACCATTTGTCTCAGTTCTGTGCAAGCAACTCTATCTCATTGAGGGAGCCGATTCCTGCTGCTCTTATATTGGTTTCATAAAAGAGAAAATTCAAAATTCAAAATTGATGAATTCAAATGAGTTTAACCTGGTGAATTCATTGACCTGAGTTTAACATGAGTTTAAATATATGTATTTCATACGCTGCACAAAAGCAAATGACAAATTATAGCATATGGAAATAAGCAATATATTGGAAAAATTAAACATTGATGGCAAGGATCTGCGAATGACAAAAATCATGTGCTGGAAACAAAGCGATATTCCTCATTTCCCCACAGTGCTACAATGTTATGCATTTCGGCCAGCGGCTGAGTCGACCGCGAGTGATTTATTTTTGCGACCACGAGTACAACTCACACTGTTTCCAGCAGGAATTGAACACGAGTTGTCCGATCGTAGGTAGCTTAGTCTGGTGGCTTTCCAAACTAGGCTAGAGAGGCCCCCGTATAATAGTAAAAGAATGCAACAAGAAAAGTGTCAGCATGAATAGCAAGAAAACAGAAATAATGGCGCCGATAACAACCAACATTCTTATGAAATGTCCTCCTCTTTCTGACGTCGATTTCTCTAGAAACTACTCTTCTTCCCTGGTCCTACAAAAATAGTGCCGATTATGATCCCCACTCCGTGATGGCAGGCAGAGGATCTCATGTACAGATACAATGGCTGCGATTTCCGACTAGTACAGTCACTGCCAAGCAGGAACGTAATGACAAAATACCTAATTATATTGTCATGTACATTTATGTCCAAACACAACTTACTATCGCTGGACTCTAGAACAATAAGAAAGATAACGACCACCGAAATGAAATGTGTCAGAAGAATGACAGGAAACAGCTTAAGGGACAGAGTAAGATACTAATGTAGAAATAAGCACTGCTTTGTCACTCTCTCAGATTCTGAATAAACAATCATGCACGAATCATACATTCTTCTTCTGGTAATCCGAGTCTGGAAACCTACATGAAGACGACAGTGTCTTGACCTAATATATTTGAAGCTGAAGTTTCTCATTTTTACCATTCGATGTAAAATTCACTTACGAAGATTGATCTCATTACAAAACAAAACGACTTATGCTACAGTGATGTTGATTTGACAGATGTATCACAATTTATTAGTTAGTGGACGTAAGTATATCGCTGTTCTGTGCTGGGCAGTATCTACATCGGCAAATGTAAAACTCTCCACGGCATTCATCAGTACAGTATGTGTTATGTGACACAGTTTTTCTTAAACACTATCAAATGTGTTGAAATAACAAACTGGAAAAAATACGTGCATGTGCATATATATGTTATATCTCATAAATTATCTCATTTTAAAGTTATTAAACACCTAAATTGTAATCTTAAAGCAGGTACAATTTTAATAAAATTGAAAAAAAATGTGTTTATACAGAAACATTACTCTTAGCCAAGATAGCTACCATTTTCGTTATGTTTTTAAAACACTTTATTGTAATGAAGATAAAACACATATACAAACACGTTTTCAAACAACTTATTCTAATGAAGATAATACATAACAATAAACACCCTTTAAAACATCATTTTTACCATGGGATAAAAGCGTAGATAAATCAACATATGCTGAAGGTGAAGATGTTGATTTTGGTGAACAACATATTGGTAGACCCATAAATGGTTGAAAAAATATAAAAAGATATTAGACAATTACATGAAATTATTCACTGAAATAAACATCGATATTTCAGTCGTTATTGTCGGGAGACTGTTGTTTGTTGTTACTGTCCTACTTTTGTTATCTTTCCGTGTTTCATACTCTTGATCAATCTTACTAACACGATATACATACAGTTTGGAATGTGGAATATTTATTTAAATGTTTCATGATTCACCATAGAAGGAATTGACATTATAATAAGTCTTGCTGTTAGATCCTAACAAATGGTATAACTACCAAACTGCCATGAAAGGTTGCACATCACAAACTATTCGTGGTAACATCATTCTAATAACACGCCATGATTAATGACACTTAAACTGTCTTTTGTCTCTCCTTTCCTCTATTTCTCCTTCCTCCTTTATTCCCCGTTGTCTCTATATAGCCCGTCTGTATATGGGCATTGACCATAAGATCGTATACGCAAAGTTGATGATTATTTAATTATATTATTAGAACAAACCAACCTTTAGCAGTGGCCATCTTGTAACATTCTTTTTACTCTCTTTTTAGCTATCCATTGCGATCTTAACATGACTCAAATAAATCACAATCATGTAGCGTCCAGAGATTTACTTATTTGTTGTCCTAATACTTTATAGATGCTAAGACTTAAGTAGAATATTATCCACAATATATCAGGATACTGATATATGACATTAATTTGTTGGTGCATTACAGAAGTACTGTCTTTGACAACCCTGTAGCACACAACAACATTCATTGAAATAAATGACATGTTATTAAATTATTCCATTACATTTATTCCAATATTAGCTTTGTTTCTATTGTAGAAATACTTTAAGTAGATGATTTTATGGCTCTACGGTCACCGTGTTTAAACTGCTCCCATTTAGCCATAATGGCAGGGATCGTGTACAGAAGTGGGTTTGCTGCAGAATTAATTGGGAGAACGATCACCGTTGTCCAGGCGTAAGCGTCATTGCTGATCACGTGACCGCCAAGTGTCAATAATCCCATAATTCCTACAGGAGACCAGCAGAGAAAGTTGGACAGAGCTACCAGAAACAGCTGTTTAGCTACAGTTAGATCGTTAGCTCTTCTGGATGATGTGTGATTCATTCTGTTCTCAGACATGGCACGAAAAATGGCTCTTTGACCGTAAGCAATGAGAAGAACAAGAGATACATTAAGAGCGATAAATACGGCGAACGAGAACTCCCAGCCACTGAGTCGTTTAGTTGTCAAAGGTAAGCCAAGACACATTGCGTTAGAAGAATATATTTCAAACCTGAACACAATGGGAGTCAGTGCAAGAAGGAAACCAATGATCCAAGACAAAGACAGAACGATAATTTTACTCATTTTGGAAAACTTGACTTGACCAAAGGGAAACTTCAGAATCAGAAATCTGTCCAGAGTGATAAGGAAAACAAAAAATGTTGACGTTTCACTAGAAAGTGTAGCCAGGAAGCCAGCAAGCTTACATACATCACTTTCTCTCCAGCTCTTGTCAAACAAAACATAAATGTCACGATAGTAATAATCTGCTCCAGCAATAATGAACAGATATACTCCCATAATAAAGTCAGATATACTCAAGTTTGTCACAAACAGACCATAACCTGTTCTGAGAACTGACCTGTCCCAGATTACACGATAACCAATAACAGTCATGTTCCCAAGAACAGCAAGAACCGCGACCACCCAGAGAAGAACACGCTGAACATCAACACCTATCAGATCAAAACAAGAGGAGATAGCGTCATCAGGAGTGTGACAAGTGTGGTATGGGATCAGCTTTCCCCTTATCTGTGGACAACACAACTGAAAACTGTCAGTGAACAGATCGTGACTGATACTGAGACCGCTAAAGTAATCTTCATAAAAGTCTGCGATGAATAATCCACGTAAATCTATTGATTGATATACGATGTTATGAGGAAATATATTTTCTTTAATGCTCCTGATTTTTGTAAAGCTCAAGTTTAAATGTTTCAAGCCAGGAAACATTAAAACAAAAGATTTATTGAGAAGTGTCAGACTCGTGTGTGAGAGGTCGATTGTTTCTAACAGATTTAATTGCATGTTTTTCATTTCAACAAACTCCTTGTTGTGTGACAGATTCAAGAGTCGGACATTATCCAGCGGAGAATCGTATATTTCATGACCATCGAGAGTATGCAGACGGTTAGAGATCATGTCCAATATCTGCAGACCATTTGGTAAGAATTGTTTATAAATTCCTTTACTTGTGAGATTGCAGTGAGACACAATAAAGACGACAACGTTTCTCAGGTAATAGAAGCGTGTTCCACTAATTTCAACGTGGGACAAGTCCAAGTAAATCGTTCTCCAGTCAAAACTGCGATATTTTAATGTTGGTATAAGCTTATTGTAATCTGACACCGTAACTGTCCCCGATATACAGCGGAATCCTTCAACACATTTTACTTGGCAGTCCACTTCGTCATCGCGATGTGGACAGTCAGGATGTCCGTCACAAACTAGGTCAGGATGGAGACACATTTTACTATTCCAACAAGGAAAGTTTCCAGTACACGAGCTAAGAGTGTAATTATTCTCGTCATCTCCTTTAGGACAGTCTAAAGTTCCATCAAAGACATAATGTTGAGGGATGCAGTAAGTGTTCACACATTTAACGTATCCCTCTGGACAATCAAAGTCCGTACAGTTATCAAGATGGGACACATCTCTACAACCCACTAACACGCCGAACATATCCTTTAAGTAGACACACTTGGGAGACCACAACCGATGTCCCAGACTGTTGTAACAAGAATTCGTCGTTTCCAGTTTCCCTATAGTCTCGTCTATATGTCCCTCTTTACCGTGACAGTCTATTTTGTTATTATTAAGATCTTTGAATCTCACACACGTGTATCCACAGTATAAAGCGCAGTCATCGCCCATTTTAAATGAATTCACAACTACTTCACTTTCATCGTTGATATCCTCTAGGCTGTATCCACACACATTACAGTCAACTTCACCATCCCCAACCCACTGTGCAGGTAAAAACGAATCGTCACAACAATAAATACCAGTGACGTCATATGATTTTTCAATGGGTGATTTATAAAAACAGAAGAGCTCATCCCGCCTGTTGCTGCAGTGATCAATAAAGTCACAGACATAAACATAGGAAATGTATTGCGAACTAAGTGAGTCTTCTCCACAGTCAAAGAGGGGAAATAATTCTTGCTCTGACTTTCTCAAGAAACCTAAGAAATCTTTGTTGACAATGTTGGCCGAGACAGGCACGATGTTATCCCTAAATATCATAAAATTTCTTTTTGTTAGAGCTTGAGTAAAACTTTCGTTCGTTGCAGGTTTTACTCTCATTATGTTCATGTACTCAACTCTACGTGGAAGAGTCGCCTCACAAAGGCTAAATAAATTTATTTTGTCCCGACACCTCACATCAACCCATCCATCAACAACAACGTTGCCGGAAGTGTTACTTACGTTATTACTGATATTGTTGTAAACAAATAGCCACACTCCACATCCTTTGATATAATCAGCTCATGGTTTCCCTGGCAACCAATGATTAACCACCAATGGACTATATTTATTTGTTATCTCTCCATACCAATGAAAACGTTTTGCAATGTTCATTGTAGTCTTTTTGAGTCCGATAATAAATTGTACAGTTAATCGAGATGTATTTTTAGTGTCATATCTGAGGTACTTGGAACCTGTTAGAAACGTTGACATTTTTTGTTGTAAGAAAAGCATTTCCTCTTTAGTTTCTATTGTTGCTAAAGAACTGTATTTATATTTACATTTATCCCTACCAGTCTCCCAATTTTCTACGGAATTAAAAACCAACGGTAAATAGCAAGATATTTGATAAGTTTGTCTATATCCGAACCATTCTTCACTACACTGGTCGCAAATTACCATTAAAAGAATTTGTCCCAGCCAAGCTTTGCTGTTGTATCCAACAAGTAGGGTATCCCTAAGGTAGACCAGGTGACTAACATATTTGACATCAAAGACCACAACAAATATCTTGATGTCTGTATCTTGTTTCTGCTGGTCTACAATGTGGGGGATACTTCTCGTCTCTTCAAATGAAAAATCTCTACCATTGAGGAAAATAACAGCGACATGGGTGGCGTTCTCTCTAGACCCAGCCATCTCAGCAAATAAACGTTGGACAAACTGTATTTTATTTGACAGGTTATTATTGGCACTGTAATGATAGTTCTTAACTGGTTCATTTACAGAATTATACTGAAAGGTGGCCCAAGATTTACCAAACAATTCTTTCTTTGCATAGTTCACATATGTGCTTAAATCATAAAACTTCCAAGAGCTGACGTTTACTGCAGGATTGCTGGTAGAATACGAATCATAAACATCAGCGATCAGCGCTCTTGACGTCGCCTCAGTGGAACGTAACCCGTCAGCAAAATCACATGCCACTTTCTTTTGTTTACCATAAATAGTTGTTTCATCGACGCTGTCAAAATAAAGAAATAAAATGTCCACATTTTCTGTGGTGCATCCATGAAGTGGAAAGTTTCCTGTGTCACTTCCTTGGATCCCTGCAACAACAAATAGTTGGTTAATTAAAGTAGACTTTAATATAGCAATAACTAGTGTATAATCATGTGTAGATGCGTGTTTACTTGTTAGTAGAACTAGTTATATTAAAACAGGTAAATGAATTTAAATATTTGGGAACTTTGTTAACCTCAGACGGAAGATGTACAAAAGATGTGAAATGCTGAATGGCTCAGGCAAAAGCAGCTTTCCAAAAAATGAGGAAGATACTATGCAATCCATTTTTGACAATAGAAACAAGGAAAAGAGTTCTTAAATGTTATGTAGGGCCAGTCTTAACATATGGATGCGAATCATGGAGAATAGGACAACAGACAAGAAAATCACTGGAGTCTGTAGAAATGTGGTTTTACAGAAGAATGCTGAAAGTACCATGGGCAGCATAGAGGATTAATGAAGATGTTCTGAGAGATGTCAAAGCGAAAAGAGAGCTAATTTCCAATATTAGGAAGAGACAATCATCATTTTTGGTCATGTAATGAGAATAGAACAATTGGAATATATTGTAACAACTGGAACAATTGAGGGACGAAGAGATAGAGGAAAGCAACAAGAAAAAATAACAGACAGCTTAAGAGAATGGCTTGGCAGAAGGTCAACAGAAATGATAAATTGCTGCCGAGATAAAAAAAATTATGAAGTACCCCACACCGGTAGGCCGGTACTTGATGATGATGAGATCTAGTTATGTACTTATTTCTTACAATAAATAATATACTTAGGGTGTGGTTAGTCAATTAATAGTTACCAAGACTTCTTGTTTGGCTTTAATAGCCTAGACATCTTCATCTTCTTCTTTTCTATTTTCACTGATACCTAAAAGGTGTCGTGGTTTATATCATTTGTCGTTCTTGAACTGCTCGAATTGTCTGAATTAGTGATTTTCCTTTGTTGTCACATGTCTCTGTCACTGCATCTATCCATCTTCTTCTGGGTCTTCCTCTTGGTCTTTTTCCATGCATTCTCGAGAAGAACGCCCTTGATGGTTGATTGGTGAGGATTCATTCTGACCAGATGGCCAAACCATTTAAGTTGTTGTTCTATATATTCTTGGCATGGTTTTGTTCCTACCATTTTTCTTATGGTTTCATTTGGTATTCTATCTTTTCTTGTGTTGTTTGTTACTTTCTTCAAGCATCGCATCTCACATGTATTGATCTTTCTTAAATGTGATTTATAAATGGTCCATGTTTGATTTTCATAGCACAAAGTTGGTATGAAAATGTTACTTATCATTTCTTGTGTAGCTGACATAGAAATGTTTGGATGTCTTAGCAATGGTGAAAGCTGGTATGTGACAGCATTTGGTTTTTGTATTCTCATGTCAATTTCTCTGTCTAGTTTTCCATCTTCTGTGACCAATGTGCCAAAATACTTGAATTCTTCTATTTGTTTTATTTCTTTATCTGTGATCTTAATGTTTAATGAGTGTCGTAATTTGCTTATTCTTATAGCCTCTGTTTTTGCTGTGTTAATTTTCATACTGTAGTTTGTGCAGCTTTTATCTAGAGATGTTAAATGCTGTTGTAGCAGGTTTTCATCCTCATATATTATGCATTGGTCATTTGCGAATAGTAGCTCGTTGATGTTGGAACTTTCTACCTCTATATTATTATTTGATTTTTCCTTATTGTTGGTTGTTTCCTGATTGATTTTGTCCATATATATGATGAAGAGGAGTGGTGAGAGGACACATCCTTGTCTTACACCTGTTGTCATCTGAAACAATTCTGACAGACCTTCCGATGTTCTAACGGCACTTTGACTCTTTTTATATCATCATCAAGTCCCGGGCCTAGTGGCGTAGATGATCATCTCTCTCCACAACCTTCAATCTTGGCAGCTATTTATCATTTCTGTTGTTGACCTTCTGCCAAGCCTTTCTCTTAAGCTGTCTGTTATTTTTTTCTCTTTGCTTCCCTCTATCTCTTCGTCCCTCAATTTTTCCAGTTTTTACAATATATTCCAGTTATTCTCTTCTCATTACATGGCCAAAAAATGATGATTGTTTTTCAATTAATAGGGCACGATAATAAGATCAGATGGAAGATGAACCACATAATAAAAAAGAAGAACGGCTCAGTCCAAAGTAGCATATCAGAAAATGAAAAACGTCTATTGCCACAAGCATATGTTAATAGAAGTTAGAAGGAGAGTTTATCGATACTATACAGAGCCAGTTCTGACCTATGGCCGCGAATCATAGACAGTAGACAAACAAATGGAAAAAAAAAACGATTATAGGCTTCAGAGGTGGATTTCTCAGAAGAATGTAAAACAATTTCCTGGACAACGACCAGACTAATGAGAACATCCTCATGGAGGCCAACTCAAAAAAGAAAATCCTGAAAAAAGATAGTAACAATCAACATTTCTCTTGCACATCATGAGAAGAGGAAAGTTGGAATACTTGGTTACAACAGGCAAAATGGAAAGAGAGATCGCGGACGACAAAGAGAAACTATTTTGGTGTCATGACATAGGAAATAGTTAACCGAATTGATACGATGCACTCTAGATAGAAGACTGTGGAAAGAGATGATCGCCTACGCCAACCGGTATGACACATTGATGATGACAATTATATCTCAATTCCACTATATAAACATCTTTTCTGCTCTCCTTACTGTATTTAACATTTTCTGCACATGTTTTGCGAAAAGGCAGTCTATTGCTTTTATCACCTCGGCGTTAATTCATTTTCATCAACATCCTTTAGTTAAGCACTAGACTTGCTGCCGTCTCTACTTTAGTCAAGGGAAGTTCATCTACATTGATATCTAACTGTGAGCTGGCTTGTTGGCTGTTATATCTATATTAAATGGCTTGATATTGGGTGATTAATGATATCCTTAATGTGCTCAGCTCATCGTGACTTTATTTCTTCACTTGATGTTATTACTGTTCCATATTTGTTGATAACATATGTCCCACTAGATGATAGTTATCGTCTTCTGAATAATATCTTTATCGTCATCAAGTACAGGGCACGCTGGCGATTTATGTTGTTGACTTTCTGCCAAGCCATTGTATTAAGCAGTCTGGTATCTTTTCTCTTTGCTTCCCTCTATCTCTTCGTCCGTCAATTTTCCCAGTTGTTACAATTTATTCCAGTTGTTCTCTTCTCATTAAACAGCCAAAAAATGCTGATTGTTTCTTCCTAATATTAGAAATTAGCTCTCCCTTTGCTTTGGCCTCTATCACAACGTCTTCATAACTCTTCTTAGCTGTCCATGGTGTTCTCAACATTGTTCTGTTAAACATTTCTGAAGAATATTATATTATATTATATTATATTATATTATATTATATTATATTATATTATATTATATATATTATATTATATTATATTATATTATATTATATTATATTATATTATATTATATTATATTATATTATATTATATTATATTATATTATATTATATTATATTATATTATATTATATTATATTATATTATATTATATTATATTATATTATATTATATTATATTATATTATATTATATTATATTATATTATATTATATTATATTATATTATATTATATTATATTATATTATATTATATTATATTATATTATATTATATTATATTATATTATATTATATTATATTATATTATATTATATTATATTATATTATATTATATTATATTATATTATATTATATTATATACGTATTATATGTTCTCTTGTCTCTTCAGGCTAACCTTTTTTAAAAATAAATTTGCTGTCTGGTTCTTTGTATATTGATCTTATGTGTCTATGCTCTAATTTTAAGTTTGCCAGATAATGAAGTTTCTTTTCGAGCTCGTGGATTTATCGCTTCATCAAGTGAGATTAGGATGTGGTTCTTTGGTTCTTTGGTTATGGAAGGCCCCGGTATCACTGCAAACGAATTAAAACCATAATTGCTCCACCGCCGGTGCCAGTGTAATCATCCGAATTCCTAACTCATCTCCTAAATAAAGAAAGGTAGCTGTAGTCCCCATCATAACAGTCTCAGCACACGCCAAAAGACATAAGGCGAAACCGCACAGAAAGTGAACGCAGCCAACTGTTCCCTGCATACGATATCATCATTTATTGTTAACAACTGAAATATGGAAACATTATCAAACGGATGAAACACACAGCTCACGGTGTGAATAGATCACCTAACCCAGTAGAACCTGCAACAAGCCGGTCTTGAAATATGAGGAAACTGCAACAAGAAACACGTTCATACATATCTTTCAATGGTTCTTGCAGCCTATCCACCATATTGACCGGAAGTTCACGTCCTCCTGAAAATGATGATCGTCATATTTTGTTTTAATGTATAGCGCTTTATGATGTTAGGACATCGCAATTGTTAGGACTCCAATTCCTAACATATACAACACAGTTAGTCGGAAGATTATCCCCGTTATACATTATTCAACAGACCGTAAGATTAGCGTATGGTCGGTCTAGGGATATACAATTAGCTATTATGATGACGTGGCACATACAACAATGGCTGCGCTTATAGATTCCTGATTACTCTAGTGAAATCAGCTTATAACGAACGAAACACGGTGCAAATTCCCTAAAGAGATAAAACTTCGGCTGACTTGACGGAGCAGTTCACATTAATGATTTGTAAGTAAATAACTTGCGTCAAACAATTCCAACAACGGTCATTGAACAGCATTCAATGTGACGTAAACCGCAGATCAACTCAAGACGGTGGATGGTCGCATTCACAACACTTGATTTGTGGTAGAGGAATATTGCCGTGCGTATGACTCCACTTCATCGGCGCAGATGTGTTAAGAACATGATTTTGACTTTAACGCAGAATAGTAGCTACTTGAATAAGGTCTCAGTTCTTTTTAAATGGTGTTCTCAGACGTGTTAGTTTAGATAAGGAGCTGTCAGATCTTGCTCGTATGTAGATGTCTCCAGTGACGATTTCTTCAAAAGCATTGTGCAGAATTGTTTTCTTGTTTCCTTCCACATTTGCCTTTCAGCGTCTAGGGGAGAAATATATATATATTAATAGCTGTCAATGAATTGACAAGCTTCGTTGCATATTGAGTATATTTATGATGTTTGTAAATTGTCGTTTGTCACTAGATTTCCTAGGTATTTAAATGTATCTAACAGTTTTAGTTTTCTGCCGCCTATAGTTATATTGTTGGGCACAGTGATAACATCAGATGGAAAATGCAACACAGAAATAAAAAGCAGAATAGCTCAGGCCAAAATAGCATTTCAGAAAATGAAGAATAGCTTATGCAACAAATCGATGTCAATAGAAATGAGAAAGAGAGTTCATCGATGGTATATAGAACTAATTCTGACCTATGGAAGCGAATCATGGACAATAGACAAACAACTGCAAAGACGATTAGAGGCCACAGAGATGGGATTTCTCAGAAGAATGTTGAAAGTTCCCTGGACAGCTAAAATGGCCAATGAGAAAGTTCTCAAAGAGGCCAACACAAAAAGGGAGCTCTTAAAAGACAGAAAGAAACAATCAACATTTTTTGGGCACATCATGAGAAGAGGAAAGTTTTGGAATACTTGGTTACAACTGGCAAAATAAAAGGAAAGAGAGATCGCGGACGACAAAGAGAGAAAATACTGGATAGCTTGGTGTCATGGCATGGAAAACAGTCAACAACAGAACTCATACGATGCACCGTGGATAGAAAATTGTTGTAGACCAATGTTGTAGAATGCCAGATTGATAATAATTGTGGCTCAAATAACTTTACTTGTACTTACCTCCACAGACACAAACTGCTACCAAAGCCAGGAAAGATAACGCTGGAACAGCCATATTGTGTTGATAGACACGAGAGCTGAAGTCACTGGAAGGTGTCTGTCAAGCGAAAGCAATCTTTGTTATGGCTTGATAGAAGTAAACCCATTGATTGTATACCTTCAGCAGGTCCCATCGATCGGTTCACAACAACGCATTTGTGCCGGTTCGATCAATTAGAATATGTAATATTGCAGCAACCAGTAATGATACCAATATGTAATATTGCAGCAACCAGTAATGCTACCAATATGTAATATTGCAGCAATCAGTAATTATACCAATATGTAATATTGCAGCAACCAGTAATGATACCAATATGTAATATTGCAGCAATCAGTAATGATACCAATATGTAATATTGCAGCAACCAGTAATGATACCAATATGTAATATTGCAGCAATCAGTAATGATACCAAAATAAGGATATCAAAAGCAAGAGGAGCTTTCAGTGCACTGGGAGGCATATGTAAATCCAAAGAAATTAGGTTAAATATAAAAATAAAGATTTTCAACTCAAATGTTAAGTCGGTCCTAATATATGGCTGTGAAACATGGAGAACAAAAAAATTGACAATCACGAAGACACAGACTTTCATTAATGAATGCTTGCGCAGAATAAAAGGATGGAAATGGCAGGCCAAAATCACTAGCATTGAATTATGGAAATGTGCCAGTCAAATACCAGTGGATAAAGAGTTACATCGAAGACGATGGCGTTGGATGGGACACACACTACGGAAACCAGCTGAGAGTATTACACAACATGCCTTTTTTGGTATCACCAGGGGAAAAGGACAAAGAGGAAGACCAAGGAATTCTTGGAGAAGACAGATAGAAGCAGAGATGAAAGATAATGGAGAAGACCTGGAATGATCTTAAAAGAATGGCAAAAAACTAAGCGACTTGGAAAGTTTTTGTTGAAGAGCTATGCTCCACTGGGAGCTAAAAAGGTAGAAGAAGAATATTGCAGCAATCAGACTCACCACGCCTATTATAATTTAATAATATCAGTGCCGTAGATGTCGAATCGCCTATTAGGGAATAAGATCGAATCGGTGCAAATCACGTAGTCACAATAGTCACGTAGTCTGCAAACTCGACGTCCACAACGAACAGCACCAAGGTGTTTGTGTATTGAGCGGGGTGGCGGCTCGTGACAAGAATGTCTCTCGCATTTGAAGACGGCCAAAGTAGGATCTCTGAAAAGTAGGCGGGTAGTGAGATCCGAATGGAGAATAGAGCGGTTAAGGATCATCATGGCAGCCAAGTTGTGGGGGAGGTAGATGGAGGTAAATATAGTCCTATCAGAGGAACGGTGGGTGGATGGGGTGAGTGTCACCGGCCGGGTAATGTCGAGAGTTCGTTGGAAGACAGATTGCAGAACCGGGTCAGGATAGGGACGACGCCTAAAGAAATTTAACATCAGATGGGCCTGATTGAGAAAATCTTGATCATAATGACAGATACAACGAATTCGTAACATCTGCCAAAATAGATTATAATCTCTGAAGTGCGGTGAATGAGACGAGGTATAGGAAAGCTAACAGTGGGCGTTTGTGGGTTTATAGAAGACGAAAATGCGGTGGCTGGAGGTACACAACGAGAAGTCAGATCAAGAATTTGGACACCGTCGGGTTTTCTTTTGTGTGCTTTGTGGCTATGTATACAGACTTATGCGTGTACGCATGTATGATTATGTACGCATGTATGGTTATGTACGCATGTATGGTTATGTACGCATGTATGGTTATGTACGCATGTATGATTATGTACGCATGTATGATTATGTACGCATGTATGGTTGTGTACGATTGCTTTGTTCAATATGTTCGGTATGCACACCCAAAGTTACATTAACACACTTGTATACGTATCTTGAACCCACCTCCCCATATTTTTAGAACCCTTTCCGTTTATTTCTCACCTGACTGCCTGGTCATCGAGATATGTAGGTGGTCAGCCCGCCCATCAGTTTTAGTTTAGTCAGTGCCTGGCCATGCTCTGGACCGGCAGGAACATGACATTTTTCCCCGTGTTTTCTTTATTGAGTGTATAGTATATTATCGCCACGTAGTTAGATTTTTGTATATATCCTTATATATAATTTTGTGTTATTGTTCATTGTTCCAGCTGAAGGCCGACTTGGCCGAAACGTCGAATTTTGTTTTGCTTGTCAGCTACATAAGGTAGTTACGATACCACATTTTCTCATTTAACAAAATATATTGGCATTAAAACTAAAATACACGAATGACAACGGGGACATCTAGTGTACACGGTTGGCGTTATTTGTCACTAGGATGTGTGTCAGGGAGATGTTAGTGTTGAGATAAATGTGCTTCTACAACATGCCACATTTGGGACTGGTCTTCCATGTACAAGGTGAACAAATGTAGCGCTTAAAGTGGACATCTTTTAATGACATTGTGATTAGACACAACTTAAGGCCTTAAAGTTTCAGTGTGAGTAAGTAACGTTTCGAGTCAGTCAATGTATTCACAGATGGTACTTAATGAAGTATCATTGTTTAAAGAGACTTACGTCACAAGAGAGGGATGTTAACTCTACATCTTCAATGTACACAGCAAATCATAGAGCAACATATCATCCAACAAACAGGGGCTTTAATGTTCATTTGCACGAGTATATAGACATGGGTACACTCGCTCGAGTAAATAGACATGGGTGCACTCGCTCAAATTTATAGACGTGGGTACACTCGCTCGAGTATATAGACATGGGTGCAATCGCTCGAATTTATAGACCTGGGTACACTCGCTCGAGTATATAGACATGGCTGCACTCGCTTGAATTTATAGACGTGGGTACACTCGCTCGAGTATATAGACATGGGTGCACTCGCTCGAATTTATAGACAAGGGTACACTCGCTCGAGTATATAGACATGGGTGCACTAGCTCGAATTTATAGACGTGGGTACACTCGCTCGAGTATATAGACATGGGTGCACTCGCTCGAGTATATAGACCTGGGTACACTCTTTCGAATTTATAGACCTGGGTACACTCGCTCGAGTATATAGACATGATTACACTCGCTCGAATTCATAGACCTGGGTACACTCGCTCGAGTATATAGAACGGGTACACTCGCTAGAATATATAGACATCGGTACACTCGCTCGAGTATATAGACCTGGGTGCACTCGTTCGACAATATAGACCTGCGTGAACTCGCTAGAGTATATAGACTTGGGTACACTCGCTCGATTATATATACCTGGGTGCACTCGCTCGAGTATATAGACATGGGTACTCTCGTTCGAGTATATAGACCTGGGTATACTAGCTCGAGTATATAGACATGGGTGCACTCATTCGAATATATAGACCTGCGTGAACTCGCTAGAGTATATAGACATGGGTGCAATCGCTCGAGTATACAGACATGGGTGCAGTCGCTCGAGTATATAGACATGGGTGCAGTCGCTCGAGTATATAGACATGGGTGCAGTCGCTCGAGTATATAGACATGGGTGCAGTAGCTCGAGTATATAGACATGGGTGCAGTCGCTCGAGTATATAGACATGGGTGCAGTCGCTCGAGTATATATACATGGGTGCACTCGCACGAGTATATAGACATGGGTGCACTCGCTCGAGTATATAGACCTAGGTGCACTCGCCCGAGTATATAGACCTGGGTGCACTCCCTCGAGTAAATAGACATGGGTATACTCGCTGGAGTATATAGACCTGGGTGCAGTCAGTCGAGTATATAGACATGGGTGCAGTCGCTCGAATATATACACATTGGAGCACTAGCTCGAGTATATAGACCTGGGTACACTCGCCCGTGTATATAGACCTGGGTGCACTCGCTAGAGTATATAGACATGGGTGCAGTCGCTCGAATATATAGACATGGGTCCACTCGCTAGAGTATATAGACATGTGTGCAGCCGCTCGAGTATATAGACATGGGTGCAGTCGCTCGAGTATATAGACATGGGTGAAGTTTATCGAGTATATAGACATTGGTGCACTCGCTCGAATATATAGACATGAATGCAGTCGATCGAGTATATAGACATGGGTACAGTCGCTCGAACATATGGACATGGGTGCAGCTGCTCGAGTATATAGACATGGGTGCACTCGCTTGAATATATAGATATGGATGCAGTCGCTCGAATATATGGACATGGGTGCAGCTGCTCGAGTATATAGACATGGGTGTACTCGCTCAAATAAATAGACATGGATGCAGTCGCTCGAGTATATAGACATGGGTGCACTCGCTCGAGTATATAGACATGGGTGCAGTCGCTCGAATATATAGACCTGCGTGCATTCGCTCGAGTATATAAACATGGGTGCAGTCGCTTGAAAATATAGACCTGGGTAAACTCGCTCGAGTAGATGGACATGGGTGCACGCGGACGAGTATATAGACATGGGTGCACTCGCTCAAGTGTATAGAAATGGGTACACTCGCTCGAGTATATAGACATGGGTACACTGGCTCGAGTATATAGACCTGGGTGCACTTATTCGAATATATAGACATGCGTGAACTCGCTAGAGTATATAGACATGGGTGCAATCGCTCGAGTATATAGACATGGGTGCAGTCGCTCGAGTATATAGACATGGGTGCAGTCGCTCGAGTATATAGACATGGGTGCAGTCGCTCGAATATATAGACATGGATACACTCACTAGAGTATATAGACATGGGTGCAGTGGCTCGAGTATATAGACATGGGTGCAGTCGCTCGAGTATATAGATATGGGTGAAGTTTCTCGAGTATATAGACATTGGTGCACTTGCTCGAATATATAGACATGAATGGAGTCGATCGAGTATATAGACATGGGTACAGTCGCTCGAATATATGGACATGGGTGCAGCTGCTAGAGTATATAGACATGGGTGCACTCGCTTGAATATATAGACATGGAAGCAGTCGCTCGAATATATGGACATGGGTGCAGCTGCTCGAGTATATAGACATGGGTGCACTCGCTCAAATAAATAGACATGGATGCAGTCGCTCGAGTATATAGACATGGGTGCACTCGCTCGAGTATATAGACATGGGTGCAGTCGCTCGAATATATAGACCTGCGTGCAGTCGCTCGAGTATATAAACATGGGTGCAGTCGCTTGAAAATATAGACCTGGGTAAACTCGCTCCAGTATATAGACATGGGTGCAGTCGCTCGAAGATATAGACCTGGATACACTTGCTCGAGTATATAGACATGGGTGCTGTCGCTCGAATATATAGACCTGGGTGCAGTCACTCGAGTATATAGACATGGGTGCACTCGCTTGAAAATTAAGACGTGGATACACTCGCTTCAGTATATAGACATGGGTGCAGTCGCTCGAATATATAGACATGGGTGCAGTTGCTCGAATATATAGACATGGGTGCAGTTGCTCGAGTATATAGACCAGGGTACACTCTCTCGAGTATATAGACATGGGTGCAGTTGCTCGAATATATAGACATGTGTGCAGCCGCGCTAGTATATAGACCTGGGTACACTCGCTCGAGTATATAGACATGAGTGCAGACGCCTCTCATATATATATATGGACCTGGGTACACTCGCTCGAATATATAGACCTTGGTACACTCGCTCGAGTATATAGACATGGGTGCACGAGCACGAGTATATAGACATGGGTGCACTCGCTCGAGTGTATAGAAATGGGTACACTCGCTCGAATATATAGACATGGTTACACTCGCTCGAGTATATAGACATGAGTGCAGACGCTCGAATATATAGACATGAGTGCAGACGCTCGAATATATAGACCTGGGTGCATTCGTTAAAATATATAGACATGGATGCAGTCGCTCGAGTATATTGACATGATTACACTCGCTCGAGGATATAGAGATGGGTACACTCGTTCGAGTATATAGACATGGGTGCAGTCGCTCGAATATATACACCTGGGTATACTCACTCGAGTTATCGATGTATTTAGTTATTTGTGGCTTTATTATCATTGCACTCTGTACATGTCCAGGTGATCAGATCCCCTCCTCAGCAATTCCCTCAGTGTCCAGCGACTGGCGACTCCAGTTCTGTGTTGGTTTATAAGTCTTCTTACATGGCCACTAAGTTTCTCATTTCTGGCTGTGCCCATCTTAATTCCCATTTCCATCATCCGAAGAAGTGACTCGGATCTGTGTTTGTCGAAGTCCTTTTCTCGTCCCACATACCGCAGGGCATTGATGATGTCCGTCCGATCAATTAGTTACCCGACCTCAACGACAGCGCAGCTAGCCAACCTGTTCGCTTTTTCATTTCCTCGTACTCTCGCATGTCCAGGGACATAGACAAAGGTGACATTACGTATTTTATTTAACGACTCTACCCATTGCATGCGTACAGAGCCCGCCTCCACTTTTTTAATCATGCTCATCGAATAACTCATTAAACATGCGTGGGTGTAATCTTGTGACTCTAACCATTTGAATGCCTTGATCACTGCCATCACCTCCATTTTCATGCTACTCGTGGTCACGTATGCACCACGTACCTCCTTGACTATTCTGCCTGCCGAGCGTGCTGTAAATGCCCATGCACTTCTTTGGTGTCGTATTACAGATCCGTCTGTATAGATGACTGCATCTTTCTCATCGGTGTTATCGCAGATGAGACTGTTGACCTCAGCATTAACCACAACCGGGTTCTGTTCCCTACTTTTCCTGTCGAGTGTGACAATGCATGAGAAAGTCCACTTGAATGACGTAGGCACCGGTATCCACTCCTCACCAACGCTGATATTGATAAGCCCACAGACCTGTTTGATGACATCTTCTGCTCGGCCCACCCATGATTTGCCTCTTTTTAGCCTGGGACCTTTCACTGTGTTGAGAACGTGGTGCAATGGATGCTCTTTATCTGTACTTATCTTCAGGTATTATCGTGCTCTCCAGACCTTGATTCTGTCACCCATGGTTGGAAAGTCAAGAAGATACCTCATTGCTACACAGGGAGTGCCCTTCGTACATACCAGGATAATGCGCATGTCTTCATTTTTGATTTTCTTCAGCCTATCAATTTGAGTCGTACTGACAGTAATAATTGCCAGGGCATACTAGATTGGTGCGAGGACTAATCCCTGGAACAGAAGAGTAAGTAGCATCTGCTCGATGTTGGCAGCTACCATGACTTTCAAGGCGGCTAATCCTTTGCGGGGATGCTTTATTTTCGCTCGAGTATATTGACCTGGGTGCACTCGCTCGAGTATATAAACTTGGGTGCACTCGTTCGAGTATATAAACCTGGGTGCACCCGCTCGAGTATATAGACCCGGGTGCACTCGCTCGAGTATTTAGACCTGAGTGCACTCGCTCCAGTATATAGACCTGGTCTGCAACAACAGTGTCACCGTGGTGGCGAGGTAACCTGATATAAACCTGACAGTTCCGTTGACATGACATATGGCATCTATTTCACTCACTTAAGACATGCTGATGTCGGATGTGTTGGACTGAAAGGCGCAAATTTGACAATTATACTGCAAACCACAACACAACACAGACACGCCCACGTCCTTTTAAGGGCGGATGACGAAGAAGGCGTGTGCTTGTTCATCAAGCAAACATAAGCAAGCACTCACTTGACTAGCGTGTTTTGGAATGATAGACACTGAAATATTACGCAATTTACAAAATGTGGTAGGTGGTTACAGTTAGGCTACTTACAAAGCAACAAGAATTGCCATTAGATGAATTGGAGGCAACATTGACAGCGAGTTCACTTTCTTCACCACTGACCCTACAATGGAAGTCACTGTTTTGTCTTTAACTTAATCTCTGCTAAAACATTCACTGTAGAACCACATTTCTACAGACTCCAGTGATTTTCTTGTCTGTTGTCCTATTGTCCGTGATTGACATCCATATGTTAAGACTGGCCCTACATAACATTTAAGAACTCTTTCTTGCTTCTATTGTCAAAAATGGATTTTATAGTATCTTCCTCATTTTTTGGAAAGCTGCCATTCTGCATCTCACCTCTTGTGTACATCTTCCGTCTGAGGTTAACAAAGTTCCCAAATATTTAAATTCATTTACCTGTTTTAATATTGTTCTACCTGTCATTATTTTGCACTGAGGTGATGCATTTTTCTTTGTTGTTGCCATTACTACTGTCTTTCTGCTATTAAGGCTGCGTCCTTTATTTTTGCTTTCTTTCACTATAATGTTTTTTTGCTCTCTTTTTAAAGTAGAAAGCTTTCATTTAACAGAAGATATATTGCTCAGCACGTTTACCCGATTAGTGAAGACACATTATCAATATCGAACACGTGACAACGTCACAAAGAAATGCAGTTTCCTTGTTCTCAGTAAATCACTTGAACGTTTGTGTTGACAAATTGCTGTTCTTGCGTACGGCATTTAATTAATTCTTTAAAAAAAACATTTGTTTTGTAAACCAAAAACAAAACAAAAACAAACAAACAATAATATTAAACAATTTATTATTTATTTAGCAGCTTTGGAACTGTGAAAAAATAAAATAGCATGTCATCTCAAGCTAGTAAAATGATAGCACTATAATAGAAATACATGAGGTGTTAATTAATTAATAGCGAACCCATCAGAGACAGAGGAGATCAACGAGCTATTATTTGCAGACGATCAGGCACTAATACATGAAACAATAGAAGACCTACAAGAACACTTAAACAAACTCAACATCTCAGGCACAAAATACACCATGAAAATCAACATCAACAAAACAGAAGTTTATGAATGTCGCCAAAAATAAACAGGACATCTACAAAACTATAGAAGGCAGACAACTAAAACAAGTAGAGGAATTTAAATACATAGGAAGTCTAATGACAAACGATAATTCTCAAACAGCAGAGATAGAATCAAGATGCAACAAAACTTATCAAATCATCGGACAGTTATCACCACTATTGTCCAACAAGAAAATAACTCTGGAGGCAAAACGAGCACTATACAATACAATCTTCATCCCAACGTTGTGCTACCAATGAAAGACTTGAACCCGAGATGCAAGAACAATAAGAAAAATAATCTCTACAGAGATGAAATGTGTTAGACGAATGATACGTTACAGTATCAGAGATAAGATCAGAAATGAAGAACTGAGAAAAAAGCTAGGAATAGCCCCCACCATAGAATATATAAGGAAACAGCAGATAAAATGGTTTGGCCACGTGACAAGGCAGAAAGAACAAAACACAACACAACGAGCCTTCAACAAACGTTGTGAGAACACCAGACCTAATGGTCGACCACGAAAAAGATGGGTCGGTGGAATTTTAGAAGCACTAGGAAACATAACAGCAGCAGAGGCGACCAGAAGCGCAAAAGACCTCAAATTATATCTCCCTCGACGCTGAAAGGAATGAAAGAGGAAGAATAAGAAGAAGATAATTTCTTTAGTAGAAAGAGCCATAGTGGTGAAAACAGATCTATATCAATGTTTCATAGATTATACTAAAGCATTTGACGAAGTACAACTCCAAGAAATAATCACAATTTTAGAAGGTATAAACGTTTGACAGGAAAGATCAAAGAATAATAAAGAACATGTACTGGCAACAAACAGCAGCTATAAGAACTGGCAATCAATTGGTAATGTTTCCACAAATAACACAGGGTGTTAGGCAAGGTTGTGTGATGTAAACATATTTATTTGTAATGTTTAGTGAGATTATTTTAAGATACACACCAACATAGTCCACACCCACCTCCATGGAAGAGAAACTATAAGGGGCAATCTGTTTACAGGTATCTGAACTTTGCCACGCCCTAGAAGATTCACACTATTCGAATCTATCATCGAGCTAACACTATGATTCGGGTAAAGAATGCCACGCTAAAGGTTTTCTTCTGACAGTGGCGGCGTAGTGTTCCAGTATAATGATATTTCATACCCAAATGTTTCTGTGAACACCATTGTAGTCACCACACAAACGCCAATGGCACACATTAAGATTGAGTTCTCACCGTCCATTTCGCAGGCCGACAGTGCACTGACGGTGTGTGAGGTGCAAACATTTACAGACACCTATTGTCTGGACGGGTATTCTGGGTCGTTTTGTGAAGTGTGTAGTGGGTGTAGCAAAGGCTGCACCGTTATCATCGGTACGTGTAACGGCAACTGTTCACATTGATCTATGGACACGACTGCTCCAGGTCTTGTCTCAGTGTCTGTCCTATATGTGAGAAAAAATCCGGAAAATGCCTACAATGTAAACATCCTGGCTATACCTGTAATGACACTAGTACCGATGGTAATTTTGGGCAACAGTGTGGACAGACGTGTTCTGATAGTTGTAACATCATATGTGACTCGGAAAGTGCAGACTGTACGTGCAAGGAAACATACTACGGGTCAGACTGCACTCTCAACTGTCCGAAAAACTGTTTCAGCGTCACCTCTGAACAGTCATCCGGGAACTTTAGATGCAAGGGAACGTTCTACGGGCCAGACTGCACTCTCAAATCTCCGGACAACTGTTTGGACGAGACCTGTGAACAGTTAACCGGGGCCGCGTCTCGTATGTCGATGATTCCCACGTTAAGAAGAGTCTGCCGACTACAACAAACCAAAGCATATGGATAGCTTTCGCGATCGCTGCTCTTTTACCTCCTCTTCTGCTTCACTTGAATTGAGCCATGGCTTAATTCTCAGTGTATATCCGTGCTAATCGTAGTTCATATTTTAGTGAGTAACTGCGATAGCCATGGCTGATATCTTTGTGGGTGTATGTGCTGGCCATGGTTCATATCTTAGTGTATATCCGTGCTAGCCATGACTCATATTTTGGTGGATGTCGGTTCTGGCTCGGGTTCATATCTTACTGTATTTCCGTGGCTCATATCTTATTGTGTGTCTGTGCTAGATATGGTTCATATCTTGGTGTGTTTCCGTGAAGCCAAAGCTCATATCTTAATGTGTTTCTGTGCTAGCCATAGCTCATATCGTAGCTTGTGTGTGTGTGTATGTGTGTGTGTGTGTGCTAACCATGGCTCATATCATAGCTTGTGTGTGTGTGTGTGTGCTAGCCATGGCTCATATCTTGTTGTGTGTCATGTTTATCATATCTCATATCTTGGTGTGTCCGTGTTAATCATGTCTCATATCGTTATGTGTGTCTGTGTTTAGTCATATCTCATATTTTAGTGTGTATCTGTGTTAGTCGTATGTCATATATGTGTGTGTGTGTGCATGTCTGGCTAGGGATATCTCATATTTTTGTGTGCATGTTTATGTTAGTCATATCTCATATCTTTGTGTGCATGTCTTTGTTAGGCATGTGTCATATATTTGTGTGTGTATATTTATGTTAGTCATATATTTGTGTACATGTCTGTGTTAGTCATGTGTCATATCTTTGCGTGAAAGTCTGTGTTAGTCATATCTCATATCTTGGTGTGTGTCAGTGTTAGTCATGCCTCGTAATTTTTACGAACTTACGAATTTAAACGAACTTTTAAAGTGATTTCGCCATTTAAGTGAATCGAATGTGCATGTCTGTGTTAGTCACATCTCATATCCTTGTGTGTGTATGGCTATGTTAGTCACATCTCATATCTTTGTGTGTGCCTATTTTTGTTAGTCATATCTCATATCTTTGTGTGCATGTCTATGTTAGTCATGTGTCATATCTTTGCGTGTATGTCTTTGTTAGTCACATCTCATATCTTGATGTGAGTCAGTGTTAGTCATGCCTCGTATCGCTGTGTGCATGTCTGTGTTAGTCACATCTCATATCCTTGTGTGTGCATGTCTATGTTAGTCATGTGTCATATCTTTGCGTGTATGTCTTTGTTAGTCACATCTCATATCTTGATGTGAGTCAGTGTTAGTCATGCCTCGTATCGCTGTGTGCATGTCTGTGTTAGTCACCTCTAGTGACTCGGGCAGATAGTGCTCGTAAACCTGAGAGGGCCGCCCATCTAAGGGCAGAATCCCCCTAAAGAAAAGACAATCTGGTGTGAAAATTCCTTGCAGGAAGATTGGGGAAAAACTCTAATTGTGATGTTCTGTCTGTGGCGGCGATCAACACACTTAACCTGACAGCTGATTTCATGAGAGAGTCTGGAATCTTAATCCGATTGAGTCTTGATCGCACAGAGAGAGAGAGAGATAGAGCGAGAGAGAGAGATGGGGCAATCGAATCACTTAAACTGACAGCTAACTACATAAGTCTGGAATCCTACTCTGATCGAGACTTGTTCGTAGAGAAAGA
Organism: Megaustenia siamemsis; assembly: GCA_032433765.1. Lineage (NCBI taxonomy): Eukaryota > Metazoa > Mollusca > Gastropoda > Stylommatophora > Ariophantidae > Megaustenia > Megaustenia siamemsis. The sequence continues at coordinate 54,693,889 of JAVIAB010000159.1, forward strand.
GAGAGAGAGAGAGAGAGAGACCCAAACGGGGATTACCTGGAATAACTATTGGAGGTCATAATATAAATAATCTAACGTTTGTTGATGATACAGTTTTAATCGCTAATGAGTTACAAGAAATATTAGACATTATAGTGAAAGAAAGCAAACGTAAAGGTAGCAGCCGTAATAGTAGAAATACAGAAATAATGATAGCACCAACGAAATAAGTGGAACACTATTAAAACAAATAAATGAATGTCTCTCTCTCTCCCTCTCTCTCTCTCTCTCTCTCTCTCTCTGCGATCAAGACTCAATCAGAGTAGGATTCCAGACTCTCTCATGAAATCAGCTGTCAATTTAAGTGAATCGATTGCCCCATATAGTTTCTCTTCCAGGGAGGTGGGCGTGGACCACATTGCTCTTCTCAGGTCTGTGTACTGCGGGGGGGGGGGGCAATCCTGTACAACATGTTTTGTAGTCATATTATACTGTGTACAGTGGCATAGGCTGGTTGAACCTATTTTGAATTTGGTGAACATGTGATTCCTCATTCTTGCGTAGGCGAAGTATGATGACTTGATCCCTCCTTGATAGTTGATGGTATCCGTCATTCTCGTTATGCGTTGAGTGTTCTCGTTTCCATTTTTCATGGTACTGACCTCTGAGGATGGATTTGGCTTCATCATAACTGAACGGATGGTTCTCTTGTGGTAATCTCTCTCCCTCTTTTGCTAATTTGTCTGCGCGTTCGTTCCCGTGTATATTACAGCGTGATGGTATCCACTGAATGACTACTCTCTGGAAATAATACGCAGTTGGTCCAGGGTTGTTCTCAAATCGTCAGGTTCATTGTTCTTTGGGCTTTTAGAGCTGATAGTACTGACAGTGCATCAGTCAGAATCACCAATTTATTGTGCATGTTATTTTTGTGTTGAGTAGCCAGTGTTGCAGCATCTCTGAGGGCCTCAGTTTCTGCTTTAAAGTTGTTTGAGAATTTTCCAGTAGCTATTGACTTGGTGATTTCGTCCTGGTTATTCAGCGTCAAGAACACACCTCCCCATCCATTTCTGGCGGCATTTGTAGCAGAGCCATCTGTGTATACGTGGGACCAAGAGTCCTGTAGATAGGTGTCTTGTATGTGTTTTTCTGTTACGTGTTTTCTTTCTTTGTCTGATTGGGTGCATTTTTTCATGACTCCTGTTATATTTTCCTTAAGTTCTGGTATTTTATGTTTCCCATGAGGAGAGGTATCAGATGGGCGCAAGGTAGATTAATTTTAATACGATGGAACAGTGCTAATGTGGTGGGAGATGTACAGCAGAGATGAGATGCAGAATGGCACAGGCAAAAGCAGCTTTCCAAAACACGAGAAAGATACTATGCAAACCATTTTTATCAATAGAGCAAGAAAACAATATTTCTTAAATTGTATGTATAGACAGTCTTAACATATAGATGTGAATCATGGACAATAAGACAATAGAGAAGAAAACCACTGTAGGCCTTCAGAAATGTGGTTTTACAGAAAAATGTTGAGAATACCATGGACAGCGAAGAAGAGTAATGAAAAGGCCAAATCAAAAAGAGAGCTAAAATACAATATTAGGAAGAAACAATCATTATTTTTTGGCCATGCAATAGGAAGAGAACAGCTGAAACATATTGTAACAAATTGGGAATTTTGAAGGACGAAGAGATAAATGGAAGCAAACAGAAAAGATACCAGACAGTTTAAGAGAATGGCTAGGCAGAAAGTCAAAAACAGAAATGATACATAACTGGTGAGATCGAAAGTTGTGGAAATACATGATCACCTACGCTAACAGGCATGGTACTTGATGATGATTAATTAACTAGATTTAAACACACGAATATATATATATATATATATATATATATATATATATATATATACATTATATTCCGTGTACTCCTTAATACATAAACATTCACACCTCTATACACATTATCTTTCGGTAAGTCTTCCTCGCTACAATTATTGAATATGTCATCGTCCAGCAAGTCATCAGTCTAAAGTCGTCATCGACATACCGGAGGTATTAACAGTTATAATTATTGATAATAGAGAGCTAGACTTGCGGTCAATATGGCGGATAGGCAACAAGGAACCCTTTAGTTACGGTCTGAAAAATGTTTCTTTTTGCAATTTCCTCATATTCCAAATCCGGCTTGCTATCGGTGCTACTGAGTAATGATATGTGCACAGCGTGAGTGTGTGTTTCATTCAGGAGGTGTTTCTAAATTCAAATTACTTACGATGAATGATCGTACCGTATGACGAAGAATAGTTCAGACGCGTTCAATTCGGTGCGGAAATGCCCCATGTCTTTTGACGTGTGATTTGTCTTCTACGATGAGGAAGGCAACTGTCTTTTTTTGTTTGGATATTCGATAAGATGTTAATTCTGATAATTCCACTGGCACGAGCGGTTGAACAATTATGGATTTCCATTCTTTTGCAGTGATACCAGGGTCTTTGAATAATAACCATAACCAACCGAGAGCTTTTTTCATTTATTTTAGTTCTCAACATTGTTGTAATGTTCGCTTGATACCTGGAATGCACATTTTAAAAAAAATACTTTTTTCTAGTGCTATAACGTGTTAATGTTTGGCAAAAGCAGCTTTCAAAAAAATGAGGAAGATACTATGCAATCCATTTTTGACAATAGAAACAAGAAAAATAGTTCTTAAATGTTATGTTGAACCAGTCTTAACATATGGATGGGAATCATGGACAATAGGCCAACAGACAAGAACATCACTGGAGTCTATAGAAATGTGGTTTTACAGAAGAATGTTGAGGATACCACGGACAGCTAAGAAGAGTAATGAAACCGTTCTGAAAGAGGTCAAAGCTTAAAGAGAGCTAATTTCCAATATTAGGAAGAAACAATCATCATTTTTTGGCCATGTAATGAGAAGAGAACAACTGGAATATATTGTAACAACTGGAACAATTGAGGGACGAAGAGATAGAGGGAAGCAAAGAGAATAAAACATAATAGACGGCTTAAGAGAATGGCTTGGCAGAAGGTCAACAACAGAAATGATAAATAGCTGCCGAGATCGAAAGTTTTGGAGATACATGATCACCTAAGCCAGTAGGCCCGGTACTTGATGATGATGATGATCATGATGATGATGATGATGATGATGATTGTTTTGCAACATTTGTAAATGACTACGTGGTAAATCTGCATTTTAAATGAAGGGTGTGGCATCAATGCGCCATGTTACTAATACAGCGTTAATGAGAGCGTCACAATTATCGATCAAATATCCCACCATCAACAGGTCATTACAATGTCACGTACATTTAAGAAAATTGCCTGGGTACATTTTTGTTTCGTCAGCACAAGTCGTAATGCAAAGCGATATGATTTCATATATACAGAATTCTCATGAAACATTTACTTCTCTATTATAAAACATAACTACCAGTCTAACATCCAACAAAAACTCGCTCATTAAAAAATAATACTCTCCCTTGTTAACTCGTTACAGCGTTTTAGTTGAATGACGTCCCAGTTAATTTCTAAGTGATGTCAGTCTCTTGACGATAACACTGAATTATTGAAACACATGGCCAGATTACGCTCACAGATGTTCATCATCATCATCATCATCGTGTGCCTTCTCCGCAAAGAAGGTTGGCTACCATGGATCGTCATTCTACTCTGTCTCTTGCTTTGATGGTGCAGGCTGTCATGATTGACGTGACCATCTTTTGATGTTACTCGTCCATGTTAGTCTTGGTCTGCCTCTGCCTCTTTTACCTTGTATTTTTCCTTTCAATATTACTTTCAGTAGGCTGTTGTGTCTTTTAACATGCCCCAAAAATGTCATTTGTCTTGTCTTAATTGTATTTAGTAGTTCTCTTGTTATTTTCAATTGTTTAAAAACTGTATCGTTTATTTCTTTTGTTTCCATCCAATTCTACCTATTCTTCTATAAATCCACATTTCAAAGGCTTCAATTTTATGTTCTGTTGTCTTGTCTAATGTCCATGTTTCTGCACCATACAGGCATATTGAGAAGATGTAACATTTTGCCATTCTTAGTTTCAGCCTTGTTGATATTTGTTTTGTCACAGATGTTAATCTTCCTCTAAAAGGGACATTGTAGTTCTTTTCTTGATAATATTCTACCATTTACGTATGAAAGTGTACGGAACTTAGTACATTCCCCATATTCTTAAACTAATATTAAATGAAAGTTGTTTCGGTTTGTGACACCTCAAACACACAAACAAATTGTAAAAAAAAAATAGTTTATTTACTTTAGCCAAACGGAAAAGTGAACCAAAATTAACAACAATTAGTGTAAATAAGTAGCAGTGAGTGAAAGAGACAATGCAAAACATATTTTGAAATAAATCTATTTCAATAAAGAGACTTCCGTTTCCAAGATGGTGGGTCTAGTCCACGTTCTCTCGATCACTGATAAAGAGCATTCGGGGTCTGATTAATTTCGATTCTCCAATGCACTTTTCTGCGCTAAAGTCAAAATGATGATCTACTTCTTACCTCTGAGCCGATAAGGCCGAGTCGTGCGCCGGCAATATTCCCTTCAGACAAATCAAATGTTGTTAAAGCGACCTTCAACCGTCTAGACTTGAACTGCGCTTTACGTCACATTGGTGCTGTTCATGACCGTTGTTGGATTTGCTTGACGCAAGTTATATACATGTTACTCATTAGCGTGAACTGCTTCGTCAGTCGCAGTTTTATCTCTTTAGTGAATATGCACCGTGTGTTGTTCGTCGAAGGCTGCATTCACTAGAGTAATCAGGAATCTGAAGGGCGCGCCATTGTTGTGTGTGCGACATTGTTGTGTGTGCTACGTCATCGAAATGGCTCATTGTATATCCTTGGACTGGCTATACGCTAATCTTACGGACTGTTTGATGTGCGAGGGGGATAATCTGACGACTAACTATGTGTTTATATGTTCGGAATTGAAGTCAACAACGATGGCCTAACATCATCAAGCGCTATACATAAAAAAAAAATATGACGATCATCATTTTCAGGAAGACGTAAAGTGCCGGTATATGGTGTTTAGGAGCAGAAACCATTGAAGGCTGTGCAATCAAAGTGTTCCTTATTGCAGTTTCCTCATGTTCCAAGTCCGGCTTGTTGCAGGAGTTACTGAGTTAAGTGCTCTGTGCACACCGTGAGCTGTGTGTCTCATCCATTTTGATCACCTTTCGATATTCCAATTGTTTACGATAAATGATGATATCGTATAACAGGGAACAGTTGGCTGTGTTCACTTTCTGCGCGGTTTCGCCTTATGTTTTTTGGCGTGTATTGAGACTGTTACGACGGGGACTACAGTTACCTTTCTTTTTTTGGGAGATGAGATATTAATTCGAATGATTACGCTGGCACGGGCGGTTGAGCAATTATGGATTTTAATTCGTTTGCAGTGATACCGAGGCCTTCCATAACGAAATAACCAAATATTCCAAAAGAAGTGAGACAGTGAGTTCATAGGTGCTATATAGAGACAATTCTGACCTGGAAATGGAATCTTTCATGAATAGTAAACAAACAAAGGAAAAGACGATTAGAGGCCACAGAGATTTCTCAGAAGAATGATGAAATTGTCCTGGACAGCTTAATGGACCAACAAGGAAATAATCAAAGAAGCCACCACAAAAAGGGATCTCCAAAGAAACATCAGAAAGAAACAATCAATATTTTTTTCGGGCACATCATAAGAAGAGGAAAGTTGGTATACTTGGTTACAATTGGCAAAATAAAAGGAAAGAAAGATCGCGGGCGACAAAGATAGAAAATACTGGACAGCTTGGTGTCATGGCATCGAAAACAGTCAACAACAGAACTGATACAATGCAAGGTAGATAAAATATTTTGGAAGGACATGATCGCCTACTTCAAACGGTATGACACCTGATGATGATGAGAGATTACTGTCAGTCTCGTACTTAATTACATTTACTCGAAATTCTTTCGCTGTCCAAGATGTAACAAATAGTTCTATCTAGTTGATTCTCGTGTGTTGTATAAAACGATTCTTGTTAACTCTTGTATTTATCAATTTGCTATCTACTCTAACGGCTGGACTTCATTCCACGTGACAACCCGCCGTCTCCGTTGATCCTATCGTCTCCACGTTCTATGGCATGCTCCGAATAGATTTCTATTCCAAACAATACTCTTCACAAGACAACGAATACTCACTGTAACTCACTATTGTTGTGTTCACGTTCGGTAATTTGCGATTTAAATTAAAACCCACCACTCAACATATAGTTTTAAGTTATTTACACCCCACCCCCTTTTTTAACTCATAATCACCTGCTTACATCTGTAACTCTATTAGAAGTATAGGCAACATTCAGCATATAAACGCAATGAATCTTTACTTTCCTTGGAATACTGGACGATCTTTACAGTTGAAAGGTTGAACATTATATTACCTTAGTACTATCGGTACGATAGATGGTGATTTAAATGTACTGTTGACTGTGATGAAAGTTTATAGTTGATAGATAATGCATTATGTTTATTATTGATGTGTGGAGAATGTTATAGTTGATAGGTCTTTATTTATTGTATAGGTAATTTTTTTAGTCTTGTTTATTATATTGGTAATTATATTTATTATTATGTGGAGAATGATTTTTTGTCATGTGGCAAATGGTTGGACCATTGCGAATAAAGTTGACAGTCGAGATATCGAGAATTGTGTTTTGTTGATGTTGGATGAATGGCTGTTTACTATGTGGTGAAAGATGATTATATTTTTATTTCGTGCATGGTGTTTAAAAGCTGAAAGGTCTGACGAAAAGATTCTGATAATTTATTAGAAATTACAAAATATACTAACATCAAAACAAATAACAACAAGGCTAAAACTAAAAAAAACAAAATGTTACATCTTGTCAACATTCCTATATGGTGCATAAACATGAAAATTAGACAAGAAAACAGAACATAGAATTGAAGCCTTTCAAATGTGGAAATATAGAAGAATATGTAGAATTGCATAGAAAGAAAAGAAAACAAACCTTGAAGTCTTAAAATAACTAAAAATGAAAAGAGAATTACTAAACACAATTCAAACAATATAAATGCACTTTTTGGGGCATGTTAAAAGATACAACTGCCTACTGAAAGTAATCCTGGAGGGGAAAATACAAGGTAAAAGAGGCAGAGGCAAACCAAGACTAACATGGACGAGTAACATCAAAAGATGGACAAATTAGCCTATGGCAACCTGCACTATTAACGCAAGAGACAGCTGAATGGCGCTCAATAGAAGCAATCCTTCGAGCGGAGATGGCACTCGGTGATGATAAATATTTATCGTTGGTAAATAGTGAATGGTGCACATCGTTGATTGATGTTTTATTATGTTTAACGTTTATGGTGGTGAATCATGCGCACTATTGAAGTCTTTTCAGTGATGTTTACTGTAGATCATCACAATGTATCATACCGGTTACCGTAGGCAATCATGTCCTTCCACAATCTTATATCCACAGCGCATTGTATCAATTCCATTGACAGTAATCCATGCCATGACACCAAGCTATCCAGTATCTTCTGTCTTTGTCGCGAACGATTTCTCTTTCACTGTATTTTGCCAGTTGTAACCAAGTAGTCCAGTTTTCCTCTTATCATGATGTGCCGCAATAATGTTGATTGTTTCTTCTGATATTTGTCAGGATCCCTTTTTGTACTAGCCTCTTTGATTATTATCCCGTTGGTCGTTTTAGCTGTCCAGAGAACTTTCAACATTCTTCTGAGTAATTCCATCTCTGTGGCCTCGAATCGTGTTTTCCTTTCTTTATCTAATGTTCATATGATTCGCTTCCATAGGTCGGAACTCATTGTATGTAGAAGCATTGATTTCTTTTGCTCACTTCTTTTGACATAGTCATGTTACACAAAACCTTTATTTTTCATTTCCTGAAATGGTATTTTGCCCTGAGCAATTCTGAGTTTTATTTCTGTGACATATTATGGTGTCGTGGCGGCTGCGCCTAGATCGTTTTATGACTCAGCTCTTGCTGACGAGTTTAAATGATTTACGCAACAGTCTAGTTGTGAAATAATTTATTGCCATTCCCCGTTGTAGTTATGTTTACGTCCGACGAGCGGATGGTCTGTGAACTTTATCGATATTTCAGCGGAATATGATTTATTCTTCTTGTGTCGACATGTTTACCTGTCTTCGATAATCCAACGTGTGTTGCGGGTTCCACAGGCAAACATCTATTTTGACAACAATGACGCTACCGGTAATGTCCATCCCGAATGTACAAACTCTGTAACTGTAGATGGAGCGGAAGAATCAGAAATAATCAACGAGCCAGACAGCGAAAACAGCAAAGTGTGTGGTACACATGAGGCATATTCCGGACACGAATAACAAATATGGCATTCCACCGTGAAGAGATTGTAGCCTCATCACGTACTATTCCAAATAAATCTCTGCAGAAAATGTCTAACTTATGCCATAAGAAAGATCTATGAATACATAAATGGAATGTTAGGACTATTTACCATAACGGAAAATTATAAAATCTTGTCGTAGAAGCAGAACGATCTAACATGTGTATTTTAGGCATATCAGAGACAAGATGGAAAGAATGTGGGTTCATACATGACAAAATATATACAGTTATATATTTAGGCAACACAACAGAACATCAAAGAGGTGTAGGAACACTAATAAAAAGAAAAGTACAAATATATATATATATTTACCCTCTGAAAATGCAATTACAGAACTATATTACTCAAAATGAAAACAAAATCTTTCAATATAGCAGCCAAGAAAAAGATATACAAAATATTATTCAAGATTATACAGATGAACAAATAGCCATTATGAAGATCTAAATAAAGATATGAAGCAACTGAAATCTTCGGACATCTTGATTGTAAAAGGTGATATGAATGCTAAGTAGGAAAGGGTAGATACATGATCAATATAATAAATCATGGACTAGAAATGAATATCAAAAAGACTAAAAATATGATCATAAACAAAGAAAATTCTCAAGACCTACAATTAAATATCACAGTTGAGGGAATACATCTTGAGACAGTCCAGATTTACAACTACCTGGGTCATACTATCTTCTTCCTCTTCTATCCTTCCTCTGCTGCAGTTGGCGTTGGCAGGGGAGAAACAATCTGCGATTCTTTGCTCTTCTGTTGGCCTCTTCTGATGTTATATGAAGCAACTGAAATCTTCGGACATCTTGATTGTAAAAGGTGATATGAATGCTAAGTAGGAAAGGGTAAATATAAGATCAATGTAATAAATCATGGTTCAGGAACAATGCATGAAAGAGAAGAAAGATTAATGCAATTTAATTGTGTGAAGAAAACAGGCTGTAATATGTGACAACTAATTTGAGCAAGAGAAAATGCAACTATATATATGGTAAAGCCCTGGAGATAAGAATAGGAATCAAATAGACAACATAATGATAAAAGATAGGTTCCGTAACAGTGTCAAGAAAGTCAAAACCTACCCAGGAGCAGATATTAACTCAGATCACAATCCTGTAATAATTTAAATTAAAGACAAAACTAAAGTGAAACAAACAAAACACTAATTCATAAACAATATCACTAGACATAACAGCTTTAAATTTAAAAAAAAGTTGCTAAAGCTACTTATACAATACATGCAAAAGAAAAATATCATAAGCTGCTAGAAGAAGAGACTGAGCAGTAAAGAAGAAAAAATGCTGATGAAAAAATTATAACCAAATAGCAATACGTAAAGAGCAGAATACAAGAAACGTCCAACATCTTACTTAAAAAGAGGAAAAGAACAAATAAACATAAACGAATAACTGACAACATCTTGAAAAAAATGGAAGAAGGAAGACACGCGAAAAACACTGTCCAATACAAGAAAATAGATAATAAAATACGCAAAACATGCAACAAGACTAAAGTAGACTGGCTCAGCCAAAGATGTCTAGAAGTCGAAACAATTTAAAATACACAAGATTTAAGGGGAAACATACAGAAATAAAGAGAATGACTAGTAACAATTTTAAAAGGAACACAATGTATTACATGTATTTTGGAAACAAAAAGGAAGTCCGCTAACAGACAACAAATATATAATCAACAGATGGTGTGAATAAATAACTTAATCATTTTATGACGAGAGGGAACAGAAACCAATAATAAAAGGAACACAAGCTTATACAATCTTACAATCCGAAATAGAAAAAAAGATATACAATGAAAACAGTGAAAAGCTGCAGGACTTGACAATATACAGGTAGAGATAATACAGACACTAGAAGATTTGAGCAATGAAATGATAATATACACATGCAATGACATATATCATACATGAATACATACCAAATGAACTAAAAACATCAACTTTCATTGCATTGCCTCAAAAGAATGGTACAGTAACTTTGGAACAATAAGCTTAATGAGCTACAACAATCTTGCTAACAATTATTCAAGGAATGTTGCAGCATAAAATCAATATTGAAGTAGAAGAATAACAATTTTGATTTAGGAAAAACTAGTTGGGCATAAAAAAGTCATATTCTGCATGAGGACATAAATCGAAAAGTACGTAGATGCAGACAAACTGCAAATGCATGTTTTATAGACTACACCAAAGCTTTCCATACAACACGCCGTATACAACTTATAGAATGCCTAAACCATAATCACCTAGATGACACAGAACGATAATATGTAAATTATAATGAAAGCAAAAAACACTAATAAAATATAACAAAGAGAACTCTGCACCAATCGAAATAAAAAGAGGAGTAAGACAGGGATGCATCCATGTCCAAGCTTGTTCAATCTATACAACAAGTGAATCTTTAAAAACATTACAGAAATTTCAGATCTAAACATTAATGGAAAGATAATCAATAACCTAAGATATGATGATGAAACTGTATTAGCAGAAACAAATTCTAAAGATCTACAATAATTACGTAATAAAATAAACAGGACGAGCAAAAAATTTCGATTAGAAATGTATATCAAAAAGACCAAAACTATGATCATAAACAAAGATAATACTAAAAATCTACAAGTGGATATTAAAGTTAAAGGAATAGACATGGAGATTGTTCAAAGCTACACCTACCTTTGACATACTACCAGTGATAGAAAAAGTAAAACGGGACTAAAATTTTTATGTTTTTGTTTACAACTTTTTGACTACGAGACGAATTTTTTTTTGGTTTGGAACTATTTTTTTTGACTTTGCGTCTAAGTATTTTGCATTTAGGACTAAATTTAAGTCATTTAGGTGTAGCCTTTTTTCTTTATTTCTAATTTTTTGTGGTTTTGGACTAAATTTTTAAACTTTAGGTTTAACCTTTTTTGGACTAAATATTTTAGTTTTCGGACTTAATTTATTAGATTTGCGTCTAGCTTTTTTGACTTTTGGGTAAAAGTTTTTCACTATACATCTAAGAATTGTTTGAGTTTGGGACTAAATGTTGGGGTTTGCGGCTAACTCTTTTTGCCTTTTGTCTAAACTTTTTTGGAGTTTGGGACTAAATATTTTGGGTATTGAGTCTATTTTTTTGATTATGGACTAACTTGTTTGGGTTTTGAGTCTAACTCGTGGAGTAAGAGACGAACTGTTATGACATTGGGACTACATTTTTCTTAGGTTGCATATAATGTTTTTGACTTTGGGACTACCATTTTGGCTTATATTACTGAGTTATTGTGGTTCGGGACTACGTTTTTTTGCGGATATTGTCTAACATTTTTATATTGGGCCTCAATTTTTTTTACCTTTTTTACTATTTTTTTGGACTTTGGTACGAACTTTTTTTGTGGCAATAAATTTTCTGATCTACAATGATCACCTTTAATGTTGCCTGTTATTCATTGAAGTGAGACATATATGGAAATCCAAAGAAGTTAAGATAAATACAAGAATAAAAATGTCCAACTCAATTGTTAAATAAGTCCAACAAATGCGTCCTCTGTTAATACACAACTCCTCCATTGCTATTACAAACATGTTTTCTAACACTTTCAAACATGTCCACTACTAATACCAACCTCGTCCTCTGCTAAAACAATCACGTCTTCTAACATTTTCAAACACGTCCTCTGCTAATACAAATTCGTCCATGCTAATACAAACGTGTCTTCTAACACTTTCAAACAAATCCTCTGCTAATACCAAACTCGTCCTCTGCTAATACAAGCATGTCTTCTAACACGTTCAAACACGTCGTCTGCAAATACAAAACTCGTCCTCCGCTCTTCAGAAATGTCTTCTTACACGTTCATATGCGTCCTCTGCTAATACAAAACTCCTCCTCCTAACGTTTTCAAATACATCCTTTGTTGATACAAAACGCTTCCTCTGCTATTCAAAAATGTCTTCTAACGCGTTCAAATTTTTCCACTGCTAATACACATTCCCTCCTCTGGTAATACAAAACATGACCTGTGCTAATACAAACATGTCTGTTTACACTTTAAAACACGCCCTTTTTTAATATGAACATGTCCTCTGTCAAATTTTGATTTTGCATCTAAGATTTTTTTTTACTTTGCGCCTACATTCAGATCACTATAGGTCTAAACTATGTGACTATGCATATATCGGCCTTACAGAATCGGTTTCTTCGTCTATTAATATGAGTTGAGTAACTCCGTATGTTAGATTTTTATTTCCATTTCTTAGATAGGTTTGTAGATAGGTCCGATTTTCAGTTATGCGAAACATAGGGAGGTCAAAAAGTAATGCACACCAATTTATTTCTCGGCTAATAATAAAGATAGGAATATGAAATTTTGCACACTTGGAATATGACATGTTCCAATTATGTGCACCAAATTGCACAGCATTCTGATAAATATTACGCAATCTATGAACCGTTAAAATGGAGCTTGTCAACAATGTCCGTTACAAACAGCGAATTGTCATAGAATTTCTGGTTGCGGAAAAAGAAACTGTTGCAAACATTCATAAACGACTGTGTGCAGTGTACAAATGATCTGCAGTCGATAGGAGCACAGTTAGTCGCTGAGTTCAGAGAATTAAAGCTGCAGAAAGTGTACGAGTGGAGCTGCATGATTTGCCGCGTTCTGGACGTGTTGCCTCGGCTACCAGCACAGACTTGTTAAACCGGGCTGATGTCATTATTGGTAAGGATAGGCGTATCACTAGTCAGCAATTGGCATTGCAGCTTACAGTCAGCAAGGGAAGTGCAATCGCAATTTTTAAAACTCTCGGATATTCAAAGATTTGCGCTCGATGGGTTCCTCGGTGCCTAACAAATGATCACAGAGTTCAAAGGAAAACATTCTGTTCTGAATTGTTGGAGCGTTTCGGTGTTGAAGGAGAAATGTTTTTGTCAAAAATTGTTACCGGTGACGAAACGTGGGCACATTATTATGAGCCTGAAACAAAAATGCAGTCAATGGAATGGCATCATCCGCAGTCACCAAAAAGAAAAAAATTCAAAACATCTCCATCAGCCGGAAAGGTGATGATCACTGTCTTCTGGGACATTGATGGTGTGATTCTTGTTGATGTAATGACAAGAGGTGAGACAATCAACTCGACAGCTTACATCAATACACTGACAAAACTCAAAAATCGGTACCACAGAGTTCGGCCTAATAAGCCATCTGCAGATTTGTTGCTTCAACATGACAATGCACGCCCTCACACAAGTCTGGTAACACGGGAAGCAATCAACAAATTTGGTTGGACTGTACTGCCCCATCCTCCTTACAGCCCTGATCTGGCTCCCTCAGATTTCCATCTGTTTGGACCACTCAAAAAATTCCTGCGTGGGACACACTTTGACAATGATGAGGATGTGATCCGTGCAGTTAAAAAATGGCTACGCGAGCAGGACAAAACGTGGTACAAACGAGGCATTCATGACCTAGTTTAGCGTTGGCGTAAGGCAATACGCTTGGACGGAGATTATGTTGAAAAATAGGTAGTGTAAAGGGGATGTTCAGCTACAATCTGTGAAAATTTCACACATTTTTCCCGAATAGTTTCCGAGAAAAAAATTGGTGTGCATTACTTTTTGACCTCCCTACGTAGATGGGTTTCCTGCAAACAGCATAAGCTTACTTGTTCTTCATGCAGGATATTTTCTAATTCTATCTTTTTACTGTACCCATCTCTTTTGCTGTTGATTCCTTCAGCGTCCCAGTGCATTATTTTGAGTGGTATTTATTTTGGATTGACCAGTAGATCTATTCTCTCGCCGCCTCACTCCACATAGCGGTTGAGAAGGACATCCAGTAATAGAGGTTGGGCCCTCTCTAGGCTGAGGGCCCGGCGATGCACCTGCCTAAGTGTCCATCTCAGGGCGACTGCCATATCGATTTGTAGTTATAGACATACTTCCCATTGGCGTGAGTGCGTGGCATCCTGATTGTTGTAGTGCGCCTTTTGGCGGGTTGCCTCCGACTTCAGCACTTTAACTTGCTAGAGCAGACTGAGGTCTTGCTCGGGTGTAGGATGGCCTGGCCAATCATGGTTTTCAGTCCCTCGTGACTGTTAAGCCTCATCCCCACGACAATGAACTGCCCTTGATGGGGATCGCAGCCTGTGTTTTCAAGACCATGCCGAACATGTCATAACAAAATCCCACAGACGATTACCCGCCTTGAAGGTCATGGCAGCTGTCAACATTGAGCAGAGGCTACTTCCCCCCAGTGACTAGAATTCGCGGATAACACAAACTACAAAATTGTTATAATTCCCCCGGACAGATAGGAACAGAAAAGATACATAGACAATCAAAAGAAAGAAAAAAAGAACTATTTCTCTTTATGTTTTTAAGACTAAGACTTAACTTCTTCATAAGAAATAAAATATAGTGTCACATATATAGCAATTATTAGAAACAAACAATGATGTAAATAAGAGATACATCAATACTTGCGAAGAAGTGCTAGAATGATACAATCATAAATGCTTTTGCCTTATGTTCACATGTTCGTTCTTTAACAAAAACTGTCGAATGACTTTATAATGTTTGTTTGACTACATTAAATTATGTGTGGTTTCATACATAACGGAATTGGTTGTAAAAACAGGAAAATACAAATTCATGAGTGCACGATGATTTGACAAGCTTTGTTGTATCTTGAATCTATTTCTGTTGGCTGTGACGTGTCGTTTGTCACTAGACTTCCTAGATATTTAAATTCATTTTCTTGTTTTAGTTGTCTGCCGCACATCGTTTTGTCGATTTTATGTTTCTCTTTTGCGCTAGTCATAACTTCTGTTTTATTGATTTTCTTGTTGTATTGAGAGTCTGTGCTGTAACGTCTATTAAAATATTCATGTAGGTCTTATGTTTTTCCGTGCGTTAGTGCATGAGCTTCTGCAAATAGAAACTCATGAATTTTCTGTCACCGATTGCTGGGTCAATTTGCATATGTAGCTGATGTTGGCAATTCTTAAACAAAATTCAAAGTGATCTGTTTAACCTTTTACTGTTGCCACTGTGCAGCTGCTGCTTATGTAGCGACTTTTAATTAGGTTAGTTTGAAGTTGGCTTTCTCTTTATGTTGTTAGTATCTCCATAATTATTCTCTGTTTAAGTGCTTTTTCCTGGTCAACGAAATGAATGTACACATTTTAGTTGTGTTCTTTCGTCTTTTCTGCTAACAGTTTTAGAGTGAAAAGTTCGACAGTACATTGTCTATTTTGTTTTCGGAAGCCACATTTGAGAATTGGTTAAGCGTAGTTCTATTATTAGATGAGCCTTTTTCCATAACTTTAACGTATAACTTTCCTATATGGCTGAGACTCGATATACCGATTTATTGATTACATTCTCTCTCGCTACTTTTTTCAACATTGGTACAATTATTGCCTGTTGTTAGTTCTCTGGGACTTTCTGTTTGTGCCATGATGCCTTGAATATTATGTGCAGCCATGTAACTCTTGTTTCTACTGCTGTGGCTGCTGCTGTTATTGTTATTATGTTTCCCGGTTTGTTATCTATCCCTAGTGCTTTATTTCTTGCTGCTTGTTTGATTACTTCTTCGGTTTCCTCTTTCATAATTTCGAGTTGAGTGTTTGTGCATTTCTTGTGTCGTTTGTGTTGTGTTATTGATAGCCCGTGCCATGTTCAACAGGTCTTCAAATATTCTTATATTGCTTATTTCATACTGGGTGTCCGTGTGTGTCACGTATGAGCTCAGTTGTCACTTTTCTCGCTCTTATTGCTTTTACTGATTTGTAGAAGTCTTTTTGTGGCTGATATGCTAATGCTTGTTGGTTATGACGTTACCCCACTGTTTCTTCTAGCAATACGTCTCGTCATTAAATGACGGTCTCCTCCTTGAATGCGAAGAGATTCGACCGTTGTTGTGTCTCTACATTCCAACTAGAGGTGTACCCATTTACAACCATAAAAGAAACTGGGGTCTCCACATACATGCATGTACCTGCAATTCTGCATTGTCCCACGCAGACATATCAACCTCAGCTGTCACGTTATTGTTGTGCACAAAGATGGCCTGTCCAAGGTGTCGTCTATTGTAGAAACAGTGAAATCCAGGGGCACTAACTGTCCTATCACCAAGAAGTGTTCCTTGCAAAATCATTATATTAATCATACAGTAGCTTATCAAGAATGGGACGTCGTTGATTTATAGACGCACCATTCCAATATGTAACACGCACATACTTTAAGCCTAGTTTCTCACACTTCGGCAATTTCAAACCACCACTTTTACCGTTTCTAGTTTTCCTCCTTCGTTGTAGTCTTTTGGGCTATATCTGAATACTTACTGTTGTCATTATTGATTTTAGCGCTGAACGTTGATGCTGAGGATAGTCTAGACTCACATGTGTACTCATTCGCACGGTCCAGAACACGTTTTCACGTTATGGACTGTCTAACTCCAGTTATGTTATAGCTGTATATATGGCGTGGCATGTTATTGGTTATTGGTTATGGAAGGCCTCGGTTTCACAGCAAACGAATTAAAATCCATAATTGCTCAACAGCCCGTGCCAGTGGAATCATCCGAATTACTAACTCATCTCCCAAACAAAGAAAGGTAAATGTAGTCCCCATCGTAGCAGTCTCAGCACACGCCAAAAGACATAAGGCGAAACCGCGCAGAAAGTGAACACAGCCAACTGTTCCCTGTCATACGATATCATCATTCATCGTAAACAAGCGGGATATCGAAGCAGGATCAAAACGGATGAGACACACAGCTCACGGTGTGCACAGAGCACTTAACTCAGTAGCTCCTGCAACAAGCCGGACTTGGAATATGAGGAAACTGCAAGAAGGAACACTTTTCAGACATAGCCTTCAATGGTTCCTGACGCCTATCCACCATATACCATGGGAGTTCACGTCCTCCCGAAAATGATGATCGTCATAGCACTTGATGATGTTTGGCCGTCATTGATGACTCCAATTCCAAACATATCGACACACAGTGGTGGTAAGTTATCATTTCCAATCCAACAGAAGCCACATGACCTGTAGTTAGTAAAACCACAGAGAGAATATGATTTTGTGACCTTCACTGATTCACTCTTAGATGTGAATGTGTAGTTTACACAAGAGGAGAAGTTTTCAACTACAGTGATCCCATTTAAGGCAATTCTGGGATAGCAAGGCAAGTCTCCTTTATAGCAGCAGAACTTGATGTTCTCCGCTCCCTTCTTGTAGCTGCCGCCACACGATTCTGATGTCTCATTAACTTGGATATCATTCAAGAACAATGTCAGATTAACATTCCATAGATATGGCGCTGCTGATGAAATGCTTGGTGCAACAGTTGTATCAATCATACTGTAGGCTCCTGGTCTGTGGTCATTAATATCACAGACGGCATATGATGTTGTTATATTCAGTATTTCTTTCTGGGGTGTAAATATGTGGCACACACATGGAGAGTGGTTTGTGGTCACAGTAATCCCATTAAAGGCAATTCTAGGGTAGCATGGCATAGCTGTTTCAGAACAGCACAATCCTGTGATGTTTTCTGTGTTCGCTATAAAGCTGCTGCTCCTACACAATCCTGACCAATTATAGGTGTGGACATTATTCACTTGCAATGACAAAACTGCTTTGTTTACATCATAAACCTCTGGAAGCGAATCATTTATGGGACTAATAGTACAGTTTATTCTTCCATCGGGGATATCTTCATTGAGTCCCCAAAAAAAAGGTCTTTGGTTAAAAAGCACATATGCTTTTGAGTTAAACACACAATGAGCCCACTTCATAGATTAAAAATGATCCTTGCCAATGCCATCCGTTTGCACAAGTGTCCTTAGCTACCAACGTCTCAAACGTCTGAATCGAATTAACGACTTTATCTACAGCGAAGGTTAACGAACTGTGAACAAACATTTATGTTCAAACCCTTGAAAACATTTTCAAAAATCTGCCAACTCGCAGTAATATCATATCTCGTGTTGTTCAATGTAAACATTGCTTAGTCCATAGCTCGAATATAAATAAGCTGTCATTTTGGTGCGTCCCTGACGTCATTTTTTTGGCGTGGCATGTAATGTTAAATAAGGAGCCGTCAAGTCTTGCTCATATGTAGATGTCTCCAGAAATCTTCAAAAACTTTTGTATCGAATTTTCCTTTTTCCTTCTTCACTTGTCTTTCAGCGTGTAGAGGAAAAATAATTTGGGATCAAGGCAAATAAATACAAAGAATGTATAAAATGAGCCGAAAATTCGTTCAAATAAAATCGTGTCGTCCATCAATTACGTGAAGCTTTAACCATACCATTGTGTTCGGTCTTTTGCTCTTCTGTTTGCCTCTGCTGCTCTTATGTTTCATAGTGCTTCTAATATTCAGTCATTCCATCATTTCCTAGCCCGGCCATTGGGTTTGATGTTCTCACAAGGTTTATTGATGGCTCGTTGTGTTGTCTTTTGAATGTTCTGCTATATCCCGTAGCTAGACCTTTTTATCTGCTGTTCAGTACATGGAATTGATTACCCCTAGCTTTTGTTTTTTTTTTGTTTTCTCAGTTCTTCATTTCTTATTTTATCTCTCATTTGATTCATATTATTCGTCTAACACATTTAATCTCGGGAGCCGCGATGTCTCAGCGGATAGTGAACTGGACTACAAAGGACAAGAGGTAGGGTTTGATCCCAACCAACGGCTTCCGGGTTCACCCAGCCTTCAATGGGTACCGGATTTTTCTCTGGTAAAGTAAAGCGGCACAGGCGTAATACCGAACACATTACACCAAAAATCATGTGTCGAAGGTCTGTAAAATGGTCACTAACACTATATTCCCTTACGCCACTTGGCGTGACGGGGGTACTTTACTTTTATTTTTACTGTTTACATTTAATCTCGGTAGCGATTATTTTTCTTATTGTTCTTGCAGCAAGGGTCCAGGTCTGGCACTGGTAGCACAACGTTTGAATGAAAATTGTATTTTACAGCGCCCGTTTTGTTTCTAAAGTTATTTCCTTGTTGAACAATAGTGGTGATAGCCGCCCAATGATTTGATACGCTTTGTTGTATCTTGAGTCTATTTCTGTTGTTTATGAATTGTTGTTTGTCACTACAAGTCATATGTATTTAAATACGTCTAATTGCTTTAGTTGTCTGCAGTCTATAATTGTGTTGATGTTCTGTTTCTCTTTGGCGATATTCATGACTTCTGTTGTGTAGGTGTTGATTTCCATGTTGTATTTTGTACCTCCACATACTGGTGATTACTTTTTTCTCATACTGCTTCCACTTTTCTACTACTGTGTTTATTTTTTAGCGAATTTCTTGAATTCCTCTGTTGGTTTTTCTTCTAGGGATTTACTTGATTCGTAAACTTTTAATTGTTTTATTTTTATTGTTTGTTCTTTTTAATTGTTTTGTTTGTCTGTGTATCCACTCTTTGTTTTTAGCTTTATGAGTTTTAGCATAATCAGTTCATGGTCCGTGTCGTCTGTGATATTAAAAACAGATCTGTCGGTGACTGTTTTTGTGTTCTGTTTTCTTGTTAGTAAATCTATTCCAATTGTACCAGGTGTATATTTGCGACTCTTGTGTTGAAAAGATTCAAAAAAGGGCAGGAACAAGGACACATCCCTGTCTGACTCCAAATTTCATCTCAAAGGTCTGAGATTGCCTGCTGTTGGAACTAGATTGTGGCAGACATGTTGTTGTGAAATGATTTGATCATCTTGAGCTCACATTAAAAAAAAAACCCGTATTAACGCTCCCTGCTCAAACGATTTTGTGAGATAAACGAATGCAATAAATCACGGACTTCTCTGTTCCTTGCTCTGCTCCTACAGATGGCGGAGAATAAAAATCATATCGTTGGTTGACCGTCCAGCTCTAAACTTCTTCGGGAAGGATACCATCTGCAAGTTGATGTAGTTGGGTTAGAATAACTCTTGCGAGGACTTTACAGTTATTATCTCCACTTTTCACTATGAATTTTGCATGGAGTTTGCCGAAGTTGGAGTTTTTCAATACTTTTTTTGGGTACTTCGGCGGGGATGCTGACATTTCCAGGAGCCTACCATTTGAGAGGTCGTCGATGGCATCCTGAAGCTCTTTCTCAAGGTTCATTGTCTAGTTCAGCTTATATTGAATATTTTGTGACCACTTGGACCACCAGTGGACCCACTGGTCTACCACATTTCCAGCTGTTTAGATTTTTCACTGATAGACTCACCAATTGCGTCATTTATTATTTTTTTAGATGTATGGACCTAGTGAATCTTCTATGTTCTATACATTGTTCTTTAATCTACCACTGCATCAGTTTTCTGGAATCATAGACAACAATTGTGCTCCTTGATTCACGTTGTACTGCTTCCCTTGCTTGCATGAAATGATCTTTTTCTGACGTAACATCGATTATAATTTAAGGATAAGACAATCGTTTACTTATATCCCTACAAGTGAAATAATGTTTATCGAGTTTTTTGAACCAAGCTCTTGATGTAATATTTCTTTTCTAAGGGAATACATTCTTCAGTCAAGGATGCGTGATTTCAGAAGGTTCCATGTATCCATCCTTTAAATATATTGTCTAGGCCCAGTCCTTTCTCCATGAATTTCTGAAAGGCATTCATGAATAAGATATGTCTGATCAATCAAAGGTCATTATGAGTAAGGTCTGGTAATTTTACCTGCTACTGCATGCAGTAAACAGTACAACCTGTGGCTGTCCTGCTGCCTTGCAGGTAAGCTAGGGAGAGTAAACGGCTAAGGGAGGGTACCCCGAACTAAAACAACCCCATTGCCTTGTGGGTGAGACGTTTTAGTGAAAGGCTAGCGGAACCATCTGTAAACAAACCGACGGAACAACTGAAAACCACTGTCGTAAATGCTTTGTACAATCATGAATCGACACGTGGTGTTGCAGGAGAATGTTGAGAGTATCATAAAAGGTAAGAAGAGTAATGAAAATGTTCTGAAAGAGGTCAAAACAAAATGAGAGCTAATTTCCAATATTAGGAAGAAACAATCATTATTTTTTGGCCATGTAATGAGAAGAGAACATCTGTAATATATTGTAACAACTGGAAAAATTGAGGGACGAAGAAATAGAGGGAAGCAAAGAGAAAAAATAACAGACAGCTTAAGAGAATGGCTTGGCAGAAGGTCAACAACAGAAATGATAAATAACTGTCGAGATCGAAAGTTGTGCAGAGACACGATCACTTACGCCAGCACGCCCGGTACTTCATGATGATGATGATCAATAAAATAATGTGTGTGCATTTAAAGCAAAAATATGAACTCAAATGTCTTTTTTTTTATCTGCTGCAAGATGATTATTCAGTACGAGTAGCATCCGACAGTTTTAGCTGACTATGGGTGTTGCAGCGTAACTAGGAAGTAACATTTTTGTTATTTTCTTTTGCAGTGTATTCCCTCATTTATGAATCTGTCTGTTTGCTTATGTTGCAGCTTTAGAGAGTGTTTCCAAAGATTGCGATCTTCAGGAATCTCTTGTCAGGATGCAGGGTTTATATTCAGAGTCTTCGTGGCACGTTTGCATAAGTCTATAAATCGAAGTTGTGAGCGCCCGTTAGTTATTTTGCCATCTAATAGTTATCCATAAAATAAATACATCGTTTGGTATGCGGCAATCTTTCATACGATACAAGTAACAAAACCAGCGCAAACTAAGTTATTTGATCAGATAACCTTTGAGCTCATACATTAGAAAAGACAGACAGCCAATATCAAATTATCTACATATGCAAGAGAGATGGAAACAATATTTAGAAGAACCATTGAACAACTATAAATGAAACAACATACACCACACAAAAATGCACACACACTGAACCAAACATCATGAAAGAAGTAATCAAAGAAGAAATGAAGTATGTACCAATAAAAAAATACTGGCGATAGACAACATACAAGTAAAAATAATAACCGTTGCATCAGATTGAGAAACAATAGTTACATGACTGCACAGATCGTGTATACGAGTATATATAAGATCATAGCCAACGCTTTTCTACTTTAACTTCATGTCTTGTTTGTTGAAAGTGAATTTATTTTTCTTCACAATTTTGTTTCATCGTTCTCTTATTGCTATTATAAAATCAATTTCATGACTTTAAACATGCATAGGTAGGCAAGAGACTACAAATGTAATGCATATTGTTTTGTAGAGAACAAAGCCATAGCATAAATATGGTTTTATCTAATTAATTGTACCAAACATGACTATTCCTGGTGCATGCCCATTCATACGATTAATAAAAGTTGCTTTCCTGGTATAGATTATGTTGTTATCTGTTGTGATTAGTGTGTAATTTGAAAACGATAAGATTACAACGATGGATGTGTTGAAAGAATGCATCTCACATATTTGAGATTTGAATGGCAGGTTAGTGAAACGATTAAAATATACCATCTAGATCATCTATTAAAAGAAATAGCAAACTTTGGATGTGCCATAAATGTATTGATTTTTTCTACCGTTGATTACTCATCTGTCTACAGGATTTACTCGTAATTGTGTTTCGAATTAAAGAGATTATAACAGTCACTCTATAGAGAGACAAGTAGTACTACACGAAATGATTTACGGATATTATGTATGTATCTACAGTTGTGTATACTCGCTTCCTGATCTCAATGGTCCGGGTTCGATCCCTTGAAGTGGCGGATGGTTTGTTATTTTTGATCGACAAGGCAACAGAGTTTACTCAAACATAATGGGTACAAGATATTTTTTCTGAGAATACAAACAGGCCTGGCGTGATACCGACCACATTACCCATAAATAGGTAATAGTTATAAAAAAATATGGTCACTATCACCACATTCCCCATACACCTAGCAGGCTCGGAAGGGAACATTTACTTTAGTTTATGTCTATAGGAAGATAAATGACAAACATATATATGTATATATATATATATATATATATATATATATATATATATATATATATATATATATATATACCTTCGAGAGAAAGGGATTCTTTAAGCTGATATTATGAGATAGATACAAATATATAATATTATAATATTAAGCAGACTGACCAACGAAATGAGGGGTCACTCCCAGAATTGTGTGATGATGTAGTGCTGGGAGAAGATCTCACAATCACAGTCAATGCCATTTGCACAACACATAAAAGGTCATATAACCCGGCTCCTGGTCCAGATAGTGTTTGGTACGACAACATAGGCGATTTCGCTGACGACGCCTTGAAAATACTGGCCAAAGAGTTTAATGCCAGCATTCAGAGTGGCCAGATTATGATTTATTGGCTGCACAGCTACTTACTACCGCTACCGAGGATAAACAAGGACCATTCTCAAATCAATGCCTACAGAATTATCACGATGCAGAACACTGGGGCAAGCTACTGGAGAAAATAATTACCCGTGTGCTCACCTTTCACCTTGAACAGATACGCGCATTCCCACCCACACTCAAGAGACATGAGTCACTGCGGCAGTCTTCATCAATAACGACTACGAAACCTTCCACAGACGAGAGGAGACATGTAAAAATAATAATAAAGTATCCCCGTCACGCCAAGTAGCGAAGAGGGAATATGGTGTTAGTGACCATACATTTTACAGACTTTCGGCACACGTTTTTTTGGGGTAATGTGGTCGGTATTACGCCCATGCCGCTTTATTTTCCCAGAAAAAATCCGGTACCCATTATAGGGTGGGTGAACTAGAAGCAGTCGATTGGGATTGAACCCTATCTCTAGTCCTTTGTAGTACGAAAGCTCCCACATTCGAGAGGAGACATGTGCTGATGTAAAAAAAAAAAGCATTACAGATTAAAAAGAAATGTTTATAAATAACAATGTTTAGATGAGATTAAAAATAAAAACCATCGCTCATAAATAACACATCGGGTAGGAAACCGATATATAGGAAAGATCAAAAGGACATATTGATGAACAATTTCACAAAGATTCAACAACAATATGAGTTCGCACCAACATAGATCGCACGCTTGTCATCTTTCACCGCCATATTTATGAGAACAAAGACAAGATTGTGTTTCTCTGTTTTTATTGAGAATGAAAGAATTTACAACACCAAACAATTCAAAGATAACGTGTTAACGGTAAATAGCACAATTGACGAATTAAAGAATTCAAAGACTGCAATTTCAACAAAATAATATTAAAACATTTATTGTATGTGTCTGACTATAACATTCTACACTGCCTCTGCAGTAAGCAAACCACTGTCCAGAAATATCTCAAATATCTGTCTGTGGCGACGATAACAACCAACATTCGTATCCAATCTCGTTTTCCTCCTCTCTCGGACGTCGATTTCTCTAGAAACTACACTTCTTCCCTGGTCCTACACAAATAGTGCCGGTTATAATCTCTTATCCGTGATGACAGGCATAGGATCTCATGTATAGGTACAATGGCTGAGATCTCCGACTAGTACAGTCACTGCCACGCAGGAAAGGAATGACAAACTAACTTATTATATTGTCATGTGATAGTATGTCCAAACATAACTTATTATCTACAGCTAACGACGTTAATGGGGACTGCACAGCCAACTCGTCCATTAGGGATCGTCATGTTTTACAGGTGACACCAGATCGTCATCAAGCTACTGTATGCAAGGTCAAATATAAAGAGACACTATCAATTGGAATATTAGATCAGCATTCCACGTTAGCAAACTAGAAAACATCAGTCAAGAAATGAAGAGAATGAAATTGAACATATCGGGACTATGTGAAATAAGATGGACAGGAGTATGATTATTACAGCGCGACATTAGAAATCTAATTTATTTTGGGGGAGCCACGCACGAAAGAAAAGTAGGCATCACGTTACATAACAAAAAGAAGCAAAACAGTGAAATGATTTTAGCCTGTATCAAATAGAATTCTGCTAGTAAAATTGAGAGGTAGATCAATGGATATCAACATAATCCAAGCTTATGCACAAACAAGTAGTAGCGAAGTAGAAGAAATTGGCACCTTCTTGCGAACTAAATATGAACATGGAACAATGTAAATCTCAAGAAATAACTATTATATTAGGGGACTTCAACTCAACGGTGGGAACAGCTAAAGGGCAAAATGTGACTGGGGGACATGTCCTTGGAGAAACGAATGACAGAGGGAATAGATTGGACAAAGACTCATGAAATTATTATTGGTAACACCTGGTTCAAACAACAGACTAGACGACTATGGCAAAGCACAGACAAGCAAATGCGCAATCAAATATATTTTATAATGGTGCAGAGAAGATTCGGGAATGGGCTAACATCTGTAAAACAAGGCCAGGAGCAGATTACATTAGTGATCATGTACTAGTAGTTGGACAGATGAGAATAAAACTGTAGAAGATAGATAAATCTCTAAGAAATATGAAATTAGAAATATATATATATATATATACTTGCAGCAGATAGACAGATGAGTGATAAGTACAGTACGATAGTACACAATAGATATAACGCTATTGAGAAAATGCAGACCATCGAGGAGCATTGGGAAATGCTTCAACAATCAATTCAACAAACACCAAAAGAAGTAATACTAGAGACTCAAAGAATGAACACAAATAAATGGGTGGCAGAAGAAATGCTAGAATTAATGGACAAAAGCATAAGAAGGAAGAACGGACATATACAGAGATCCAAACAAATGCAGAGAAGCAAATGAATGGTGGTTAACGCAGAAATGTGAAGAAATAAAAAAAAAAAGTGCACAAAATATATGAAAAACCAGTTAAATCAATTTACAGGAAGAAAATAATTCAAAGTTTCAGGTTGTGTGAATGAAATCAACAGAAGGAAAGAAAATCATATTGGGACAAGAGGGACATTGTGAAAAAATGGACTTAATATATCAGTAAAAAACTATGACGATGAAAGACCAGAGTTAAACAAAGGCACATAACCACAGATAAAACAGAGTGAAGTCGAGGAGGCAATTCAACACATGAAAAGGGGCATAGCTCCAGGTCCTGATAATATTAAAAAAGAAATAGATAAATGCAGTTTGAAAGCTGGGAGTACAGGTCATAACAAAACAATATATATATATATCTATATATTGACCTTTTCGAGCCGTAGCCGACCCATAAGGCGTAGACCGAACATATTCCTTTTCTTCACTTTTATTGTAGCAGCTTTCAAATCGTTTAAATATATTTATCAAATCTCGCCATTTGTCTCTGTTCTGTGCAAGCAGCTCTATCTCATTAAGGGAGCCAATTCCTGCTGTTCTTGTCTCTCTCATCAATGTTCCTCTCAGTGTCTCTCTGGGTCTTCCCATTTTCCTCTTACCTGTTGTTTCCCACATGAGGACTTGCTTTGCTAATTGGTTATAATCTCTTCTCATTGCATGTCCAACATATGATCATCGCCTTTTCTTTATTACTGAAGATATTAGTGGTTGATTGGCGATTTTCTCTAATTTCCTCGTGTGTTTTTAATTCGTTCAATGCTATGCAAAGTATTTTTCTTAGACATTTATTTTCGAATGCGTTCAACTTTGTTAATATGTCTCTTGTTGTTTTCCAGCTTTCACACGCATACGTAAGGGTTGATAGTACATTTGAATAACAAAACTAATCAATGACGTATAATGGACACATACCCGAAGATCTACTAAAATCTATCTTTGTAGCCAAACCAGGCGATACTGAATGTGAGAGCTATCGCACTATTAGTCTCATGAGCCACATGACGAAAACATTACTGTGAATCACCACGAGACGTGTAAGGAACAAAATAAAACCAGAAATAAGTGAGAAACAATGTAGATTTGTGGAGGGACAGGGCATCACTTATAAATATGCATCCTGAGAACATTGATAGAAAGCGTTATGCAGGTAAAGAAAAACCTATATATGTGCTTTATCTATCTATCTATTGACCTTTCGATGTGTAGCCGGCCTATAGGGCATAGACCCAAATACTCTTTCTCTTATCTAAATTTGTATTCTAGCAGTTTTCACTCCTTTAAAGATCTTTAATCAAGTCTCGCCATTTGTCTTTATTCTGTGCAAGCAACTCTATCTCATTGAGTGAGACGATTCCTGCTTCTCTTGCTTATACTGGTGTCGTGAAAGAGAAAGGACTTCCGTTTCAAAATGGTGGAACGTTTCACGTTCTCTTGATCGCTGCAGAAAATACATCTGGGGTTTCCTTAATTTTAGCTCTTTGATGCAATTTTCTGTGTTGAAATCAAAGTGATGTTCTAATTAGTAAATCTGCGCCGACGAAGTGGACAAATCTGCGCCGCCAAGTACACACAGCAATGTTTCTTTTTGACAAGTCAAGTATTGTAAAAGCGACCTTCACCGTCTAGTGTTGACATGCGGTTTACGTCATATTGAGTGCTGTTCAATGGCCGACATTGGAATTGTTTGACGCAAGTTATTTACATGCTGAAACGCATTGATGGATTGCTCCATCAAGTCGACAGGAAGATTTTTTCTCTTTGGGGAATTATCACCGTGTTTCGTTCGTTGTACGCTAACCGCAGGGTCTGTTGTTTGATGTGTGACGGGGATAATTCGACGACTAACTATGTGTTTATATGTTCGGTTGGAGTCAAGAACGATGTCCTAACATCATTAAGCGCTATACATTTTTTGTTCTCAATAAGACGATCATCATTTTCGAGAGGACGTGAACTTCCATGGTATAAGGTGGATAGGCGGCAGGAACCATTGAAGACTATGTCTGAAGGGTGTTCCTTGTTGCAGTTTCCTCATATTCCAAGTCCGGCTTGTTGCAGGAGCTATTGAGTTAAGTGCTCTGCGCACACCGCGAGCTGTGTGTCTCATCCGTTTTGATTATGTTTCGATATCCCGCTTGTTTACGATGAATGATGATATCGTATGACAGGGAACATTTTGCTGTGTTCACTTTCTGCGCGGCTTCGCCTTATGTCTTTTGACGTGTGCTGAGACTGCTACGATGGGGACTACAGTTACCTTTCTCTGTTTGGAAGATGAGTTAGTAATTCGGATGATTCCACTGGCATGGGCGGTTGAGCAATTATGGATTTTAATTCGTTTGCAGTGATACCGGGGCCTTCCATAACTAATACCCAATAACCAATAAAATAGAAAATTCAGAATTCAAAATTGGTGAATTCAAATGAGTTTAACATGAGTTGAAATATATGTGCTTTATAAACTGCACACAAGCAAATGACAAATTAAAGCATGTGGAAATAAGCAATGTGTTGGAGAAAATAAACATTGATGGTAGGATCTACAGATCACAAAATTCATGTGCTGGAAGCAAAGTGATATTCCTCATTTCTCGAACAGTGTTACGCTGTTATGTATTTCTGCCAGCGGCTGAGTCGACCGCGAGTGATTTTTTCCAACCACGAGTACAACTCACACTGTTTCCATCAGGAATTGAACACGAGTTGTGTGAACTTAGGTAGCTTTGTCGGGTGATTTTCCCAACAAGTCTAGAGAGACCGTGTATAATAGTAAAAGAATGCAACAAGAAAAGTCTCGGTATGAACAGCAAGAAAACAGAAATAATGGCGCCGAAAACAACCAACCTTCTTAACAAATCTCGTTTTCCTCCTCTCTCTGACGTCGATTTCTCTAGAAACTGCTCTTCTTCCCTGGTCCTACAAAAATAGTGCCGGTTATGATCTCCACTCCGTGATGGCAGGCATGGGATCTCATGTATAGATATAATGGCTGAGATCTCCGACTTGTACAGTCACTGCCAAGAAGGAAAGTAATGACAAACTACCTAATTATATTGTCATGTACATGTATGTCCAAACACAACTTAATATCGCTGGACTCTAGAACAATACGATAACGACCACCGAAATAAAATGTGTCAGAAGAATGACAGGAAACAGTTTAAGGGACAGAGTAAGATAGTAATAACTCCTATTACTCCAAGCACTATTTTGTCACTCTCTCAAGTTCTGAATAAACACATTTGAATCATACATTCTTCTTCTGATAACGGGAGTAATGAAACCTACATGAAGACGACAGTGTCTTGACGTAATATATTTGGAATTTTCTCATTTTTACAATGTGATGTAAATTTCACGTACGAAGATTGATCTCATTACAAAACAAAACGACGTATACTACAGTGATGTTGATTTAACAGATTTATCACAATTTATCAGTTGGGGAACATAAGTATATCGTTGTTGTGTGCTGGGCAGTATCTACATCGGCAAATGTAAAACTCTCCACACCATTCATTATTACAGTATGTGCTATAAGGCACAGTTTTTCTTACACACTATCACATATGCTGAAAAAGCAAACTGGAAAAAATAAGTGCATATGCATATATATGTTATATCTCATAAATTGTGTCATATTAGAGTAATTAAACAGCTAAATTGTAATGTTAATGCAGGTAACATTTTAATTAAATTGAAAAACATACGAGTATACACATGAACATTACTCAAGTTTACATAGCCAAGTTAGCGACAATTTTCGTTATGTTTTTAAAACACTTTATTTAAAACATGTTATTGTAATGACGATAAAACACATACACAAACATGTTTTCGAACAACTTGTTTTAATGAAGATAATACATACAGATAAATACACGCTTTAGAGCATCACTTTACCATGTAATAGAAGCGTTGATAAATCAACATATGCTGAAGATGATGATTTTGGTGAACAACAAATTGGTAGACCCATTGATGGTGGATATATAGACAAAATTACATGAAATTATTCAATCAAACAAACATCGATATTTCAAGGGAAAATTGAAAAAAAAAAATAGAAAAAAGCTATGGTAAAAGCTTTACGTGGTTAATAGACGACACAGATTTGAACGACGTTTCGGCTCAATAGGCCTTCAGCAGGAACAGACAAACAATAACAAACACAGATATGTAAATAAATATAACTAATCCTACATATCGATATTTCAATCGTTATTGTCGGGAGACTGCTGTTTGTTGTTACTGTCCTGCTTTTAATTTCTTTCCTTGTTTCATCCTCTTGATCAATCTTACCAACACGATATACATACAGTTTGGAATGCGGAATATTTATTTAAATGTTTCATGATTCATCATAGAAGGAATTGACATTACAATAAAACTTGCTGTAAGATCCTAACAAATGGTATAACTACCAAACTGCCATGAATGGTTGCACATCACAAACTATTCTTAGTAACGTCGTTGTAGTACCACGTCATGATTAATGACACTTAAACTGTATAAACTGTATTTTGTCTCTCCTTTCCTCTATTTCACCTTCCTACTTTATTCCCCGTTGTCACATTATAGTCCGCCTATACCATCGTTTACCCAGAGTTAATGAATATCTATTTCTATTATTAGAACACATCTTTAGCTGTGACCAGGTTAGAACGTTCTTTTTACTCTCTTTTAGCTACCCATTGCATTCTTAACATTATTCTATTAAATCACAATCATGTAGCGTCCAGAGATTTACTTATTTGTTGCCCTAATATTTTATAGATGATAAGACTATTAAGAATATTATCCACAATATATCAGGATTCACTTTTAGATTACATTAATTTGTTGGTGCATTACAGAAGTACTTTCTTTGTCACCCCGGTAGAACACAACAACATTAATTGAAATAAATGACATATTTATAAATTATTTCATTACAGTTATTCCAATATTAGCTTTGTTTCTATTGTAGGAATACTCTAAGTAGATGTTTTTATGGTTCTACTGTCACCGTGTTTAAACTGCTCCCATTTAGCCATAATGGCAGGGATCGTGTACAGAAGTGGGTTTGCTGCAGAATTAATTGGGAGAACGATCACCGTTGTCCAGGCGTAAGCGTCATTGCTGATCACGTGACCTCCAAGTGTCAATAATCCCATAAGTCCCACTGGAAACCAGCATAGAAAATTAGACAAGGCTACCAGAAACAGCTGTTTAGCTACAGTTAGATCGTTAGCTCTTCTGGACGATGTGTGATTCATTCTGTTCTCAGACATGGCACAAAAAATGGCTCTTTGACCGTAAGCAATGAGAAGAACAAGAGATACATTAAGAGCGATAAATACGGCGAACGAGAACTCCCAGCCACTGAGTCGTTTAGTTGTCAAAGGTAAGCCAAGACACATTGCGTTAGAAGAATATATTTCAAACCTGAACACAATGGGAGTCAGTGCAAGAAGGAAACCAATGATCCAAGACAAAGACAGAACGATAATTTTACTCATTTTGGAAAACTTGACTTGACCAAAGGGAAACTTCATAATCAGAAACCTGTCCAGAGTGATAAGGAAAACAAAAAATGTTGACGTTTCGCTAGAGAGTGTAGCCAGGAAGCCTGCAAGTTTACATACAACACTTTCTCTCCAGCTCTTGTCATACAAAACATAAATGTCACGGTAGTAATAATCTGTTCCAGCAATAATGAACAGATAGACTCCCATAATAAAGTCAGATATACTCAAGTTTGTCACAAACAGACCATAACCTGTTCTGAGAACTGATCTGTCCCAGATTACACGATAACCAATAACCGTTATGTTCCCCAGAACAGCAAGAACCGCGAACACCCAGAGAAGAACACGCTGAACATCGATACCTATCAGATCAAAACAAGAGGAGATAGCGTCATCAGGAGCGTGACAAGTGTGGTATGGGATCAGCTTTCCCCTTATCTGTGGACAACACAACTGAAAACTATCAGTGAACAGATAGTGACTGATACTGAGACCGCTAAAGTAATCTTCATAAAAGTCTGCGATGAATAATCCACGTAAATCTATTGATTGATATATGATGTTATGAAGAAACGTGCTTCCTTTAATGCTCCTGATTTTTGTAAAGCTCAAGTTTAAATGTTTCAAGCCAGGAAACATTAAAACAAATGATTTATTGAGAAGTGACAGACTCGTGTGTGAGAGGTCGATTGTTTCTAACAAAATTAATTGCATGTTTTTAATTTCAACAAACTCTTTGTTGTGTGACAGATTCAAGAGTCGGACATTATCCAGCGGAGAATCGTATATGTTATGACCATCGAGAGTATGCAGGTGGTTAGAGCTCATGTCCAATATCTGCAGGCCATTTGGTAAGAATCGTTTATAAATTCCTTTACTTGTGAGATTGCAGTGAGACGCAATAAAGACGACAACTTTTTTTAGGTAATAGAAGCGTGCTCTACTGAGATCAACGTGGGACAAGTCCAGGTAAATCGTTCTCCTGTGAAAACTGTCATAATTGAATGTTGGTATAGTCTTATTGTAATCTGACACCGTAACTGTCCCCAATATACAGCGAAATCCTTCAACACATTTTACTTGACAGTCCACTTCGTCATCGCGATCTGGACAGTGAGGATTTTCGTCACAAACTAGGTCAGGATGGAGACACATTTTACTATTCCAACAAGCAAAGTTTCCAGTACAAGAGCTAAGAGTGTAATTATTCTCGTCATCTCCTGTAGGACAGTCTAAAGTTCCATCAAAGACATAATGTTGAGGGATGCAGTAAGTGTTCACACATTTAACGTATCCTTCTGGGCACTCAAAGTCCGTACAGTTATAAAGATGGGACAAATCTCTACAACCCACTAACACCCCGAACATATCCTTTAAGTAGACACACTTGGGAGACCACAACCGATGTCCCAGACTGTTGTAACAAGAATCTATCGTTTCCAGTTTCCCTATAGTCTCGTCTATATGTCCCTCTTTACCGTGACAGTC
Organism: Megaustenia siamemsis; assembly: GCA_032433765.1. Classification (NCBI taxonomy): domain Eukaryota; kingdom Metazoa; phylum Mollusca; class Gastropoda; order Stylommatophora; family Ariophantidae; genus Megaustenia; species Megaustenia siamemsis. The sequence goes on from JAVIAB010000159.1 coordinate 54,727,076, forward strand.
TATTTTGTTATTATTAAGATCTTTGAAGCTCACACACTTGTTGTCACAATATAAGGCGCAGTCGTTTCTTCTTTTTAAATAATTTAATTCTGAATTTACAACAACTTCACTTTCATCGTTGATATCCTTCTCAAGGCTGTATCCACACACATTACAGTCAACTTCACCATCCCCGACCCACTGTGCAGGTAAAAACGAATCGTCACAACAATAAACACCGTGTAGTCGATCTGTATCTGTACCCCGTGATTTATCAAAACAGAACATCTCATCCCGCCTGTTGCTGCAGTGATCAATAAAGTCACAGACATAAACATAGGAAATGTATTGCGAACCAAGTGAGTCTTCTCCACAGTCAAAGAGGGGAAATAATTCTTGCTCTGACTTTCTCAAGAAACCTAAGAAATCTTTGTTGGCAATGTTGGCCGAGACAGACACGATGTTATCCCTAAATATCATAAAATCTCCTTTTGTTAGAGCTTGAGTGAAACTTTTGTTCGATGCAGGTTTTATTCTCACTATGTTCTTGTACTCAACTCTACGTGGAAGAGTCGCCTCACAAAGGCTAAATAAATTTATTTTGTCCCGACACCTCACATCAACCCATTCATCAACAACAACGTTGCCGGAAGTGTTACTGACGCCATTACTGATATTGTTGTAAACAAATACCCACACTCCACATCCATTGAAGTAATCACCAGATGGTTTCCCTAGCAACCAATGATTAACCACCAATGGACTATATTTATTTGTTATCTCTCCATACCAATGAAAACGTTTTGCAATGTTCATTGTAGTCTTTTTGAGTCCAATAACAAATTGTACAGTTAATCGAGATGTATTTTTAGTGTCATAACTGAGGTACTTGGAACCTGTTAGAAACGTTGACATTTTTTGCTGTAAGAATAGCATTTCCTCTTTAGTTTCTATTGTTGCTAAAGAACTGTATTTATATTTACATTCATTCCTACCAGACTCCCAATCTCCTTCGGATTTAAAAACCAACGGTAAATAGCAAGATATTCGATCAGTTTGTCTATATCGGAACCATCCTTCACTACACTGGTCGCAAATTGCCATTAAAAGAATTTGTCCCAACCATTTTTTACTGTTGTATCCAACAAGTAGGTTATCCCTAAGGTAGACCACGTGACTTACATATTTGACATCAAAAACCACAACAAATATCTTCATGTCTGTATCTTGTTTCTGCTGGTCTACAATGTGGGGGATACTTCTCGTCTCGTCAAATGAAAAATCTCTACCATTGAGGAAAATAACAGCGACATTGGTGGCGTTCTCTCTAGACTCAGCCATCTCGGAAAATAAACGTTGGACAAACAGTATTTTATGTGTAAGGTTATTATTGGCACTGTAATGGTAGTTCTTAATTGGTTCATTTATAAAAGTATACTGAAAGTTGTACCATTTACTATCAAACAATTCTTCTTTTGCATCTTTCACATATGTGCTTAAATCATAAAACTTCCAAGAGCTGACGTTTACTGCAGGATTGCTGGTATAATATGAATCATAAACTTCAGCGATCATCGCTCTTGACGTCGCTTCAGTGGAACGTAACCCGTCAGCAAAATCATATGCCACTTTCTTTTGATTACCAAAAATAGTTGTTTTATCGACGCTGTCGAAATAAAGAAATAAAATGTCCACCTTTTCTGTGGTGCATCCATGAAGTGGAAAGTGTCCTGAGTCACTTCCTTGGATCCCTGCAACAACAAATAGTTGGTTAATTAAACTAGACTTGGATATAGAGATAACTAAAGTATAACCATAAGTGCATATGTGTTTACGTATTAGTAGAACTAGTTATGTACTTATTTCTTACAATAAATAATATACTTGGGGCGTGGTTAGTCAATTAATAGTTACCATGACTTCTTGTTTGGCTTTAAAGTCCTTGACATGAAGTGCATAAATCTATGATACAGAGACAACAGTTGAGTTTTAAGCTGAAAGTTAAAAAAAGGGGAAAAGTGGTATGGTAACAGCTTTATGTAGGTTAGACACAAAACACATATTGGAAGACGTTTCGGCCAAATATGATTTGTTGCACAAGACATTTTTTTCATTTTCTGAAATGCTATTCTGGCCTGAGATATTCTGATTTTTTATTTCTGTGGTGCATCTTCCATCTGATGTGATTATTGTGCCCAAGTATTTGACGCGTTGCACCTGTTTTGACATTGGTCCTGTTTATTATGATGCTGCATGGTGGTGATGACTGTTTCTTCTATATGACCTTTACTTCTGTATTTTTACTATTCATACTGAGACTTTTCTTGTTGCATTCATTTACTATTATACGGTGACCTCTCTGGTCTAGATGGGAAAATCACCCGACTAAGCTACCTACGTTCGGACAACTCGTGTTCAATTCCTGATGGAAACAGTGTGAGTTGTACTCGTGGTTGGAAAAAAAAAATCACTCGCGGAGGACTCAGCCGCTGGCAGAAATGCGTAACAGGGTAGCAGTGTGGGAAAATGAGGAATATCCCTTTGCATCGTGGGTTTCGATGCTTGAAGCGACACTATCCTGAAGTCTCCGAACATTTCTGGATAGGCGGTGGAGCACATATGGGTGAAAACTCGCGTGTTAAGACGCCGATTCAAGTATCGTACTTTACTGTACTGAGATTTACCAGTAGATTTTTCTAACAATTTGTTTAAGATGTATAGTGAGATTATTTTAAGATCCATCAGGGGCATGCCTGGAATAACAATTGGAGGTCATAATGTAAATAATCTAACGTATGCTGATGATACAGTCTTAATCGCTAAGAGTAAAAAATGAGATACAAGAAATGTTGGACATTATACTGAAAGAAAACAAAAATAAAGAACTCATCCATAATAGCAAAAAGACAGTAGTAATGGTAACAACAAAGAAAACGACATCAACTCAGTGCAAAATAAACTACTATTAAAAAAATATGCTACACTTTAACATTTGGATTTATGCTGCGTATAAAGCACATATATGTAAACTCATGTTAATCTCCTTTGAATTCATCAGGTCATACTCATTTGAATTCACCAATTTTGAATTCTGAATTTTTTCTTTTAAAATACTAATATAAGCAAGGGCAGCAGGAATCGGCCCCATCAATGAGATAGAGATGCTTGCACAGAACTGAGAAAAATGGCGAGATTTGATAAAAGATATTTAAAGGATTGAAAACTGCTAGAATAAAAATTTAGATAAGAGAAAGAGTATCTGGGGCTATGCCCTGAGGGCCGGCTACAGTTCGAAAGGTCAATAAATAGAAGGATAGATAACGCACATCTATAAATCTTTCTTTACATCTATAACTGTATCTATGAATGTCCTCAGGTTATATGTTGCATAATTGATGCCCTTTCCTTCCACAAATCCATATTGCTCCTTACTTATTTCATATTTTATTTTTTTTTCGTACACGTCTCGTGATGATTCTCAGTAATAATTTCGCCATGTGGCCCATGAGACTAACACTGCGATGGTCCTCACATTCAGTGGCGCCTGATTTCTTCGATTTGGCTACAAAGAAAGATTTTATTACATCTTCTGGTATGTGTCCATTATATGTGATTGAGTAGTTTTGTTATGACTTGTATTCCCAGCTATCAAACTGTATTTATCTATTCCATTGTTATATTATCAAGACCTGAAGCTTTGTGTCTTTCCATGTGTTCAATTGCCTCCTCCACTTCACTCTGTTTTATTGGTGGTTGTGTGCTTTTGTTTAACTTGTTTAGCTCTGGTCTTTCATCATCATCTAGTTGACTAATATAGGTAAAGGTAAGGTAAAGGTAAAGATAAAGTACGGAACTTAAACCAGTGTCTTTGCACGCGAGTTTACACCCATATGTACTCGGCCACCTATCGAGAAATGTTCGGAGAATCTCAGATGCGATGCGACATTCCTCACCTTCCCAGGGTAATACCCTGGTACCCATTTCTGCCAACGACTGGGTCGACCGTGGGGGTATTTTTTCCAACCACGAGTACAATTCACACTGCTCCCAGTGGGAATCGAACACAGGTTGTCCGAACGTCGGTAGTCCAGTCGGGTGGTTTTCCCAACTCGGATACCGAGGTCCCATGATGACTAATAAGTCCATTCTTGACCGCAGAGAGAGAGAGAGAGAGAGAGAGAGAGAGAGAGAGAGAAGTCATTTTTTTTCACAATATTCTCTTGTCACATTTTTATATTTTCTTCCTCTGATTTCATTCACACATCCTGTAACTTTGAATTCTCTTCTTCCCGTTAATTTATTGAACTGATTGTTCATTTACATGTACATGTATATACATCATCATATATCATGCATATCACACATATCATGTGCGTTTATATACTCAGGAAACACAACAGAACATCAAAAGGGGTAGAAATACTGATAAAAAGAGAGCTACAAAAATATATAAGTAACCACTGGACATACAGTAATAGGATTATACTACTCAAGTTGAAAGCAAAACCATTCAACATAACAATAATACAGACATATGCACCTGCTCAAGACTACACAGATGAACAAACAGAGGCATACAATGAAGACCTAAATAAAATTATGAAGCAAGTGAAATCTTCAGACATCTTGATTGTAATGGGTGACATGAATGCTAAAGTAGGAGCAGGTAGACATAACACCATTATAGGAAATCATGGTTTAGGAAAAATAAATGACAGAGGAGAAAGATTAATACAATTCTGTGAAGAAAACAGGCTGATAATATGTAACACCTACTTTGAGCAAGAGAAAAGGAAACTATACACATCAAAAGCCCTGGAGATAAGAAGATGAATCAAATATATTATATAATGATAAAAGAAAGGTTCCGTAACACCGTAAAGAAACCCAAAGCCTAACCAGGAGTAGATATTAATTCAGATCACAATCCTGTAATGATTAAAATGGAAATCAAACTAAAGAGAAAGAAGCAAAAGTCTAACTCATCAACAAATCCACTAGATATAACAGCTTTAAATCAAAAAGATATTAAAGATACATATACAATACAAGTAGAGATCGCATACCAGAAGCTGATAGAAGAAGGATTTGAACAATACAAAAGAGAAAATCCTGATGAAAAAGTAACAACCAAATGGCAATGCATAAAGAAAAGCATACAAGAAACATGCGACACCTTACCCAAAAGAGAAAGAACAAAAAAAAATGGATAACTAACACAATCTTAGAAAAAAATGGAAGAAAGGAGACAAGTGAAGAACATTGCCCAACACAATAAAATAAATAATGAGATACGCAAAATGTGCAAAAAGGCAAACGAAGACTGGCTCAGCCAAAAATGTATAGAAATAGAAACTATGGAAAGCAAACACGCCTTAAGAGGAATGCACACAGAAGTAAAGAGAATGACTAATAAACATAAAAAGTCACAGAAGGTGGATGCATTGCAGACACAAAAGGAAAAAATGATAACAGACAATAAGGATATTATATATAGATGGCAGGAATATATAACAGAACTATTTCAGGGTCAAAGGGTTCAAGAAACCAGTAATAAAATGTACATCAGGCTATAAATCTTAAAATCTGAAGTGGAAAAAGCTATAAAAACAATGAAAAAGGGAAAAAACAGCAGGACCTGACAGCATACAGATAGAGATGATACATGCAGTAGACGATTTTGGCATTGAAGTGATGACAGACATATGCAACGACATATACCACACAGGATACATACCAAATGAACTAAAAACATCAACTTTCATTGCATTGCCTAAAAAGAATGGTGCAGTTGAATGCAGTGACTTTAGAACAATAAGCCTAATGAGCCGTGTTACAAAAATACTGCTAAAAGTCTTACAAGGAAGGATTCTGAATAAAATCAATACTGAATTAGATTAGCAGCAATTTGGATTTAGGAACAATAGCAGGACAAAAGAAGCCATATTCTGCATGAGAACATTAATCGAAAAATACACAGAAGTAAACAAACCAAAATATGCCTGCTTCATAGACTACACCAAAGCTTTTGATAGAGTGCACCACAAACAACTTATAGAATGCCTAAAAGAGATACATCTAGATGACATGGACACACGACTAATATGTAATCTATACTAGGAGCAAACAGCAATAATAAAATATAACAAAGAGAACTCTACACTCATTGATATAAAAAGAGGAGTAAGATAGGGATGCATCCTATCACCAAGCTTGTTCAATCTATACACTGAGCAAATTTTTAAAAAACATCATAGAGATGCCAGGCTTACACATTAATGGAAAAATAATCAATAACCTAAGATATGCCGACGATACTGTACTACTAGCAGAAAATCCTAAAGATCTACAACAATTACTTAATGAAATAAACATGACAAGCACAAAATATGGACTAGATATGAATATTAAAAAGACTAAAATTATGATCATAAACAAAGAAGATAATCAAAACACACAAGAGGATATCAAAATAGAAGGAATAGACCTGGAGACAGTTCAGAACTACAACTACCTTGGATATACTATAACCAGTGATGGAAAATGTACAACTGAAATAAACAAAAGAATAGCAATGGCAAAAAGTAATTTTAATGTCTTGAAGAGCATACTCGCCCGTGCGCTGCCGGGGTCGCCCGTACGCTGCCGGGGTCCGAAAGGGGAGTAAAGAATAGTGGCGCTGTACCCTACCAGGCATGTTCGTAAGAGGCGAGAAAAGAGGGTTGGGCATGGGACTGGCTATCCCATACTGTAAAATAAATAAGCCGAAAAAACTTCACAAACATGAACAAGTCAAAGAGAGAAAAAGTAAATCCGCCATCCAGGAAAGAGAAGGGCTCTCTGTCTGCAGAGATGAAGATGACGGGGAAGACATGGAGTGATCTTAAAGGCAAAAAACAGAACGACTTGGAAAGTGTTGGTTGAAGACCTTTGCTCCACTGGGAGCTAAAAGGTAGAAGAAGAAGAGGAAGAAGAGCATACTAACATCAAAACAAATAACACCAGGGCTAAAACTAAGAATAGCAATATGATATTTCTTCTCAATATCCCTATATGGTGCAGCGACTTGGACATACAAGAAGAAAACAGATTAGATAATTGAAGCCTTTGAAATGTGGATATATAGAAGAATAGGTAGTATTGGATGGAAGGAAAAGAAAACAAACGATGTAGTCTTAAAACAACTAACAATGAAAGAGAACTACAAAGCACAATTCAAACAAGACAGATGCGATTTTTGGGCCATGTTAAAAGACACAACAGCCTACTAAAAGTAATCCTGGAGGGGAAAATACAAGGTAAAAGAGGCAGAGGCAGACCAAGACTAACATGGACGAGTAACATCAACAGATGGACACATCAGTCTATGACAACCTGCCTCATCAAAGCAAGAGACATAGCAAAATGGCGCTCCATGGTAGCCAACATTCGTTGCGGAGAAGGCACTCGATGATGATTGTTCATATATGTTGAACACTTCTTTTGTTGTGTTTTTTTTTTATTTCTTAATATTTCTGCTTTAACCATCATTCATTTGCTTCATTGCATTTGTTTTGGATCTATGTGTATGTCCGTTCTTCCTTCTTATGCTTTCCTCTTTTGTCCATTAGTTCTAGTATTTCTTCTGCCATCCATTTAGTTTTGTTGATTCTTTGAGTCTCTAGTATTACTTCTTTTGATGTTTGTTGAATTGATTGTTGAAGCATTTCCCACTGCTCCTCGATGGTCTGCATTTTCTCAATAGCGTTTTATATATATTGTGTACTATCGTACTGTAATTATCACTCGTCTGTCTATCTGCTGTAAGCATATCTATTTATGATTTCATATTTCTTGGAGATTTATCTATCTTCCGCAGTTTTATTCTCATCTTTCCAACTACTAGTACATGATTACTAATGTAATCTCCTCCTGACCTTGTTTTACAGATGTTAGCCCATTCCCGAATCTTCTATGTACATGTACCAATATAAAATATATTTGATTGCGCATTTGGTTATCTTGGCTATGCCCATAGTCGCCTAGTCTGTTGTTTGAACCAGGTGTTACTAATACTGATTTCACGCGTCTTTGTCCAATCTATCCCCTCTGTCGTTTGTCTCTCCAAGGCCCAGTTCTTCATTCATATGTTGCACTTTTGCTGTTCCTACCTTTGCGTTAAAATCCCCCAATGTAATACATGTACTTATTTCTTGAGATTTACATTGCTCCATGGTAATATTTAGTTCGTAAAAGGTGGCAATGTCTTCTTCTTCGCTATTACTTGTTTGTGCATAAGCTTGGATTATGTTGATATCCATTGGTCTACCTCTCAATTTTACCAGCATAATTCTATCTGATACTGGCTAAAATCCTTTCACTGTTTTGCTCTTTTGTTTATTCTAACATGATGCCTACTCTACTTTCGAGCGTGACTTCCCCCTTCGCACACAATGTGTGTGATGTTTACTGTTATAATTGTGGGTATAGGTACATCCTGTTGAAGCACCCCGGTCTTCTGGACCGTTATTAAGAAAGGAAATACGTTGCTTGCTACAACTAGATTGTCAATAACTGACTGCTTGACAATTTCATAGTAAGAAACTAATACTGCAATTTTTACCAATAGTAGCTCCTTGAATAAGGTCTCAGTTGTTTTAAATTGTGTTCTTATATTGGTTAGATTAAATAAGGATCTGTCAGAGCTTGCTCGTATGTAGATGTCTCCAGTAACGATTTCTCCAAAAGAATTGTGTAGAATGTTTTACTTGTTACCTTCCATATTTGCATTTCAGCGTCGAGGGGAGAAATATTGTTTCTATCTTTTGTCCTTCGGTTTGCCTCTGCTGCTCTTATGTTTCATGGTGCTTCTAATATTCATTGAATCCTTTTTTTCCGTGGTCGGCCTTTGGGTTTGGTCTTCTTACAACGTTTATTGAAGGCTCATTATGTTGTCTTTGAACTTTCTTATTTATCCGGTGGCTAGATCATTTAATGTGTTGTTTCTTTATATTTTCTATGGCATTGATTATTCCAGGTTTTTTTTCTGTTCATCACTTCTGATTTTATCCCTCACCTGTTTCCTATCATTCGTCTAACACACTTGATCTCGGTATAGATTTTCTTGTTGTTCTTGCATCGGGCACAAGGCTTGCATTGGTAGCATAACATTGGGTTGAAGATTTCCACTTTTGGACTACCGTTGTAAAGATGGTGGGATCTAGGTCACGTTCTCTTGATCGCTGCAGTAAGTGCATTCGGGATCTGATTAATTTCGGTTCTCTGTTGTACTTTTCTGCGTTAAAGTAAAAGTGATGATCTTCTTATTACAACTGCGCCGCTAAAGCAAAGTTGTACGCCGGCAACAGTCCATTTTTGACAAATCAAGTGTTGTGAATGCGATCTTCCAACGTCTAGACTTGATCTGCGATTTACGTCACATTGGTACTGTTCATTGCCGTTGTTGGAATTACTTGACGCAAGTTATTTCCATGTTTCTTAATAATGTAAACTTCTTCGTCAGCCGCAGTTTTATCTCTTTACGGAATTTGCACAATGTTTTTTTCGTCTTAGGCTGCTTTTACTAGAGTAATCAGAAATCGAAAGGGAGCGAAACTGTGTGTACGACATTTTTTTTGTGCTACGTCATCTTAATGGCTCATCGTATATCCCTAGACTCTAGACCGGCCGTACGCTAATCTTACAGTCGGTTGTTTGATGTGCGACATGGATAACCGGACGACTAACTGTGTGTCAATGCGTTCGGAATTGCAGTCAAAAAAGATGGGTAACATCATCAAGCGCTCTACATTTAACAAAAAATATGACGATCATCATTTTCAAGAGTAAGTGAACTCCCGGTATATGGTGCATAGGCGGCGGGGACAATTGAAGGCTATGATTGAAAAGTGTTCCTTGTTGCCGCTTCCTCATATTCCAAGTCCGGCTTGTTGCTGGAGCTACTGAGGTAAGTGCTCTGTGCACACCGTGAGCTGTGTGTCTTATATGTTTTTATCATGTTTCCATATTCCAATTGCTTTCGATGAATGATGATATCGTATGGCAGGGACATGTTGGCTGTGTTCACTTCCCGCTGGGAGCAGTGTGAATTGTACTCGTGGTTGGAAAAAAAAAATACCCCCACGGTCGACCCAGCCGTTGGCAGAAATGGGTACCAGGGTATATTATCCTGGGAAGGTGAGGAATGTCGCTTCGCATCTGAGTTTCGATGCTTGAGGCTACACTATGCAGAAATATCCGAACATTTTCTGGATAGGCGGCCGAGCACATATGGGTATATACTCGCGTGCTAAGACGCCGGTTCAAGTCTCGTACTTTACCTTTACCTTTACTTCCTGCGCGGTTTCGCCTTATGTCTTTTGGCGTGTGCTGAGACTGTTATGGTGTGGACTACTGTTACCTTTCTTTGTTTGGGAGATGAGATTCGGATGATTACGCTGGCACGGGCGGTTGAACAATTATGGATTTTAATTCGGTTGCAGTGATACCGGGGCCTTCCATACCCAAAAAACCAAACTGTAGAGTACCCGTTTTGCTATTTCTTTGTTGGACAATAATATTGATAGCTGTTAATGAATTGACAAGCCTCGTTGCATATTGAGTCTATTTCTGCTCTTTGTAATTTGTCGTTTGTCATTAGATTTCCTAGGTATTTAAATGCATCTAATTGTTTTAGTTTTCTGTCGCAAATAGTTTTGTTGATGTTATGTTTCTATTTTGCGGCATTCATAATTTCTGTTTTATTTAAGTTTTTGTGGTGTAATTTGTGCCTATGCTGTTGAATCTATTTAATTGTTCTTGTAGATCTTCTGTTTTTAAAAGGTATTAGTACATGATCGTTTGCAAATAGAAGCTCGTTGATCGCATATGTCTCCGATGTGTTGGTTAATTTGCATATGTAGTTCATGTATGTAATAACCAATTGTACTCTATCTTACTACTAATTTAACATCTAAGTGGTCTGTGTAGTCTGCTGTTATTGTTACTGTGCAGGTGCTGTTGATGTGTACACTTTTAAAATAAGTTTGGTTAGATGTTGGCTTACTCCGTATGTTGTTAGTATCTCCCACAGTTATCTATATATTCGGTCGATTGCTTTTTGCTGGTCCATGAATGTTATGTACACTGTTGATTATGTCCTCTCGTCTTTTCTACTAGCTGTTTTAGGATTAATAGAACATCAGTACATCTTCTGTTTTTTTTCGGAACCCAATTTGAGAATCGCTTGACTGTAGTTATATTATTGGTCTCAGCATTCTTTCCATAATTGTATCTTCTAACTTTTTCACATGACCGAGATACAATATACATCTATATTGATTGCAGTCTCTCATTCTAACTTTCTTTTTTTTCCATATTGGTACAACGAATGATTGCTTGCAACTAGATTTATGGGGTTTTTTGTTGGAACCATGCTGCATTCAGGATTCTGTGCTGCCATGTAAGTGCTGCTTCTCATTTGTATGTAATTTACCTATCCCCGGTGCTTTATTTCTTCGTGATAATTGATTACTTCTTCAAGTTCCACTTTCATAATGTGGATTCAGAGTTTGTGCATTATTGTGTAGTTTTTGTTGTGTGATTTGGAGTTCGATAGGTTTTCGAAATGTTCATTCCATCTCTGCTGCATATGTTGGTTAATTTATATTGTCTGTCGCTTTATGTCGTTTATGAGATCAGCGGGATCGTGATTTTATTTTCTCACTCTAGTTGCTTTTACTGCTTTGTATACATTTCTTGTGGCAGTCTTGAAGTACCTGCTCATATTTTGTCCGAATTCTGTCCAGGTGTTTTGCTTATCTTCTTTGATCAAATTAAAAATGTGTTCCAGATTAAGGCATTTTTGTCATATTCTTCTTGGTTCTTCTTCTCCCACCAATTACAAAGTTTATTTAATTGTTTCTCTGATTGCATCGTTTGAATACGGCATGCAGTTTTTTGCCTTCTTGTGTTCTCAGATTTACCCCCCATACTAGTGATTACTTTTTTTTTCTTAAACTACTTCCACTTTTCTTCTACTGTGCTTACTTTGTTAGCAAATTTCTTGAATTCTTCTGTTAGTTTTTCTTCTAGGGTTTTCTTGATTCATAATCTTGTAATTGTTTTATTTTTATTGTTCGTTCTGTTTGCTTCTTTTGTTTGTTTGTGTATCTTCTCTTTGCTTTTGACATTATGAGTGTAATCATATCGATTGTATGGTCTGTGTCGTCCGTGATATAAGAGACAGATCTGCTGTTGGTTACTCTTGTCGTGTTCTGTTTTCTTGTTAGTAAATATATTTTACATGTACCTGGTGTATTGTTGCAACTCTTGTCGTAATTGTGTAAGATTGAGGCAAAAAAAGTTCAGAAAATGGTAAGAACAAGGACCCATCCCTGCCTGACTCAAAATTTCATCTCAGAGGGCTAAGATTGTCTGCTGTTGGAACTCGGTGGTGGCAGACATGTTGTTATAAAATGACTTGATTATCTTGATTATGTAAGTGGACAGCTTGTATTTTCCATGAACCTGAATAGACCCTCTCTATTCAAACGTTTTTGTGAGATCAACGAATGCAATAAATCAAGGACTTCTCTTTTCCTTGCTCTGCTCCTACAGATGGCGGAGAATAAAAATCAAATCGTTGGTTGACCGTCCAGCTCGAAACTACTTCAGGAAGATACATTCTGCCAGTTGATGTAGTTGGTTTAGAATACTTCTTGTGAGGTCTTTACAGTTATACTCAGAAGGGAGATCCCCCTATAGTAGTTGCCATAGCAGTTGGTCCTTTTATCAGTGTATAACGTCGCAATCCAGTATCGTGTGTGTCTTCGTTATCTTCACTTTTCCAACATTGGACTTGGAGTTTGCAGTAGTAGGACATTCGTGCTTCAATAATCTCCTTGGTTACATCGGCAGAGATGCTGTATTTTTCAGAAGTTCTACTACTTGAGAGGTCGTGGATGACATCCTGAAATTCCTTCTCATGGTTCATTGTCTAGTTCGATTTGCACTGAGTATTTAGGGGCCACTTCGACCACAAGTAGACTTGCTGGTCTACCTTCAGAGTCTAGTCTTGAGCAATGTTCGTCCCATATTTCCAGCTGTTTAATTGTCACACTGACTCATCGATTGCGTTATTTATGATTTTATTTAAATGTTTGGGCCTTGAGAAACGTATATGTTCTATACATTGTTCTTTAAACGCCAACTTCATCAGCTTTCTGGTTCGTAGAGAACATATGTGTTTCTTGATTCCCATTTTACTGCTCCCCTTGCTTGTATGAACTGATCTGTTCGTGACGTGACACAGAAAATTCTTTAATGATAAGAAAACCGCATTCTTCTTGCCTACAAGTGAAATAATTTGTATCGAGTTTTCTTGAACCAAGCTCTTGGTGGAGTATTTTGTTTCCAAGTGAAGAAATTGCTCAGTCAAGAATGTGTGAAGACATTCATGAATAAAACCTGTTTGTCTGATCAATTAAATAATGTGTTTGCACATTTCTAGCAAAACTTGAAAGTGCAGATGAAGAAACAGTCAACTATCAATAGATGGGTATTAACTGTGTTAAGTGCAAACCTTAAAGAGCCGGTCTTTATCGGCTGTCGAAATCGAAAGCTGTATAGAGACATGATCGCCTACGCCAGCAGACATGATACTTTATGATGATAATGACCGACTTCTTCCTCTTCTGCCTCTTCTTCTTCTACCTCTTGTTAGCTCCCAGTGGAGCATAGGTCTTCAAAAAAACACTTTCCAAGTCGTTCTGTTTTTTGCCATTCTTTTAAGATCATTTCATGCCTTCACCATACTCTTCATTTATGCTTCTATCTATCTTCTCCAAGAATTCCTTGGTCTTCCTCTTTGTCTTTCCCCCTGGGGATTCTAAAATTGGGTATGTTGTGTAATACCCTCCACTTGTCCATGTTTGTGAAGTTTAGTTTTTTTCTTCTGAATGACTGACTTGAGTATGATAAAAATGGATTTCACGAAAATGTGTTTGGTAGTGATTTTATCAAACAACAACTGACACAAGACCACTGCTGTAGATTGTTAGAATGCTAAAAATTGTTGCTCAAATAACTTTACATGTACTTACCTCCACATACACAAACTGATACCAAAGCCAGGAAAGATAACGCTAGAACAGCCATAGTGTGTTAATAGACTTGAGAGCTGAAGACACTGGAAGGTGTCTCTCAAGCGAACACAATCTTTGTTATATCGTGACCCATTGATTATATACATTCCGAAGGTCCCGTCGATCAGTTCACAACAACGCATTTGTGCCAGCTCCATCGATTAGATTATGTAATATTGCAGGAGCCAGACTCACCACGCCCGTTATATTTTAATAATATCAGTGCCGTAGACAACAATGGAGCTGGAAATGGGAAACCTAACACAAACATTGTAGGGAGTCATGAAGACATCAAATAAAATGTCAAAGTGGCTCACATATTTGTTGTGTTCAGAGCTCTCATATTTGTTGTGTTCAGAGCTCACATATTTGTTGTGTTCATAGCTCACATATTTTTTTGTGTTCAGAGCTCACATATTTGTTGTGCTCATAACTTTCATATTTGTTGTGTTAGAGCTCACATATTTGTTGTGCTCATAGCTTTCATATTTGTTGTGTTCAGAGCTCACATATGTGTTGTGTTCAGAGCTCTCATATTTGTTGTGTTCGGAGTTCACATATTTATTGTGTTCAGAGCTCACATATTTGTTGTGTTCAGAGCTCTCATATTTTTTGTGTTCATAGCTCACATATTTGTTGTGTTCAGAGCTCACATATTTGTTCTGCTCATAGCTTTCATATTTGTTGTGTTCAGAGCTCACATATTTGTTGTGTTCAGAGCTCTCATATTTGTTGTGTTCAGAGCTCACATATTTGTTGTGCTCATAGCGTTCATATTTGTTGTGTTCAGAGCTCACATATTTGTTTTGTTCAAAGCTCACATATTTGTTGTGTTCGGAGCTCACATATTTGTTGTGTTCAGAACTCTCATATCTGATGTGTTCAGAGCTCTCAAGTGCTGTTTTCTGAGCTCTCATATTTGTTCTTTTCAGAGCTCTCATATGTCTTGTGTTCAGAGCTCACATATGTGTTGTGCTCATAGCTTTTATGTTTGTTGTGTTTAGAGCTCTCATATAGAGCTTTCTATAAATGAAGCAGTGAATGTGTTCAGTAAAGTGCATGAAAATAGCGACTATATTAACATATTTAACAATCATCTTGACAAGTTGACACCGAAAAGAAATTACAACAGAAAATAGAATAGAGACATTGATTAGATAGATATTTTCTGGCAACTTGGCTAAGTAATTAGTTAGTTGTTTAGTTAATTGTTAGAAAATCGGTTAATTAATAAGTAATTTTGATATTTTGCTAGTTTTTTTAACTTAGCTAGTTTATTGTTTAGTTAATTAGTAATTGTATTAGTTAGTTAGATATGTTTAGTTGTTTACTTAGCTAGTTTATTGTTTAGTTAATTAGTAATTGTATTAGTTAGTTAGATTTGTTTAGTTTTTTACTTAGCTAGTTTATTGTTTAGTTAATTAGTAATTGTATTAGTTAGTTAGATTTGTTTAGATTTTTACGTCCTTATCGTTAGTTATTTAGACAATTGGTTAGTTAATTAAAATTAACCTCTACGGAGATAAAATGTGTTAGACAAGAAACAGCCTGAGAGACACGATTAGAAATGAAGAACTAAGAAAAAAATATAGGAATAACTCCCGCCATATAATATATAAAGAAACAAAAGATAAAATGGTTTTGCCTTGTGACTCGACTGAGTGATCAAAACACGATACAACGAGCCCTCAATAAACGTTCCGAGAAAACCAGACCTATCGTCTTAGCTCCTTTCAAATCATTTGCCCAACTTTTAAAATCGATATCTTTTTAATCTCTTTTTGTAATTTTTTTCAAAATTTGCATGTAAAGTTATAATGATTAGAACCCAACAGGAAATTAATTTCATAAAAAAAAACATTTGGTTATTATTGTTGCTTATTTGATTTATATAAATTTATAACGACCCATTGATGTAGTCAAAACTTAATGTTTACAGTATTTTAAGCTAAAAATAGCGATTACAAATCCATACACGGTACAATTGACGTTTTTGCACACTTACCACGTGGGCTTTCTGACACAATTAGACACTTGTAGAAAACACGAGGTATTGTGTGTTCCATTTCCGTTCATTCATAGGTGGAGACATGGAACAATAACATTTATCATGAGTCTTAAAATGAAATTCTGCAGTTTACAAAACATCGCAATAAAAATGAATGACTATTTTTGCAAAGAGGCTAAACTAGGAAGATTATTTCATTCTTTAGAAAACCCTGCGAATAGGACAAGACACATTTTGGATTTATCTAAACGGTCATTTAATCGCTGGATTCCAGCACGTGACCGTCAATGTTCAAAATATACAAAATCAAAAGGAAGATAAAAAATGTTGGATAATTTCGACAGTGAACTTATTAGAAGTGAAATTCGCAAAATGTTGGGTATGAATGAAACTGTTACAATAAGAAAATTAAAAGTATCGCTGAAAAAGAACAACAGTATTGAAATATCAAAGTCTACATTATGGAGGAATGTGAGAGCTGCAGGCTTTACATTCAGAAAGTATTCCAATGGACGAAACATCATCTGTGAGAAGCCACATATAGTAGTCATGAGAAGCAAGTACTTACGAGAAGTAAAAGAGGTGCGCAAGCAAGGTTATGATATTGTGTATTTGGATGAAACATGGATCAATGCTCACCACACTAACCAAAGGGAATGGCAGTCATCAGATGGAAAGATTAAGAGATTAATACCTAGCAGCAAAGGACAGCGCTTGATAATTGCTCATGCAGGTAGTCGACAACATGGACTAATACAGAATGCAGAGCTCATTTTTCTTTCAAAATACATAGACAATCGGGATTATCACTCTGAGATGAATGGTCACATATTTAGACATTGGATTGAAAATTCTGTTCTCCCATCACTAGATCGACCATCTTGCCTAATAATGGACAATGCAGCGTACCACAACATTGTTGCACTTGAAGATAAAGTCCCGACGTCATCCAGTACAAAAGATGCTATTAAGATATGGCTCACAAAGGAGCACATACAATTTAATAACATGTACTTAAAACCTGCATTACTATCTCTATTAAAGCAAAAACAGAGGACAAAGATTTTTTTTTAAATAGATAAGATTATCCAAGAGCACGGTCACATAAGTTTGAGGCTGCCACCTTACCATGCTCATTTAAATCCAATAGAACTAATCTGGGCAAAATTAAAAGGACAAGTGGCAGATGAAAATACAACATTCAAAATATGCGATGTAAAGACTCTTGCTAATCTCGCTTTATTAAATATAAACAAAGATTATTGGGCTAAATGTGAAAACCACGTCTTAAAACAGGAAGAGGAATATTGGAAAAATGATGGCTTGTGGAATGTTCAACCCCAAACAGTTATTAATCTTTTAGACTCGTCTGATTCAGAATGAAAGTACATAGCCCCCACAATGTTGGCCCCTATATTACCTTAAATTAGTTCAACAAACGGTCCTTTTCAGGACCACACAACTATGAAAATTGGACATACATGTATACCTTGATATTATCGTCCGTCCTCGAACTGAGCAGACAATAATTCTCCTGGTGTTTTGTTTTATCCAGTTATTTCCCCATTACGGCCAAGCCTTTACCTAGTGAAAATTAATCATAGACCAGCAACTACGGTAATTTCTATTCTGACAGTAGAATGAGCCATAGAGGTGAAATCAGATATATACCTATGTTTCATTGATTATACCAAAGCATTTGACAAAGTAAAGAACCAAGAAATAATCAACATTTTAGAAAGCATAAACGTGGACAGCAAAGAACTAAGAATAATAAAGAACATGCACTGGCAACTAACAGCGGCCCTAAGAACTGGAAACCAATTGGGAATGTTTCAATCATTGAATCAGGTTGTTAGGCAAGGTTGTGTGCTGTCACCAGATTTGTTTAATATGTATAGTGAAATTATTTTAAGATCTATGAAGGGCATGCCTGGAATAACAATTGGAGGTCATAATGTAAATAATCTATGGTATGCTGATACAGTCTTAATCACTATGAGTGAAAATGAGTTCCAAGAAATGTTAGACATAGTGAAAGAAAGCAAAAATGAAGGACTCAGCCGTAATAGCAAAAAAGACATAAGTAATGGAAACAACAAAGACAAAGACATCACCTCAGTGCAAATAAAAACAAGTGGAACAAAATTTAAAACAATTAAACGTATTTAAATATATGGGAACAATGTCAACCTCAGATGGTAAGTGTACAACAGAGGTGAGATGCAGAATTGTTCAGGAAAAAGTAACTTTCCAAAAAATGAGGAAGATACTATGCAATCGATTTTTGACAACAGAAACAAGAAAAAAGAGTTCTTAAACGTTACATAGTGTCAGTCTTAACATATGGTTGTGAATCATGGACAATAGGACAACACACAAGAAAATCACTGGAGGCTGTAGAAATGTGGTTTCACAGAAGAATGTTGAGAATACAATATACAGCTGAGAAGAGTAATGAAAACGTTCTGAAAGAGGCCAAACCAAAAAGAGAGCTAAAATCCAATATTAGGAAGAAATAATCATCATTTTTGGCCTTGTAATGTGAAGAGAACAGCTGGAATATATTGTAACAAATGGGAAATTTTGAAGGACGAAGAGCTAAAGGGAAGCAAAAAGAAAAGATACCAGACAGTTTAAGAGAATGGCTTGGCAGTAAGTCAAAAACATAAATGATACATAACTGCTGAGATCGAAAGTTTTGGAGAGACATGATCACCCACAAGCAGGCTTGGCACTTGATGATGATGAATGATGTTGATAAACATGAAAATATATGAACAGAAAAAAACATACACATATACATACACAGCAGTGACAAAAATGACAGAGAGAACGAGAGAGACTATTATTTGAACTAGGATGTACTTACTTCCAATAGTAAGAATTGCTATCAAACATGCGAACGGCATTAACAGAGCCATATTTTAGTTGTTTGAAAACTGTTCCACTAGGTCCAGTGTATGTATAAACCTTGACCTTCTCATGCGAATTAATTCTGCAGCTGTCAATGGGGAAATAAATTCAACAGAGAATATGCGTTTTCTTTTTTATATAACACAATTCTTAACCGGATTAGTGCTAGCATAGACCACGTGATCATGTCAGGAGATTAATTTAACTGGTTGAACCCACTCAACCCACTGCTTGAGTGCCGCTCTTGTGTATAGCTTGTACGGTAAATGGTTTTTAATTAATTTCTTAAAGACAACATTATTGTCCTTATTTTTATTTGCTAGTAGAAAACAGAAATAAATAAAAAGATAAATCAAGTATGTGATGTAGCAGTTTTTGCATTGAAGAAATATTCAGTCACTAAATTAAAGAGGAAGGCCCAGAGAGACACTGAGAAGAACATTGATGAGAGAGGCAAGAGCAGTAGAAATCGGGACCCACAATGAGATAGAGCAGCTTGCACAGAACAGATACAAATGGCGAGATTTGATCAAGTATCTTTAAAAGAATTGAAAACTGCTAAAATAAAAATTGATATAAGAGAAGTATCTGGGTCTTCACCCTATGGGCCGGCGACGGCTCGAAAGGTCAATAGAATATACATTAAATTACAGAACACGTTTTGGCTCGCTCGTTATAATATATCGGAATTGAGTTATTGAGTTATTTGCGGGTTATCGTCATTGCACTCAGAACATGTCCATAAATGATCAGATCCCCAGCTCAGCAAGTCTCGCAGTGTCAAATAACTGGAAACTCCAGTTCTAATGTATCGGAATGTGTTGCTTTGGCAAAAACGCCGACTTATTCAGCTAATATAAGATAATTTTAATATTGATTAACCGTCACAGTGATGAACTCTTGATGAAGATCCACCAGCTAAATCTAGAAGGTTCGGATTTATCTCCATTTTTCCATTCCGATTAAAGTGAGCAGACTCTGACATTGATAAATGTGTTTGATATTACGAGTTTTAAAATCATCATGCAAAGAGTGCGAAACAAAATCAGCCCAGAAATTAGTGATGAACAGTGTGGTTTTGTTCGAGGTAAAGGAACGAGCAGTGCATGCAATAAATGCATCATAATCTCTTTAGTAGAAAGAGCCATAGTAGTGAAAACAGATCTATAGCAATGTTTCATAGATTATACTAAAGCATTTGATGAAGTACAACTCCAAGAAATAATCACAATTTTAGAAGGTATAAACGTTGACAGGAAAGAAAAATAAAGATCATGTACTGGCAGCAAACAGCAACCATAATAACTGGCAATCAATTGGGAATGTTTCAACAAATAAAACAGGGTGTTAGGCAAGGTTGTGTACTGTCAACAGATTTGTTTGAAATCTATAGTGAGATTATTTTAAGATTCACACCAACATAGTCCACACCCACCTCCCTGGAAGAGAAACTATATGGAGCAATATGTTTACTGGTATCTAAACTTTGCCACGCCCCAGAAGATTCACACCATTCGAATCTATCATCGAACTAGCACTATGATTCGATTAAAGAATGCCACTCTAAAGGCTTTGTCTGACAGTGGCGGCGTAGTGTTCCAGTATAATGATATATCATACCCAAATGTTTCTGTGAACACTATTGTAGTCACCACACAAACGCCAATGGAACACATTAACAAGATTGAGTTCTCAGCGACCATTTCGCAGGCCGACAGTGCACTGACGGTGTGTGAGGTACAAACATTTACAGACACCTATTGTCTGGACGGGCATTCTGGGTAAGTGTCACGGCAACTGTTCACATGGGATCTATGGACACGACTGTTCCAGGTCTTGTCTCAGTGTCTGTCCTTTATGTGAGAAAAAATCAGGAAAATGCCTACAATGTAAACATCATGGCTATACCTGTAATGACACTTGTCCCGATGGTAATTTTGGGCTACAGTGTGAACAGACGTGTTCTGATAGCTGTGACATTATATACTTATATGGGGCAATCAATTCGCTTAAACAGACAGCTGACTTCATGAGAGAGTCTGGAATCCTACTCTGATTGAGTATTTATCGCAGAGAGAGAGAGAGAGAGAGAGAGAGAGAGAGAGAATATGTGACCCGGAAAGTGCATACTGTACGTGCAAGGAAATGTACTATGGGTCAGACTGCACTCTCAAATGTCCGGACACCTGTTTCAACGACACCTGTGAAAAGTCAACCGGAAACTCTACATACAAGGGAACGTTCTACGGGTCAGACTGCACTCTCAAATATCCAGACAACTGTTTGAACGGAACCTGTGAACAGTTAACAGGGGCCTGCGTCTCGTATGTCGATGATTCCCACGTTAAGATGAGTCTGCCGACTACAACACACCCAAGCATATGGATACCTTTCGCGATCACTGCTCTTCTACCTCCTCTTCTGCTTCTCTTGTATTGAGCCATGGCTCAATTCTCACTGTATATCCGTGCTAGTCGTAGCTCATATCTTAGATCGTGTCTGCGAAGTCATGGCTCATATCTTAGTGTGCGTCTAGGCTGGTCATGATGCATATCTTAGTGTGTGCGTGTGCTGGCCATGATTCATATCTTGGTGGGTGTCTGTGCTGGCTCGAGTTCATATTTTAGTGTGTGTCTATGATAGCCATGGTTCATATCTTAGTGTATTTCCGTACTAGCCATGGCTCATATCTTAATGTGTTTCTGTGCTAGACATGGTTTATATCGTGGTGTGTTTCCGTGAAGCCATGGCTCATATCTTAATGTGTTTCTGTGCTAGCCATGGCTCATATCTTAGCTTGTGTATGTGTGCTAGCCATGGCTCATATCTTGTTGTGTGTCATGTTAGTCATATCTCATATCTTGGTGTGTCCGTGTTAATCATGTCTCATATCTTATTGTGTATCTGTCTTAGCCGTGTGCCATTTCTTTGTATGTGCATGTATGGGTTAGTGATATCTCATATCTTTATGTGCATGTTTATGTTAGTCATATCTCATATCATTGTGTGTGCATGTCTGTGTTTGTCACATCTCATATCCATGTGTGTGCATGACTATGTTAGTCACATCTCATATCTTTGAGTGTGCATGTCTATGTTAGTCACATCTCATATCTTTGAGTGTGCATGCCTATGTTAGTCACATCTCATATCTTTGTGTGCATGTCTATGTTAGGCATGTGTCATATCTGTGTGTGTGCATGTCTATGTCAGTCATATCTCATATATTTGTGTGCATGTCTATGTTAGTCACATCTCATATCTTTGTGTGCATTTCTATGTTAGTCATGTGTCAAATCTCTGTGTGTGCATGTCTATGTCAGTCATATCTCATAATTTTGTGTGCATGTATATGTTAGGCATGTGTCATATCTGTGTGTGTGCATGTCTATGTCAGTCATGTCTCATATCTTTGTGTGCATGTCTATGTCAGTCATATCTCATATCTTTGAGTGTGCATGTCTATGTTAGTCACATCTCATATCTTTGTATGCTTGTCTATGTTAGGCATGTGCCATATCTGTGTGTGTGCATGTCTATGTCAGTCATATCTCATATCTTTGTGTGCATGTCTATGTTAGGGATGTGTCATATCTTTGCGTGTATGTCTGTGTTAGTCATATCTCATATCTTGATGTGTGTCAGTGTTAGTCATGCCTCGTATCGCTGTGTGCATGTCTGTGTTAGGCACATCTCATATCTTTGTGTGTGCATGTCTGTGTTAGTCATCTCTAGTGACTCGGGCAGATGGTGCTCGTAAACCTGGGAGGGCCGACCATCTAAGGACAGAATCCCCCTACAGAAAAGACAATCTGCTGCCTTGCAGGAACATTGGGGAAAATGAAAGGCTAAGGAAAGCAAACCTGAATAAAATGCTGGCTGAAATCGGATGCACTTGGCCACTGGCGCAGAACACAGTGCAACGCTTTAACGGGTGTTCAATCAGAGTGGATCTGGCAGACTCTAATTTTTATGTTCTGTCTTTGGCGGCAATCAACACACTTAACCTGACAGCTGACTTCATATGAGAGTCTGGAATCCTACACTGATTGAGTCCTGATCGCAGAGAGAGAGAGAGAGAGAGAGAGAGAGAGAGAGAGAGAGAGAAATGGGGCAATCGAATCACTTAAACTGACAGCTGACTATATAAGAGAGTCTGGAATCCTACTCTGATTGAGACTTTTTCGCAGAGAGAGAGAGAGAGAGAGAGAGAGACCCAAACGGGGATTACCTGGAATAACTATTGGAGGTCATAATATAAATAATCTAACGTTTGTTGATGATACAGTTTTAATAGCTAACGAGTTACAAGAAATATTAGACATTATAGTGAAAGAAAGCGACATTAAAGGACTCAGTGTAATAGTAGAAAGACAGAAATAATGATAGCACCAACGAAAAAAGTGGAACACTATTAAAACAGATAAATGAATTTCTATCTCTCTCTCTCTCTCTCTCTCTCTCTCTCTCTGCAATCAAGACTCAATCAGAGAAGGATTCAAGACTCTCTCATGAAATCAACTGTCTGTTTAGGTGAATCGATTGCCTCATATAGTTTCTCTTCCAGGGAGGTGGACGTGGACCACATTGCTCTTCTCAGGTCTGTGTACTGTGGGGCAAATCTGTAGAACATGTTTTGTAGTCATATTGTTCAGTGTACAGTGGCATAGGCTGGTTGTACCTATTTTGAATTTGTTGAACATGTGATTCCTCAGTCTATTATGGCCATTGCGTAGGCGAAGTATGATTTGATCCCTCCTTGATAGTTGGTGGTATCCGTCACTCTCGTTATGCTTTGGGTGTTCTCGTTTCAATTTTTCATTGAACTGACCTTTGAGGATAGATTTGGCTTCATCATAACTGAACGGATGGTTCTCTTGTGGTAATCTCCCTCCCTCTTTATCTAATTTGTCTGCGCGTTCGTTCCAGTGTATGTTACAGTGTGATGGTATCCACTGAATGACTACTCTCTGGAAATAATACGCAGTTGGTCCAGGGTTGTTCTCAAATCGTCAGGTTCATTGTTCTTTGGGCTTTTAGAGCTGATAGTACTGACAGTGCATCAGTCAGAATCACCAATTTATTGTGCATGTTATTTTTGTGTTGAGTAGCCAGTGTTGCAGCATCTCTGAGGGCCTCAGTTTCTGCTTTAAAGTTGTTTGATAATTTTCCAGTAGCTATTGACTTGGTGATCTCTTCCTGGTTATTCAGCGTCAAGAACACACATCTCCCTCCATTTCTTGTGGCATTTGTAGCAGAGCCATCTGTGTAGATGTGGGACCAAGAGTTCTGTGGATAGGTGTCGTGTATGTGTTTTTCTGTTACGTGTTTTCTTTCTTTGACTGATTGGGTGTATTTTTTCATGATTCCTGTTATATTTTCCTTAAGTTGTGGTATTTTGTGTTTCCCATGAGGAGACATATCAGATGGGCCCAAGGTAAATTAATGTTAATACCATGGAACAGTGCTAATGGTGGGAGATGTACAGCAGAGATGAGATGCAGAATGGCACATGCAAAAGCAGCTTTCCAAAACACGAGGAAGTTACTATGCAATCCATTTTTATCAATAGAACAATAAAACAATCGTTCTTAAATTTTATGTAGAGCCAGTCTTAACATATAGATGTGAATCATGGACAATAAGACAATAGAGAAGAAAAACCACTGTAGGCCTGATAAAATGTGGTTTTACAGAAGAATATTGAGAATACCATGGGCAGCTAAGAAGAGTAATGAAAACATTCAAAAAAGGCCAAAGCAAAAAGAGAGCTAAAATCCATTATTAGGAAGAAACAATCATCATTTTTTGGCCATGTAATGGGAATAGAACAGCTGGAATATATTGTAACAAATGGAAAATTTTGTAGGACGAAGAGCTAAAGGGAAGCAAAAAGAAAAGATACAAGACAGTTTAAGAGAATGGCTTGGCAGAAAGTCAAAAACATAAATGATACATAACTGTTGAGATCGAAAGTTGTGGAGAGACATGATCACCTACGCTAGCAGGCATGGTACTTGATGATGATGAATTAGACTAGATTTAAACACACGCATATATATATATATATATATATATATATATATATATATATATATATATAGTATATTTCGTGTACACCTTAATACATAAACATTCACACCTCTATACACATTACCGGAGGTATTATTAGTTATAATTATTTACAATAGAGAGTTAGACTTCCGGTCAATATGGCGAATAGGCGACAAGGAACCGTTTAGATACTGTTTGAAAAATTTTTCTTGTTGCAGTTTCCTCATATTCCAAATCCGTCTTGCTATAGGAGCTACTGAGTAATGATATGTGCACAGTGTGAGCTGTGTGTTTCATCCAGGAGGTGTTTCTAAATTCAAATTACTTACGATGAATGATGGTAACGTAAGACGAAGAATAGTTCAGTCGCGTTCAATTCGGTGCGGAAATGCCCCATGTCTTTTGGCGTGTGCTGTATCTTCTACGATGAGGAATGGAACTGACTTTTGTTGTTTGAATATTCGATAAGATGTTAATTCTGATGATTCCACTGGCACGAGCGGTTGATCAATTATGGATTTCCATTCTTATGCAGTGATACCAGGGTCTTTGAATAATAACCATAACCAACCGAGAGCTTTTTCATTTACTTTAGTTCTCAACATTGTTGTAATGTTCGCTTGATACCTGGAATGCACTTTTTTTTTTACTTGTTCTAGTGTTATAACGTGTTATTGTTTTGCAACATTTGTAAATGACTACGTGGTAAGTTTGCATTTTAAATGAAAGGTGTGGCGTCAAGCCTCCATGTTAATAATTCACCGTTAATGAGAGCGTCACAATTATCGATCAAATATCCCACCATCAACAGGTCATTACAATGTCACGTACATTTAAGAAAATTGCCTGGGTACATTTTTGCTTTGTCAGCTCAAGTCGTAATACAAAGCGATATGATTTCATACATACATAATTCTCATGACAACATTTACTTCTCTATTGTAAAACATAACTGCCAGTCTAACATCCAACAAAAACTAGCTCATTAAAATATAATACTCTCACTTGTTCACTCGTTACAGCGTTTTAGTTGAATGGCGTCCCATTTAATTTCTAAGTGCTGTCAGTCTCTAGACGATAACACTGAATTATTGAAACACAAGGCCAGACTACGCTCACAGATGTTCATCTTCCTCTAAAAGAGACATTTTAGTTCTTTTCTTGAAAATATTCAACCATTTACGGATGGCAGTGTACGGAACTTAGTACATTCCCATTATTATTAAACTGAAATTTAAATAAAGTGGTTTCGGTTTGTGGTTCGGTCACACACACACACACACACACACACAATGTAAAAAAATATTTTATTTACTTTAGCAAATCGGAAAAATGAACCAAAATTAACAACAATTAGTGTAAATAAGTAGCAGTGAGTGAGAGAGACAATGAAAAACGTCTTTTGCAATAAATCTATTTCAATAGAGAGACTTCCGTTTCCAAGATGGTGGGTCTAGTCCACGTTCTCTCGATCGCTGTTAAAGAGCATTCGTGGTCTGATTAATTGTGGTTCTCCAATGCACTTTTCTGCGTTAAATTCAAAATGATGATCTACTTCTTACATCTGCGCCGATAAAGCCGAGTCGTACGCCGGCACTATTCCCTTTAGATAAATCAAATGTTGTTAACGAGAAAACAATCCGAAAGGACAATACAATTTAGCCAACTTAAAACAGAAGACAGAAATAGAAAAACAACTAGAAAGCCAATTTAAGCAACTACCACAACAAATAACAACAGTAGATAACGAGTAGCTCATATTAAAAAAAAATCATTGACGAAAATAGCAACCACAATATGCGGAACGAAGCAAAGGAAGAAGGAGGGAAAGATGAGCACTCTATAGTGGAATGATATAGTCAAGAACGCCATAAAAAGAAAGAAAAAGCTATCCAAACTCTGGCTAAAAACTAAAAAGCCAAGCGATTATGTTATATACATAATTGAAAGAAGAGAAGTGAAAAAACTAATCAAAGAAGAAAAACATAAAGCATTGATACAATTTGGAGAAATGATTAGTAACAATATCAAATCAGCATCCAGAGTTTCTATAGAACAATTAATGCCATAAGACAAAAGAAAGACAATCATGACCCAACTGAAATCATCAATGATAAACGAGGCCAAGCAATAACAAACAAATCGCAAATCTTAACGAGAGGGAAAGAATATTTCGAAGAGCTTTTGAATGTAGAAACAAGTCCAAAAACACACAAAAAGCAACTAATAGTTGGTGATAAAGAACCAAATATACTAATGGCAGAAATAGAAGAAAAATTACGACTAGCACCAAGAAACAAAGTCCCCGGAATTGATAACATCCCAGTAGAAATGCTAACAGCAGCGGGAGAGGCAGGATGTAAATGGCTACACAGAATATGCAACGCTGCATGGATACAACAGCAAGTCCCAGACGATTGGAAACAGTCCATGATATTACCAATATGGGAAAAAAAGAAAATCAGAAGAGATTCCAACCATTATAGAGCAATATCGCTATTAAGCCACACATCATCATGTACCCTGCCGGTTGGCTTAGGCGATCAAATGTTGATTGCTTCTTTCTGATGTTTTTTAAGAGCTCCATTTTTGTGTTGGCCTCTTTGAGAACTTCCTCATTGGTCTTTTTAGCTGTCCAGGGAACTTTCAACATTCTTCTGACAATTCCCATCCTCTATGGCCTCTAACCGTCTTTTCATTTGTTTGTCTACTGTCCATGATTCGCTTCCATAGGTCAGAATTGGTTCTATATAGCACCGATGAACTCTCTTTCTCATTTTTATTAACATAGATTTGTTGCATATTTTTCATTTTCTTAAATGCTATTTTGGCCTGAGCTATTCTGCTTTTTATTTCTGTGGTGCATCTCTCATCTGATGTAATTATTGTGCCCAAGTATTTGAAACGTTGCACTTGTTTTAGATTTGTCTCGTTTATTTTTATGCTGCATGATGCATTAAGCCACACAGGGAAGTTATATGCCAAGATAGTTGAAAAAAGATTGAGACTAATTATAGACCCACAATTAAGCGATGCTCAGATGGGCTTCAGGAAGAACAGTGGTTGCACAGATGCCCTATTTATCATAAAACAACTAGCGGAGAAAACAATAAAGCATAATAAATCACTATATACAGTTTTTATTGACCAAGAAAAGACGTTCGATAGGGTGTACAGGGAACAACTATGGTCCGTATTGCCCTTGTATGGAGTGAGTCACCACCTAGTAGAGATATGCAAGAGCCTCTATGAAAGTAGTCGCACTACAGTAAGATCTTCAGCAGGCTACTCTAAACATTTCACCATTAACTCCGGAGTAAGACAAGGCTGCGTGCTTTCCCCCTTACTTTTCATCACATATATGGACAATACATGCAAATTAGCATGCCCAATCAAAGGAAATATACCAACACGGGTGACAACAAGCGATAACACAAAAGAGAACGAAATATACGTATCAGAAAACAACAGAAAAGAGGAAGAAATAAATGAAATACTATTTGCAGACGACCAAGTTCTGATACATGAAACAACTGAGGACCTACAAAATCATATCAACAGGCTAAACAACACTTGTAAACAATACAACATGAAGATCAACATAAGCAAAACCGAAGTAATGGCAATAGCGAGAAAGAAAGAAAAAATTAACATCATAATAGATAATACAACTTTGAAGCAAGTAGACAATTTTAAATATCTGGGTAGCACGCTAACACAAGACAATAACCAAGAGACAGAGATTGATATAAGGTGTAACAAAGCATGCCAAGTTATAGGCCAAGTATCAACACTATTGAAAAACAAAGCAATAACTACGGAAGCAAAAAGGGCAATATACACATCAATTTTTCTACCAACTCTGTGCTATCAGTGCCATAATTGGACGCTGGACTCTAGAACAATAAGAAAGATAACGACCACCGAAATGAAATGCGTCAGAGGAATGACAGGAAACAGCTTAAGGGACAGAGTAAGAAACACTGACCGGAGGGAGATACTCGAAATTGAACCAGCCATCGAATACATAAAGAAACAACAGATAAATTGGTTCGGCCACATAACAAGACAAAAAGAACTAACAATGACTCAAAGAGCCTTAAATAAACGCTACGAAAACGCCAGATTAAGAGGAAGACCGAGAAAGAGATGGATAAAGGGAATACTAGAGTCACTAGGAGGAATAACATCAGAAGAGGCCAACAGAGGAGCAAAGAATCGCAGATTGTTTCTCCCATCGACGCAAACGGTAGCAGAGGAAGGATAGAAGTAAAAGAAGAAATGTTGTTAAAGCGACCTTCCACCGACTAGATTTGATCTGCGCTTCACTTATTAGTGCTGTTCATGGCCGTTGCTGGATTTGCTTGACGCAAGTTATTTACATGTTACTCATTAACGTGAACTGCTTCGTCAACCGCAGTTTTATCTCTTTAGTGGTTTGTTCGTCGTAGGCAGCATTCACTAGAGTAATCAGGAATCTAAAGGGCGCGTCATTGTTGTGTGTGCGACATTGTTGTGTGTTCTACGTCATCGTAATGGTTCATCGTATATCCCTAGACTGGCGATACGTTAATCTTACGGTCTGTTGTTTGATGTGCGACGGGGATAATCTGACGACTAATTGTGTGTTTATATGTTCAGAATTGGAGTCAACAACGATGGCCTAACATCATCATGCGATATACATTAAAAAAAATATGACGATACTCATTTTCAGGAGGACGTGAACTTCCGGTATATGGTGGTTAGGCGCAGGAACCATTGAAGGCTGTGAATTAAAAATGTTCCTTTTTGCAGTTTCCTCATATTCCAAGTCCGGCTTATTGCAAGAGCTACTGAGTTAAGTGCTCTGTGCACACCGTGAGCTGTGTGTATCATCCATTTTGATCACGTTTCGATATTCCAATTGTTTACGATGAATGATGATATCGTATAACAGGGAACAGTTGGCTGTGTTCGATTTCGGTGCGGTTTCGCCATAAATCTTTTGGCGTGTGCTGAGACTGTTACTATGGGGACTACAGTCACCTTTCGTTATTTGGGAGATGAGATGTTAATTCGGATGATTACTCTAGCACGGTCGGTTGAGCAATTATGGATTGATTTTAATTCGTTTGTAGTGATACCGAGGCCTTCCATAACCAAATAACCAAATATTTCAAAAGAAGTTGGACAGTGAGTTCATCGAAGCTATATAGAGACAATTCTGACCTGGAAATGGAAGCACATAGATTGATTTCTCAGAAGAATGATGAAATTGTCCGGGACAGCTTAATAAACCAACGAGTAAATTATTAAAGAAGCCACCAAAAAAAGGGATCTGAAAAGAAACATCAGAAAGAAACAATCCACATTTTTCGGGCACATTATGAGAAAAGGAAAGTTGGAATACTTGATTACAACTGGCAAAATAAAATGAAAGATAGATTGCAGACGACACAGAGAGAAAATGCTCGACAGCTTGGTGTCATGGGATGGAAAACAGTCAACAACAGAACTGATACGATGCAATGTAGATAAAAGATTGTGGAAGGACATGATCGCCTACGACAAACGATATGACACATGATGATGATGAGAGATTACTGTCAGTCTCGCACTTAATTACATTTACTCGAAATTCTTTCGCTGTCCAAGATGTAACAAATAGTTCTATCTAGTTGATTCTCGAGTATTGTATAAAACGATTCTTGTTAACTCTTGTATTTATCAATTTGCTATCTACTCTAACGGCTGGACTTCATTTCACGTGACAACCCGCTGTCTCCGCTGATCCTATCGTCTCCACGCCCTGCCATGGCATGTCCGAACCAGATTTCTATTCCAAACAATACCCTTCACAAGACAACGAAGACTCAATGTATCTCACTATTGTTCTGTACACGTTCGGTAATTTGCGATTTAAATTACAACCCACCACTCAACATATAGTTTTAATTTATTTACCCCCCCCCCTCTTTATTTAACTCATAATCATCTGCTTACACCTGTAACTCTATTAGAAGTATAGGCAACATTCAGCATGTGAACGCAATGAATCTTTACTTTCCTTGGAATACTGGACGATCTTTACTGCTGATAGGTTGAATATTACCTTAGTACTATCGGTACGATAGATGGTGATTTAAATGTACTGTTGACTGTGGTGAATGTTTATAGTTGATAGGTAATGCATTATATGTATTATTGATGTGTGGAGAATGTTATAGTTGATAGGTCTTTATTTATTATTTGGTAAATTTTTTAGTGTTGTTTATTATATTGGTAATTATATTTATTATTATGTGGAGAATGATTTTTTGTCATGTGGCGAATGGTTGGACCATTGCGAATAAAGTTGACAGTCGAGATATCGAGAATTGTGTTTTGTTGATGTTGGGTGAATGGCTGTTTACTATGTGGTGAAAGATGATTATATTTTTATTTCGTGCATGGTGTTTAAAAACTGATAGGTGGAAAAAAGATTCTTATAATGTATTAGAAATTACAAAATATACTAACATCAAAACACATAACAACAAGGCTAAAACTAAGAATAGCAAAATGTTATATCTTCTCAACATTCCTATATGGTGCAGAAACATGAAAATTAGACAAGAAAACAGAACATAGAATTGAAGCCTTAGAAATGTGGAAATATAGAAGTATAGGTAGAATTGCATAGAAATAAAAGAAAACAAACGTTGAAGTATTAAAACAACTAAAAATTAAAAGAGAATTACTAAACACAATTCAAACAAGATAAATGCGATTTTTGGGGCATGTTAAAAGAAACAGCAGCCTACTCACAGTAATCCTGGAGGGAAAAATACAAGGTAAAAGAGGCAGATGCAGACCAACACTAACATGGAAGAGTAACATAAAAAGATGGACAAATTAGCCTATGACAACCTGCACTATTAAAGATACAACAGAATGGCGCTCCATGGAGGCCAACCTTCGTAACGGCGATGGCACTAGGTGATGATGAATATTTATTGTTGGTAAATAGTGAATGGTGCACATCGTTGATTGATGTTTCTTTATGTTTAACGTTTATGGTGTTGAATTATGCGCACTATTGATAGCCTTTCAGTGATGTTTACTGTAGATCATCATAATGTATCATACCGGTTACCGTAGACAATTATGTCCTTCCACAATCTTCTATCCACAGTGCATTGTATCAATTCCATTGACAGTAATCCATGACATGACACCAAGCTATCCAGTACCTTCTCTCTTTGTCGTGAACGATTTCTCTTTCACTGTATTTTGCAAGTTGTAACCAAGTAGTCCTACTTTCCTCTTCTGATGATGTGCCGCAATAATGTTGATTTTTTCTTCCTGATATTTTTTCAGGATCCCTTTTTGTTCTGGCCTCTTTGATAATTATCCCGTTAGTCGTTTTAGCTGTCCAGGGAATTTTCCACATTCTTCTGAGAAATTCAATCTCTGTGGCTACGAATCGTGTTTTCCTTGTTTTATCTAATGTTGATGATTTGCTTAAATTGGTTGTATATAGAACTGTTGAACTCTTGTGCTCACTTCTTTTGGCATAGACATGTTACACGAGACCTTTTTTTAATTTCCTGAAATGTTATTTTGCCCAGAGCTATTCTGAGTTTTATTTCTGTGACATATGGTGTCATGTCAGCTATGCGTAGATCGTTTATCTGACTCTGCTCTTGCTGACGTGTTTAAATGATTTGCGCGACAGTGTAGTTGTGAAATAATGTATTGCCATTTCCCGTTGTAGTTATTTTTATGTCTGGCGAGTCGATGGACTGTGAAATCTATCGATATTTCAGTGGAATATTTTTTATTCTTCTTGTGTCGACGTTTTTACCTGTCTTCAATAATCCAACATGTGTTGGGGGTTCCACAGGCAAGCATCTATTTTGACAACAATGGCGCTGCCTACCGGGAATGTCCATCCCGAAAAAAAACACACTCTGTAACGGTAGATGGAGCGAAATGATCAACGACCAAGACAGCGAAAACAGCAGTGTATGGTACACAAGACATATTCAGGGCACGACAAACGAATATGGCAGACCATAGTAAAAGAGATTGGAGCCTCATCACGTCCTATTCGAAATGAATCTAAGGAGAAAATGTTTGACGTATGCCAGAAGAAAGATCTACGAATATATACATGGAATGTTAGGACTATTTACCATAAAGGAAAATTAGAAAATCGTATTTTAGAAGCAGAACGATTAAACATATGTATTTTAGGCATATCAATACAAGGCGGAAAGAATGTTGGTACATACATGACAAAAAATATATATACAGTTATATATTTAGACGACACAACATAACATCAAAGAGGTGTAGGAACACTAATTCAGAGAAGAATATATATATAATTTCCCACTGGGCATACAATTATAGGAATATTTGGTTATGGAATGCCCCGGTATCACTGCAAACGAATTTTAATTCCATAATTGCTCAACCGCCCATGCCAGCGTAATCATCCGAAGCACATCTCCCAAACAAAGAAAGGTAACTGTAGTCCCCATCATAGCAGTCTCAGCACGCGCCAAAAGACATAATGCGAAACCATGCAGAAAGTGAACACAGCCAACTGTTCCCTGTTATCATAAATCATGGGAATATATTACTCAAAATGAAAGCAAGATCATTCAATATAGCAATAATACAGACATACGTACTTACTCAAGACTATGCAGATGAAAAAAATAGAAGCTATTATGAAAATCTAAATAATGTTATGAAGCAACTGAAATCTTCTGACATCTTGATTGTAAAAGGTGATATGAATGCTAAGTAGGAGGGCCAATACATGAAATAGGAGAAAGTTTAATGCAATTTAATTTTTTGAAGAAAACAGGCTGATAATATGGAACAACTAATTTGAGCAAGAGAAAAGGAAAGTATACACATGGAAAAGCCCTGGGGATAAGAAGAGTGATCAAATAGACTACATAATGATACAAGATAGGTTCCGAAGCAGCGTCAAG
This sequence comes from Megaustenia siamemsis, assembly GCA_032433765.1. Lineage (NCBI taxonomy): Eukaryota > Metazoa > Mollusca > Gastropoda > Stylommatophora > Ariophantidae > Megaustenia > Megaustenia siamemsis. Next base: position 54,761,128 of record JAVIAB010000159.1, read on the forward strand.
AAAGCCAAAACCCATCCAGGAGCAGATATTAAATCGGATCATAATCCTGTAATGATTAAAATGAAAGTTAAAAATAAAGAAAAACAAGGAAAATCTAATTCAGCAACAACACCACTATATATAACAGCTTTAAATTAAAAAAAAAAAGTTGTTAAAGCTACTTATACAACATATCAGGAGCTGCTAGAAGAAGTGGCTGAGCAGTAAAGAAGAGAAAATCCTGTTGAAAAAGTTTTAACAAAATCATCATCATCATCATGTACCGTACCGGTTGGCGTTGGCGATCATGTCCTTCCACAATCTTCTATCCACAGTGCATCGTATCAGTTCTGTTGTTGACTGTTTTTCATGCCACGATACTAAGCTATCCAGTATTTTCTCTCTTTGTTGCCCGCGATCTCTCTTTCCTTTTATTTTGCCAGTTGTAACCAAGTATTCCAACTTTTCTCTTCTCATGATTTCTTCAACGAAATAGCAATGCATAAAGAAAATAATACAAGACACATCCGATATCTTACTTATAAAGTGGAAAAGAACAAAAAACATAAAATAATAACTGACAACATCTTGAAAAAAAAATGGAATAAGGGAGACACGCGAAGAACACTGCCCAATGCAAGAAAATAGAAAATGAAATGCGTAACATTTGCAAAAAGACTACCTCGCTCAGCCAAAATGTCTAGAAATCGAAACTATTTAAAATAAACAAGATTTAAGAGGGATACATACAGAAATAAAGAGAATGACTAGTAACAATTTAAAAAGGAGAAGAAAGAATAGTTAATGGAAACAAAAAGGAAAAACGCTAACAGACAACAAATATATATCAACAGATGGCGTGAATAAATAACAGAATCATATTATGACGAAAGGGAAAGGAAACCAATAATAAAACACCAACTTATAAAATCTCAAAACCTGAATTAGAAAAAACCTACACAAACAATTAAAACAGTGAAAAGATGCAGGACCTGACAACATACAGGTAGAGATAATACAGGTACTAGAAGATTTGAACAATGAAGAGATAAAATACGCATGCAATGACATATACCATACAGGAATACATACCAAATGAACTAAAAACATAAACTTTCTTGCATTGCCTGAAAAGAATGGTTCAGTTGAATGCAGTGACTTTAGAACAATAAGCCTAATGAGTCATGTTTCAACTATCTTGCTAAATGTTATACAACGACGTACGCAGCATAAAATCAATATTGAAATAGAAGAATAACAATTTGGATTTAGGAAAAACCAGTTGGGCAAAAGAAGCCATATTCTGCATGAGGACATTAATCGGAAAGTACATAGAAGTAGACAAACTGCACATGCATGTTTTATAGACTACACCAAAGCTTTTAATGGAGCAAACCATAAATAACTTATAGAATGAAGTTTGATCAACGTTTGTTGTCTGAGCTGAGGGAATTAGAGAGAACGCCACCCATGTTGCTGTTCTATTTTTGAATGGAAGAACTGTTTCTAATGAGATGATCATGCAAGTACCGACAATTGTAGAGCAGTCAGTTACGATCAAGGTACGTGAGTGTGGTGTTAGGTGATAACGCTGGCAATCAAATTGTAAGCTTCAGGGACATGATTAAAGTAGATCCAGATTATAATTATCATTTATACGAGATTTTTATTATGTCAATTTGTAACCAGTGCGAGAATGGATGGTGGTCATTTGAACACAATGTCGACGTCCATTACAAAACTTACTTCAATTTAAAATAGACAAAAAGTGATAAGAGTTGTTTACAATCTAGAAAAAGGATGTCCATTACAAAACGAAATGAGCTTTTTACGGTCTAAAATATATTTCTATTTAATGCTACAATATTATAGCAAAGACATGATACACAACAGCACTCTGTTTTCTTTCTCAACTTACATTGGTCTAACATGGAACACAGACAGTGTTTCAAAAGATTTGAAGGCAAATAGAATACGGATCTAACGATCATCCACTTGTAATTAATAATTGGTTGAATAGAAAAAGCCCGTCTGGTGGTAGAGCTAAGGCGTGCAGTTTGTGGCAGTTTAACTGGACTGATCATGTCATGGTGAATGAGTGGATAAACACCGAGTATTTTATAGATCGATGGGTAGATATTTACTGCTCGTCTCCATTAAGCGAATTTGTTTTATTTGAGATATCCATGGCTCGTATATTGGAAGTCTAAAACCAAGATAGAATCAAACCAGCAGCAAAAGTAAAATACAATCAGACTAAAGGTAATTTTGTAGAATTTAGAGATAATATTGTTTCTGTGTCAGCAAACATTGCAAACACGGAATTCTTAAAATTTATTAAACAAACAAAAGTGAAATTGTTCCCATTGTTTGATTGTGGCGAGGAAGAAGATAATCTCAGGTACATTTCCTACCTCTATGTTTGTGACAACATCAACCACTGCAACAACAGGAGGGGTGAGGTCTGGTGTGGGATTAAATCAGCTGCTACCAGGGATGGCAGGGAGATCTCTACAAAAACATGTTTCGTCGTATATTGTTGTGACGGCTCTTGTTTACCCTTAGAGTATGTCAATGACGGTGAGGTTGATTGTGATGTTTGTTACTACAACAACAACATTAAAGGCAACGATGAAAGTGAGATCCTCAACTTCTATTTAAAGAGAAACAAGACGTGTGCTCTAATTTGTAATGATTTCGATTGCGCCACATTTGACGAGTTGAATGATGGGAAAAGTGATTGCCATGGGTTGGACGAGACTGTCAAGAGCGGACACTTGTCACAATATATTGCGACATAGTATCTGGGCTCCCAGGTGTGTCTATGTCAAAGATAGGTAAGGAGCTATAATGAGATGTAGAGATTTATCTCATCTTGTAAACTGTTCAACGTTTGAGTGTCCAGAAGGATATTTTAAATGTCCACACAGTTACTGTATCCCTCAACATTATGTCCTTGACGAGACACCAGACTGTCCTACAGGTGAAGATGAACTACATTATAATATTGCCCCGTGTTTTGGAAACTTTGCCTGTTGGGATAGTCCTATGTGTCTACATCCTGACCTGGTCTGTAACAGACAATAATAGAACAAAGAAGTATATGTTAGCACTCGGAAAAATTGACAGACAAAGAACAATAGAAAAAAACGAAGAACAATATATGGTCCGAAGCGGGATCGAAACCGTACTCCCTGGCACCGCGCCTTGCCACGAGAAGCCGAACGCTTGGCACACTGCCACGCAGCTAACTTTAAAAATAGCTATTGTAGCAGTGTCTTACACGAAGGCGTTCTCAATGACTATAGCATAGGGTAACGATTACAGACCGGAAATAAATTGTATATTTGTACTTTCCTATTAATGCAAGTATCACCCCAGTAGGGCTGAATACTTGTGTTGCAGACAAACATTTATTGGACGAAACAGAACAAATAGTAGTTCCCAGTGGTTATATACTGGATACAAATAATAAAAAATAAATATTATTATATAGGGAACTTCCGAGGCGATAATATGGAATAATAGAACAAAGACGTATGTGTTAGCACTCGGAAAAATTGACAGATTGTCACTGTCATAGGAAATATATCTGGAGATGAAGACATTTATAGTTCTGTTAGCCCTAATACGAAGTAAGTACCTAGACGTGTCTGGTATAGACGTGTATGCTTTTCATTATATTTATATTATATTTAATCTCTGAGACATAGTTGTCTCAGTTATTGCTTTCCACCTTATTTGGGATAGATCACTTCTTAGAACAGGCTATGTTCTGTTTGTGACAAACTTGAGTATATCTGACCTTATTATGGGAATATATCTCTTTATTATCATAGGAGCGGACTATTACTATCGCGACATTTATATTTTAAATGACAAGAAATGGAGAGAAAGTAGTGTATGCAATCTTGCAGGATTTCTGGCCGTTCTCTCCAGTGAAACATCAACATTATGTATTTTCTTAGTTACCATCGACAGATTTCTGATCATGAAGTTTCCTTTTGGACAAGTCCGGTTCTCTGTCCTGGCTAAAATTACCTCCCTTATCATGACTTGGATCATTGGTTTACTTCTTGCACTGACTCCGATTGTCTTCACGTTTGAAACATATTCTTCAAATGCTATGTGTCTGGGTTTACCTTTGACGACTAAACGACTAAATGGATGGGAGTTCTCATTTGGGGTGCTCATTGTGCTGAATCTCTTCCTCTGCCTTTTACTTGCTTGCGGTCAAAGAGCCATCTTTCGAGCCATGTCAGAGAACAGAATATCTGGTACAGCGTCAAGTACTTCTTCCCATCGAGCTGCAGATATCATTGTGGCCAGACAACTGTCACTTGTAGCTCTGTCCAACTTTTTCTGTTGGTTTCCTATTGGATTCATTGGTTTTTTGTCTCTTGGCGGACATGAGCTCATGCATGAGTTTACGCATGGATAACGGTTATCGTTCTTCCTATAAACTCTGCAGCTAACCCAGTAAAGGTAAAGATAAAGTAAGAGACTTGAACCGGCGTCTTAGCACGCGAGTTTCCACCCTTATGTGCTCGGCCGCCTATCCAGAAATGTTCGGAGATTTCTGTATAGTGTCGCCTCAATCATCTAAACTCAGATGCGTGGCAACATTCCTCACCTTCCCAGTGTAATACCCTGGTACCCATTTCTGCCAACGCCTGGGTCGACCGTGGGGGTATTTTTTTTTCCAACCACGAGTACGATTCACACTTTCGGTTGTCCGAACATCGATAGCCCAGCCTGGTGCTTTTTCCATCTAGGCTACCGAGGCCCCCAAACGCTAACTCAGTCCTGTCCACAATCCCTGTAATTATGGACAAGTGGGAGAAGTTGATGTCTGGCGAAAGAAGGTTGCTATCAAGGTCCGCATGAACTGGTGATAATACGGATGCACACATTTCACTTACGTACAAAACACTCTTTGGGTAATTTCATAATTATACCAATCTGTGTTATTTTCTAAAATGTATACGTTTATTATCTCAAGCTTTTAGTTTTTTGTCTTTGTCTCTCTCTCTCTCTCTCTCTCTCTCTCTCTCTCTCTCTCTCTCTCTCTGGCTCTTTGTCCCTCTATCTCTCTCTCTGGCTCTTTGTCTCTCTCTCTCTGGCTGATTGTCTCTCTCTCTCTCTGGCTCTTTGTCTCTCTCTCTCTTTCTCTCTCCCCCTCTCTTTTCTGGCTCTTCTAGATACAAGTTTAGTTTTGTTTTTCCTTTTTTTCAAGATCCGATAGTTTTAAATAAAATGACAGAAGATGAACTTACTGTAAGGTCAATGTTTCAAGACAAATCAACTCGCAAGACATAGAAGTTGTGATGATAGAACAGATCTATATGAAGAATATAAAGTGTTTGTAGATTTACAATCTTCAATATCGATGCAGCTGACTGATTCATGCGAATTACATCACATCATGAAAATTAAAAAAAAAATGAAAAGTGATATGGTACCAGTTTTACCTATGAGAGGAACATAGATAAAACAACGCTTCTGCCAGGCAGACCTTCAGATGATGCAATATTAGACAACACAAACAATATATACGGTATATATATCCATATATACACAGAAATCTAACTACATGGCGATGATGTGCTAGACTTAATAAAAAAAAAACATAGGTCACTTTCTGTGGTCTAGAGCTTTCTTCAGAAACTGACTGCGCAGTAATTGATAGAGCGGGTGGAGACAAATATGACATGAAGTAAAAGAAAAGGGTTCTAAATCATGTCGAGGTGGGTACAAGATCCCAGACTCTACTATTACTGGAAACATTTATACGAGTGTGATTCCCAATAAGTAATAATTATATTTACGTAATTAAAGAAACACATACATCTATGTATGTCTGCAACTAATGATGTGCACAGTGGGGAATTGAGCGTTACAAGTTAAGGATCTTTACTGCAGCCAAGTTGCACTGGTGGTAAGTGATGATGAATATAGCCCTATCAGATGAGCGGCGTGAGAGATCACAACAGCTAGGACTGAACATTAATAGAGATAAGACCAACATTATGAGAATTAATGCAGTTGTCAATAACCAAATAAAACTAGGAGAAATACCTCTACTAGACGTACAATCTTACATATATCTGGGCAGTAATATTGTTAAAGAAGGATGAACAGAAAATGATACCAAAATAAGGATATCAAAAGCAAGAGGAGCTACTGTTACACTGGGAAACATCAAGTTCCAAATAAATTAGGTTAAATACAAAAACTAAATACAATTTTTTTTGGGTTCGTCAGTTTGTCGAAACGGTCCACTGCGCCTGAGGGATTAACTCAGGTAAATTGAAAAGATCGTCGAACGGCTCGGTGACGGCTCGGTGGACATCTCGGTGGTAATCGGCTTATCGTGTGGTGCGTGCGGGTCGTGATCGGCTCTCGCGGGGTCTGTCGCTCGCTGGTTATGGACACCAGTGGTTCTATGGTACTGTTTGTTAAATGTCTATCAAACACGGGTGCATCCTTAGCCATCAAAACACAACCGCCCTCCATTTTGACAAAACCTTGATCAAAGCTGGAATAGGTAATTTGTGACTCTCCTGAAACACCCGCGGCATTCATATTGGCTGTCGGATCTGTCGTCTGATTAACAAGAGCGAGGTTCCCTTGATTGACAAAGGGGGCGTGTAGTCGATGAGATTCGGGTTAACAAGAGATGGTATGTAGTTCTGGTGCTTAACGAGAGGCGGCGTGTAGTTGATCTGATTAACGAGAGGTGGCGTGTAGTTGATCTGGTTAACGAGAGGTGGCGTGTAGCTGATCTGGTTAACAACAGGCGGTGTGTAGTTGAGGTTAGCATAAGCGGTTAAAATTTCCTCTCGCATCTAAACTAACGTGATAAATTCCTCTCTCGATAGTGTTATCCCAGTTCTGGTAGGAAACTTCAAAAAAACTATCACCGCTATATGTCCTTATATTTATCAATGGTCTATTACGAAAAACACAAACCGAGACTGCCTTAACGCCATCTTTAGACAATGGAACTACAGTCTCATTTCCACGTGACATAGATATGCGCTGATCACTGACATCAAACGAAGTTGGCGTATTCAAGCTACACGACTCCATATTCAAAGAAAACAAACACAAACCACCTGGCAACAGACGCTGGTTATGTGTGTGCGTGTACACTGATCGACTGTGGTTTTTTATACCCGTTACGTTTATCGGGTCGAGGACCGTCTATTTATAGTAGCTAACGTAATACATTATCAGGCGTGGTAATCAGTCGTATTGCGACATGTTCAGTGACCTCTGGAACTGACCCAATAGGGTGATGTGTGGGAAATATGATGCGTGTAACAATTCGGTCTCAGGTAGTGCGGCTTGAGACTAGGAAACTCCTCCCCCTGGTGTGTTTATATAGGTTGTGGATTTAAAAAATAGGTGTTAGTTGAAGAGGGGGAAACCTCGCGCGCTGACCTAAAATCACTCGTTGTTATTTTCGTCGGTGGTATAATCACTAAAGTTAGTAGCACTTGTGAGGATGTCCCCGATGGAATCATCCCTTCACAGCTCTGATAGCCGGTCCTACCGGATGTGGGAAAACGGTATTTGTGCAAAAGTTTATACAGAACCTTCATGAGCTAGCTGTCCCCGTACCGGAGGAAGTTATATGGTGTTATGCGGAATGACAACCGATATTCGAGACTATGGTGTCAGTGAGATTTATCGTTGGTCTACCAGACGTCGATAAATTGGAAGGTGGTAAGAAGAGAAGACTGATCGTTATCGATGACTTGATGTCTGAGACGGACGAGCGGGTAACAAAATTATTCACCAAAGGTAGTCATCACAGAGATATTAGTGTGATGTACATTGTTCAAAATCTATTCGGAAAAAATAAAGAACATCAAAACATAAGTCTCAATACGCACTATTTAGTCATTTTCAAGAACCCGAGAGACGGTAGTCAAATTATGAATCTGGCTAAACAAATGTACCCAGGTCAGGTGGGGTACCTCCAAGATAGTTTTAAGGACTCGACAGCGTCTCCTCACGGTTATTTGCTGGTCGATCTTCGTCAGGACACACCTGATAATCTTAGGTTGAGAACAAACATATTCCCAGGGGAGAGACAAATCGTCGACGTGCCAAAGTAGAGAATCATGTGTGATGAAGCACTTAGTCGGTACGGTGAAATGTTGAAATGTATGCGCGCCGCCTCGCCGAGCAGTTTAAGAGCCATATTAAAAACAGCCTCACCCAAACTCATTAACTTTTTGTGCGAGTGTTGTCATAACATATTAAAAGGTAATGTTAGACTCACTCAGCGACAGAAGTGCGAGCTACGTCGACACAAGAACAAGTTGAGACTTCTCACTAAAAAGAAACCGAATCTTAAGCGGCGGAAAGAGATTCTACAAACCGGTGGGTTCATAGGTGCTTTGCTCCGTCCTATATTAAGTATTCTCGGTGGAGTTTTAGGTGCGTAACAATGGTCAAAAAAATGATTTTGATGGATCCTCGATTCCTCGAGGGTCTTAAACAGACTACTAGCACGTATACCCCACCCGAGGCGATCGGTGACAACTTGAGTGATTTAGATGATGAAATGCAACGTATCCTATTCCGCGATGATTTAGCACCTGCCGATAAGGCCAGAGTATACCAACGTGCCCTGCATCAATATTTAACTAGATTGGAGCAGTATAAACGACGCTCATTGGGCTCGGTCGATCTCATTCAACACAACACGGCAACAGAAAAAACACCTTCCCCACCACCATCAATCGAGGTATCACCAGAGCAGACCAAGACACCACCAGCAGCGGAAACCCCAAACCTAGGTAATGAAACCACTCCGCCCGTAACCACGTATAAACTAAGACCTAAAAAAAGAAAGAGCGGAATCCCAACACCAAAATGGGAACGGTGGAGAAAATATTGAGACGTCATTACTTTGACCCTAGTCGACCAGGGGCGTATAGTAGTGCAACGGCCCTGCAACGTAACACCAAACTGGGACTCGCAAAGATCAAACAATGGCTGAGTCATCAGGATACCTATACCCTTCATAAATCAATTCGTCGCAGATTTGAAAGGCGTCCCATTATAACGAGTGACCCCCAACAGCAATATCAGGCAGACCTAATTGATTTGAGACATTTGAAAAAACACAACGATGGATATTCCTATTTGGTTTCTTGCATGGACGTTTTCAGTAAATTCGCGTGGTCTGTACTGATACGAACCAAAACGGGGGAATCCTTATTGGAAGCCGTCGGTAAGATATTTCTCGATGGGAAACCTGCGAGTTTTCAAACGGATAAGGGGTTAGAGTTTCTGAACAGAACATTTCAGAAATTTCTCGCTGACAACAACGTTCACTTTTTCACTACGCAGAACGAAGATATTAAGGCCGCCGTGGTGGAACGCTTTAATAGGACTCTGAAACAACGGATGTGGCGATATTTCCCGAAATCCAATAAACTGTCTTATGTCCGAGTCCTACCCGCCCTACTTCGAAGTTATAACCATTCGTATCGTAAGTATAAAAATGGCACCGGTCGACGTCAACGCAGACAATCAAGAACAGGTATGGAACACGTTGTATAATAGCAAAGGCAACATTAAATTTGAAAGTCCCCTGTACAAGCCCGGTGATCGAGTTAGACTGGTCCTGGACGAGCCAATTTTATAAAGGGTTATGCCCCGGCTTGGAGGAACTGTTTTCCATCAGTCGAGTAAATGAAACAAACCCCGTTACATATGTTTTGAAAGACGATAAGGGCGATGAGATAGAGGGGTCATTCTACACACCGGAAATACAAAAAGTTGGAGACAAGCACGAGTAAAGAATCGAGAGTATCATAACCGAGCGTCGCACATCCTTTGGGCTAAAGGAGAGTTTAGTCAAATGGTTTGGGTACGATTCCTCATTTAACAGTTGGATACCGTCCAAGGACATTGTCAGATACAAAAACTAGAGATGCGAGAAGAAGAAGAAGAAGAAGTGGTAACTTTTGGTAGAGAGCCCGATTTGCGAGCCGTAAACTCGGGAGTGAGGAGAGAGGGCGAACCACGCTGCTGGGGGTCGATGTTTGGGTAACTATCCCTACTTAGAACTTGCCTTTATTTGTCAAGTGGTAGTTATATATACAGTTGTAGCGGTCTCGCTGTTCAATCTGACCACCGAAAAGCCAGACGCAAAGGAGGGAAAACTGTGGATAGCTCTACTGACCAGCTGTTTGGGTTACATGCTACCGAATCCAAACTTGGAGAGGCGACGGTGAAACGAGTAAAAAAAAGAGTTTTTATGTCACCCTGCCCAACAATGCATCTATAGAACTTTTTAAGGATAATAACCCCGGCCACTTTTTCGTTAAACTCCCTCAGACCATTGACATTTCGACGCAGTATGAGATCGCACTGGTGGAGATACAGTTTCCGCTAAATTATTTCAATGTAATAGAGGGTGATGTATGGATTCGGTACGAATCTCTCGCTAACGACGATATTTGCGACGCTAGATTTCGTCTCAACGTGACCTTGAAGCCTGGGTTATACACGAAACCCGATGCGTTCATCGGCGCGTTGAATGCGGCGATCATAAAAGCGGAGGATGAGTCGTACGGGGGTGTGAAAGGGAAAAAATGAAATTCATTTACGCAAAAGAGGTGAATAAAGCCATCTTGAAACTTTACGAAAAAGGAGTCAGTGTTACCATAAGCGACACTTTGAAAAACATGTTAGCCTTTCCCACGACCTCTATATCAGACACGGCTCCCGATATCTTCAGCGTGGGCGTAATGGACTTGGAAAGTGTTGCGAAGAATGTCTACGTCTACTGCGATCTCGTTTCCCCCAAACCCGTAGGGGATGTGATGGTACCTCTTCTCAGGAGCGTGCCTGTTCTCAATAGAAATCACACCGCGGTGTTTCAGATCTACGATAAGCCTCACTACGTCCCCCTGATTCGATTTTCCTTCGATACCGTGGAAATCCTTTTAGCCAACGAACACGGAAAAACCATTCCAATCACCAGCGGGACGTTGGTGCTAACGGTACACTTTCGAGAGAAGAAGCATCTCGAGCTGGTATAATGGTGAGACACACCCCCCTTCATAGAGATGTTGACTTATACGACGACGTTTACTTATGTCAGGCGGGTGATGGAATGCCCGTGTTTATAGGAGGTCGAGGAATCGGTAGTTTCTTTGGTGGAATCGGGAAGGCTATTTTACCCTGGTTAAAAACCGGCGGTAAGGCCTTGATCAGAGAGGGCTTGGGGACCGGTCTGCAGGTAGCACAGGAAGCATTAGCCGGGAAAAATGTCGGTGAAGCTTTCAAAGAACGAGCTAAGGAGGCCGGTCAGCGGTTGATTCACGGGGCCGTAGACCACCTGAGTGTTAACAACCAATTAGGAAGTGGTTTACGACAAAGCAGAAAGCGAGTTATGAAGTTACTTCCACCAGGAGAACCCTTTACAAAAAGGATAAAACCGACAGCTAGACGGTTCCCCCTTCATTCGGTGCACAACAGCAAGAAGACGAGGGTGGCAAAGGATTTTTTCGACTAATAATGTCCCTCATTCACCCCAAATTGTGCGAATGTCTTCACTCTGGTTTGGATTTACTTAGCGTTCCACCCACACAGACATCTCTAGACTCTGGCCAGTTTAATGAAATTCGTCCGATTGCAGCCTTGTCGCATAGCGCACCGATAGAGTTTTTCATTTCTGGAAACAGCGAGGAGTATCTAGATCTTTTCAACACGTTTTTACATCTTGTTGAATGTTGATAGTGTACCACCCGATGCTGAGGTTGGACCGGTCAACAATTATCTTCACAGTCTATTTTCACAAGTCGACGTATCGCTACAGGACACGTTGGTTACACCGTCGGAGAATACCTATCCTTTTAGAGCAGTGTTTGAGACCACGCTAAATTACCGGGAGCATGCGAAAACGGGATACTTGACGGCCGCTCTGTTCTACAAAGACACAGCTGGCCACCATGACGATTTGAAAGAAAATGAGGGTTTTAAAACACGGCGCGAGTAGTATACAATAGTTCAACCGCTCATTATTTAGGCGTAAATTAACAAAGATATATAAGAGGCGCCTTTAGCGCCTAATGTACACGAGAGACAAGGGGAGTTAATCGGTCGTGCGACGGCGTGACCAGCGGGCGCCGGATCACTCGGGTGCGTGGTGACCTCGGGGCGGATCGCGTGTCGACGGGTGACCCCTTCAGATTAGCTCGAGTGGTTCGTACAGCGTGCTATCGCGTCGGGGGATTATCTCGGTTCGGTGGGACGCTATCGCGCCAGGTAGCCGTTAGAAAATATTTATAGCTATGTAGTTGGGTGTCTGCTTAACGTTGTACCATAAATGAAGCATAAGGGGTGAAACTGTTAGAGATTACTGGTTAGTCTAAGCTGGTAATGTAAATATGTTCTTCGGTGTTAGTGGTTCGCTATCTCTCTCTCTCTCTCGCTATCTCTCTCTCTTTCTCTCTCTCTCTCTCTCTCTCTCTACTATTCCAGCCTAGATTTCCCTCCATTGAAACACTTACTCATTCTCTCCATTTATCCCTATCATCGCGCCTTCCTTTTCTCTCTCGCTTTCTCCCCTATCCTCTCTTAGACTTCTAACCTAGCAGTCCACCCTCCGCCTCTCCCTTTAGCTCCCCCGCCCTCCCTCATATTTTTAGCATCCCTCCTATTGGTACACTTGATTATTCTCACCATTAATACATAGCATCTCGCCTTCTTTCTCATATGCTTCTCTCTCTCTCTCTCTCTCGCTCTCTCTCTCTCTCTCTCTCAGTTAGAGATTACTGGTTAGTATAAGCTGGTAGTGGAAATATGTTCCTCGGTGTTAGTGGTTCGCTATCTCTCTCTCTCTCGCTCTCTCTCTCTCTCTCTCTTTCTCTCTCTCTCTCTCTCTCTCTCTACTATTCCAGCCTAGATTTCCCTCCATTGAAACACTTACTCATTCTCTCCCTTTATCCCTAGCATCGCGCCTTCCTTCTCTCTCTCTCTCTCTCTCTCTCGCTTTCTCTCCTATCCTCTCTTAGATTTCTAACCTATCAGTCCACCCTCGGCCTCTCCCTTTAGCTCCCCAACCCTCCCTCATATTTTTAGCGTCCCGCCTATTGTAACACTTGATTATTCTCACCATTAATACATAGCATCTCGCCTTCTTTCTCATACGCTTCTCTCTCTCTCTCGCTCTCTCTCTCTCTCTCTCTCTCGCTCTTCTAACCCCTACTAGACTTCTCTCCTACCATTCCACCTTTCTTCCTCTCTCTCTCTCTCTCTCTCTTTCTTTACCTCGCCTAGCATTCCGCCTTCATTCGTATTTTTACCTTACCACCAGTGTAACACATTAATAACATTGAATATCAATTACAAAAAGACTTGAAATATTTACTTTTTAAAGAACCAATAAGATAAACATATGAAAAACGAAGGAATAATACACTCGACAAGGCTTAACAGACGTACTTTATACACATCACCATTAATACAACTGAAATTCCTTTAATGATAACCTATCACATCGTTATGAGCTAAGAGAAAAACAGAAAAAAAAATTTCAACTTACACCGTAAAATATTCCACTACAACACAGACCGCTAGACTGAACAGTACTACGAAAATAAACGTCCGTGAATCAAGCGCGCTTATAACACGAAGTCTCACATCCCACTAGTTTAAATATAATCTGGTAAATAAAATTTGGACGATACTATTCCACCCTCGACTAATATCTAAGTTAACCAGAGAAGAAGATTTCTATGGGACACCCATCAACGAAATGACTGACCTCTGGATTAACTAATCGGAGAAGAGGATTACTGTTATCGTGATAATATCGTGATAACTGACCTCATTTTCAACATGAAGTGCTGTCGAGTCTGATGCATGGGTTACTTCAAATCGATTCGGCCCCTGATACAATCCACCTAGCGAGTCAATGGTGGGGGAAATAATACAAGTGGCGGGTTACTTGAACGTGTTTTGACCCCTGCTGCAATACCAGGAGTTCCATGACAGTTATAAATAGTTGGATACAACAAGCAGGAAGTTATATTAAGGACAGAAATCTAGCAGGCAATGGCAGAAACCTAAGAGGCAAGGACAGAAAACTAGGGGGGTCGTGGTTCGTGGTTCGGTAAGTCCGTGGTTCGTTAAGTCCGTGGTTCGTGGGGTTGTGGTTCGTGGTTCGTTAGTTGATGGTTCGTTAAGTCTATGGTTCGTAGGGGTTGTGGTTCGCGGTTCGTGAGTTGATGGTTCGTTAAGTTCGTGGTTTGTTAAGTTCGTTGTTCGTGAGTTTGTGGTTCGTTAGTTGATGGTTCGTTAAGTCCGTGGTTCGTGGGGTTGTGGTTCGTGGTTCGTTAGTTGATGGTTCGTTAAGTCCGTGGTTCGTAGGGGTTGTGGTTCGCGGTTCGTGAGTTGAGGGTTCGTTAAGTCCGTGGTTCGTGGGGTTGTGGTTCGTGGTTCGTTAGTTGATGGTTCGTTAAGTCCGTGGTTCGTAGGGGTTGTTTTTCGCGGTTCGTGAGTTGAGGGTTCGTTAAGTCCGTGGTTCGTGGGGTTGTGGTTCGTGGTTCGTGAGTTGATGGTTCGTTAAGTCCATGGTTCGTGGGGTTGTTGTTCGTTGTTCGTGAGTTTGTGGTTTATTAAGTTTGTAGTTTGTTAAGTGCGTGGTTCGAGAGGTCGTGGGCAAGGGCAGAAACCTAAGAGGCAAGGGCAGAAACCTAGGAGGCAAGGTCAGAAACCTAGGAGGCAAGGGCAGAAACCTAAGAGGCAAGGGCAGAAACCTAAGAGGCAAGGGCAGAAACCTAAGAGGCAAAGACAGAAACCTAGGAGGCAAGGTCAGAAACCTAGGAGGCAAGGGCAGAAACCTAGGAAGCAAAGGCTGAAAAACACTCGTACTGACTAAGGCTTCCAAGGTGTATTTGATTTTTGTCTGTATAACCTAATATATCACTTTCATTTAATCTATCGATAAACGTTTCAAAGTCATTTCTGTTGTTAACTAACAAGGGTTTGTCTAATCCTGTCGCGTTATTTGAGCTTGTGTGTGAAAGTAACGCAGCCAAATAGAACTGACCTCTGAGGCAATACCGGATGTGTTACTAAAAATAGTTTTTGACCGCTGATGCAATGCCCGTGGAGTTTCTAAAAATAGATTTTGACGTATGATGGCAATTTTATGAGTTTACCCCCTGATCATTTTTTAGGGGTACGCCATGAAATCGGTAAAAATCGTAAATTTTCACTCTAGGCATACCCCAAACTCTATTTTAGACATCCCCATTGCAAAAATTTACATTAAAAACCACTTTTAGGATTTTACCCCCTTATCATTTTTTGAGGGTTACACTCATGGAATCGATAAAAAGCGTTAATTTACCACGCAGGCTTACCTAAAACTTTATTTTAGACATCCCTACACCAAAAATTTACTTAAAAACCACTTTTGAAATTGTTACCCCCTTACCATTTTTTAGGGTTACGCCCCTGAAATAGATAAAAATCGTAAATTTATCACGTAAGCTTACCTAAAACTTTATTTTAGACATCCCCACACCAAAAATTTACTTAAAAATCACTTTTGAAATTGTTACCCCCTTACCAGTTTTTTAGGGTTACGCCCATGGAATTGATAAAAATTGAAATATAACTCAAGGCATACCCCAAACTTTATTTTACACATCCCCATAACAAAGATTTACATTAAAAACCACTTTAAGGATTTTACCCCCTTACCATTTTTTTAGGGTTACGCCCATGGAATTGATAAAAATCGTAAATTTAGCACGTAGGCATACCTAAAACTTTATTTTAGACATCCCCATACCAAAAATTTACTTAAAAATCACTTTTGAAATTGTTACCCCCTTACCAGTTTTTTAGGGTTACGCCCATGGAATTGATAAAAAATTGAAATATAACTCAAGGCATACCCCAAACTTTATTTTACACATCCCCATAACAAAGATTTACATTAAAAACCACTTTAAGGATTTTACCCCCTTACCATTTTTTTTAGGGTTACGCCCATGGAATTGATAAAAATCGTAAATTTAGCACGTAGGCATACCTAAAACTTTATTTTAGACATCCCCATACCAAAAATTTACTTAAAAATCACTTTTGAAATTGTAACCCCCCTTACCATTTTTGAGGGTTACGCCCCTGAAATCGATAAAAAATTGAAATATAACCTCAAGGCATACCCCCAAACATATTTTTTGACATCCCTACATATCAAATTCCAACAAAAAAACAACAAAAAATAGTAGTAAGGAAGGGTGTTTTGAGCAAGGATTTGAACATTTCGTGCAGGTATCGTGCAGCACGGGGCTATGAAGGCGAGATGCTATGTATTAATGGTGAGAATAATCAAGTGTTACAATAGGAGGGATGCTAAAAATATGAGGGAGGGCGGGGGAGCTAAAGGGAGAGGCGGAGGGTGGACTGCTAGGTTAGAAGTCTAAGAGAGGATAGGGGAGAAAGCAAGAGAGAAAAGGAAGGCGCGATGATAGGGATAAATGGAGAGAATGAGTAAGTGTTTCAATGGAGGGAAATCTAGGCTGGAATAGTAGAGAGAGAGAGAGAGAGAGAGAGATAGCGAGAGAGAGAGAGAGAGAGAGATAGCGAACCACTAACACCGAAGAACATATTTACATTACCAGCTTAGACTAACCAGTAATCTCTAACAGTTTCACCCCTTATGCTTCATTTATGGTACAACGTTAAGCAGACACCCAACTACATAGCTATAAATATTTTCTAACGGCTACCTGGCGCGATAGCGTCCGACCGAACCGAGATAATCCCCCGACGCGATAGCACGCTGTCCGAACCACTCGAGCTAATCTGAAGGGGTCACCCGTCGACACGCGATCCGCCCCGAGGTCACCACGCACCCGCGTGACCCGGCGCCCGCTGGTCACGACGTCGCACGACCGATTAACTCCCCTTGTCTCTCGTGTACATTAGGCGCTAAAGGCGCCTCTTATATATCTTTGTTAATTTACGCCTAAATAATGAGCAGTGGGAACATTGTATACTACTGGCGCGATTTGACTTCGGGTAGTAAATAGGTTGAAATGATGGGTCGTTTGCACTCTGATGTCTTTGTGCAGGATCGTTACATGTTAAACAGAGTCGATGTAAAGATAAAACTCACGCCCTCGAAGGATGTGTTCAACCTCACGGTTCACGATAGCTCTGTGGGTTATAAGAGTGTTATCACCTACGCCGCGCTCGTGGTCAGGAAAGCTAAGCTAAACCCCGCGATTTCTCTGGCCCACGAAAAGGCTCTCTTAAGCGGGAATGCGCGGTACCCGATCAAGAGAGTTACCATCAAGACATTTTCCATCGCTAGCGGGATGTTCTCCCACAGTCAAGACAATTTATTTTTGTCTCAAACACCGATCCGTATAGTGATAGGTCTGATTACGGCCAGTGCGTTTAATGGTGTTTATACAGCTAACCCGTTCAATTTTCAATACTTTGGTCTGATTTATATGAACTGACGGTCGACGGGAAATGTATCTCGGGAAAGCATCTAACTATGGACTTTGAACGAAATCAATACGCGAGAGCTTTTTTCGGCACAAATCTGGCCACGGGTCTGATTAGTAAAGACGCTGGGAATAACGTTGATTATAGAGAGTTCAAGGACGGATACTGTCTATTTGGTTTTGACCTCTCGTCCAGCCTACTGGACGGCTCCCATTTTGAGCTAGCCACAAGCGGACCCTTGTCGAATTCAAGTTTGCCGCTCCCACAACTACTCCCCTACAAGTTATCGTCTACGCCGAGTTAGACTCGGTGATCGAGGTGTCCAATACAAGGCAGATTCTAACAGACTTCGCCGTTTGAGAGAAAGAGGAAGAAGATGAACACGAGGGAGACTTACAACCTTTTGATGTCGGATATTTTCGTTCGACGTTGTTCCCTCGTTAGTGTCATTCCACGAAACCACTTACCGCCCAGCATCGACCCAAAGGCGACCGCAGCCTTTGTCATAAACACCGACCCTACCCACGAACCCGGTGAGCATTGGGTGGCCCTATTTTACAACGGTCTCGGCGAATGTGAGTATTTCGATTCCTACGGTTTGCCTCCCAGACACGTGGATATTTTAAACTTTATAGAGCAAAACTCACACGTTCAATTCGTCTACAACCCGCGGGTGTTGCAAGATTTGTTTAGCAACACGTGCGGTCTATATTGTGTTTATTATATACTTCTTAAGTGTCGTGGCGCGAAACTTAACAGAATTCTCATGTCTTTTTCATCGAGACAGCACATAAACGACCATTTATCGTTTGCTCACCCCGTGGATACTTCGGCTTCGAGGGGCCCATGGATGCCCAAAGTCAACATTCGACCAGTAATATATATATATATATATATATTCAACTATGTGTTGTATATTTGTTGTAATAATAATAAAGCTGTGAAATATAGAACGAATTTTGTTTTGCTTTACCATGAATGTGAAAGAGAGAGAGAGAGAGAGAATTTCGCTGGTTGATACTTTGTGTTGCTTGATGATGATGATGATGATGATGATGCTAGGACATGAAGGGTTGATGATGCTCTTGAGGGTGGCACATGATGATGATGTGTCACTAATAATCGGTTTAATACTTTGTGTGGTATGATGAAATGACATGAAAGGTACATGTTGCTGTTGAGGGTGGCACATGATGATGATGTGTCACTAAAAAATCGTTATAATCACACCTGGCACATGATGTTAGCGATACTACAATAACACACCCTGTGCCGACCAACCCCATTTCCCCCACCCTCGTCGCACGCACATGATGCTAACGATACTAATAACACTCGACCAATAAAGGCACCCCCTTTCCCCACCCGCACGCCCCGATAACCGGCGTGAGCGCGCAAGTTTTAGAACCGCTGACACACAAGTTTTAGAACCACTGGTGTCCATAACCAGCGAGCGACAGACCCCGCGAGAGCCGATCACGACCCGCACGCACCACACGATACGTCGATTACCACCGAGCAGTTCACCGAGCCGTCACCGAGCCGTTCGACGATCTTTTCAATTTACCTGAGTTAATCCGTCAGACGCAGTGGACCGTTTCGATAAACTGACGAACCCAAAAAAAAAATTACCCCCAAAAAATAGTCAATTTGGAAAAAATAGCGAATTTTTTTTTCTTTTTTTTTGCACCATTGCACGGTGCAAAATCCATTGTCTTTGGTGCAATTTCGGTGCATGCACTGGCACTTTTGGTGTGGGTATACCGCCACCACTACTACTTATATATTGTTGTGAAACACGGATGATAACAAAATTGACAAATGTGAAAATACAGACTTTACTAATGGATGCTTACGCAGTATAAAAGGATGAAATTGGCATAACAAAATCACTATCATAGAATTATGGATTACCAGATCTATAGTTTTTCTCTGGTACAACGAAAATATTTTAAGAATAGTTGCGAACAATCATGGCAGTTGCAGAATCAACATAAACTACCTCAGGTATGCAAATGATATACTATTATTAGCATCACCATCATCATGTGCCATTCCGTTTGACGTAGACGACCATGTCCTTCCCCAATCATCTATCCACAGTGCATCGTTTTCTGTTTTTCGTGTTTTACTGTTGCTGACTGTTTGCAATGCCATGAAACCAAGTTATCCTATATTTTCTCTCCTTGTCGTCCGAGCTCTCCTTTTCCTTTTATTTTGCCAAATGTAAGCAAACATTTCAACATTCTTCTTCTCATGATGTGCCCGAAAAATATTGATTGTTTTTTATGATGTTTTTAGGACCTCCTTTTTTGTGTTGGCCTTTTTTGAGAATTTCATCATTGTTCTTTTTAGCTACCCAGGAAACTTTAAACGTTTTTTTCTGAGAAACCTTATCCCTATGGCCTCCATTCGTCTTTTCATTTGTTTGTCTACTGTCCATAATTCGCTTCCTTAGGTCAGAATTAGTACTATATAGCACCGACGAATTCTCTTTCTCATTTCTATTGACAAAGATTTGTTGCATAAGAAATTTTTCATTTTCTGAAGTGCTATTTTGGCCTGAGCTATTCTGCTTTTTATTTCTGTGTCGCATCTTCCATGTGATGTTAATATTGTGCCCAAGTATTTGAAACGTTGCACTTGTTTCAGATTTGTCTCGCTTATTTTTATGCTGCATGATGGTGATGATTGTTTCTTCGATATGACAATTACATATCTTTTTATTTTACTTTTCAGACTGAAACCTTTTGTATTGCTTTCTTTCACTATTATGTCTATCATTTCTTGTAGTTCATTATTTGTCTCTGCTTTTATAGACTGTGTCCTCGGCACATAGCACATTGTTTAGTTTGTGACAGTTTCATTAAATTCATTTTGTCAACTATTGATCTCATAATATTTATCCAGTCCATCTTTACATTGTCTTCTCCTGTCCCATTAATATATTTCCTTCCAGAGCTAAAACTAAAAATAGCAAAATGTTATATTTTCACATTATCTCTGTATGGTGCAGAAACATGGGCACGAGACAAGAAAACAGAAGAAAAAACGGACTTTATTTTAAATGTGGATTTATAGAAAACAAGGATGAATTGGATGAAAAGAAAAGAAAACAAACGATGAAGCGTTAAAACAACGTGTAATTAAAAGAGAACTACTAATCACATTTCAAACAAGTCAAATGATACTTTTGGGACATATTAGACACAGTAGCCTACTAAAAGAAATATTGGATGGGAAAATACAAGGTAAGCGAGGCAACGGCAGACCAAGACTAACGTGAACGAGTGAAATCAAAGGATTGACACTTTAGCCAATGACAATCTGCACCGTCAAAGCAAGAGGCAGAACGGAATGGTCGCCATAGCGGAGATTGCACTCAATGATGATGAGTTTATTTGTGAAGGGATATAATTGCCAGGCGGCGTCGCTCAACATTTATTTTTCCTGTGATATCCCCTGAATTTTAGAGCCTCAAATAACAAACATCTTCTTATAAGAGCATGTGATGAAACATTGCACTGTCCTTAAAATATAATTCTCTTTTAGTCATCTTAAATTACTTGCGATTATTGATCGCTTCTGGTCGACAAACCCCGGATGGCTTACCGAGAACTTGAAATGGGTGTAATAAGTCAGTGGTTCTAAAATAACCAAACTGAGTTTTGCTGTTGTCTAATACTGTTTTAAGCTGAAAGCTTCACAAATATCAACCACAGTTTGAGGACCACTTCGTCCGAAGCTTAACACGACGGTAACTGAACAGCCGAAGTATGCAAGTTTTCCTTAAGACTCGAAACTTGAAGGCTGTTGTTGCAACATTCAGTAACAGTTGAACAGAACGTTTGTTTCCTGGCACATTTATGAAAGTTACCTTTAACGAATATTTGCATTTTGCCATCTGCTGTGCTGATCTCGACTATTCTAGACCTTCTTTAAAAGAAATTATACAAACAAATAAAGCATATCTTTCTCGATGAAATATTTTGACGCCTTTATTTGTTATCCATCTGTTATCTATCTTTAAAACCGTGTTATCAGATGTGGTCGACGTTTTTGGGTGGGTATCTTGATAGGACGTTGTTGAGTGTGTATCTTTGATAGACCGTTGTTTGATAGGTATCTTGATAGGACATTGTTGAGTGTGTATCTTTGATAGGCCGTTGTTTGATAGGTATCTTGATAGGACATTGTTGAGTGTGTATCTTTGATAGGCCGTTGTTTTATAGGTGTATTGATAGGATATTGTTGAGTGAGTATCTTTGATAGGCCGTTTTTGGATGGGTATCTTGACATGATGTTGTTGACTGAGTATCTTTGATAGGCCGTTGTTTGATAGGTATCTTGATAGGACATTGTTGAGTGAGTATCTTTGATAGGCCGTTGGTGGATAGGTATCTTGATAGGATGTTGTTGAGTGAGTATCTTTGATAGGCCGTTGTTTGATAGGTATCTTGATAGGACATTGTTGAGTATCTTTGATAGACCGTTGTTGGATGGGTATCTTGGTAGGATGTTGTTGAGTGAGTATCTTTGATAGGCCGTTGTTTGATAGGTATCTTGATAGGACATTGTTGAGTGAGTATCTTTGATAGGCCGTTGTTTGATGATTATCTTGATAGGTTGTTGTTGAGTTATTATCTCGAGCTGTTCGACCAAAACAAGACCCCAAATACACTTAAGCCTCCACTAAACCGTCTATATATATATATGGCCCTTTTCGTCTTGTCAGACGGTCTAGTGGAGGCTATTGCGTATTTTTTTGAGGTATTGTTTTTGCCGAACAGCTTCTCTCGTGGCTAATTCTACCAATGTTTGACAAACACACGCGGTCACATAATGAACAGATCAGGCTCGCTGGTCCACAGGGTTTACCATCCTTTTTCATGAGTCTCTTCTCTTCTAAGTCCTGTCTTAGAACAGTCTCAAATGTTGTTATACCGTTCCTTATACGTTCTCTCCATGATGTGCGATCACTTGCCAGATGTTGCCAGTCGTTTTCACAGATGGAGAAGTCTTTCAGAGATGATTTGCAGATATCTCTATATCGTAGTTTAGGTCTGCCGATTTGTCGTTTTCCGTGTTTTAGCTCGCCATATAGTATTTGCCTAGGAATGCGTTTTTCTTCCATCCGTTGGACATGCCCCAGCCATCTTAGCCTTCGACTTCTGAGCATCGACATGATTGTTAGGGTCTTAGCACGTTGCAGGACAGTTAAGTTTTTAAGATAGTTAAACCGTCTAACAAGATCAAAAAGGCCATATATATATATATATATATATATATATATATATATATATATATATATGTGTGTGTGTGTGTGTGTGTGTCTGTGAGTGTGTGTGTGTGTGTGTGTGTGTGGTGGGACGTAGTTAGGGGGAGTTAATTTATAGGTTAAACGATGTTAGGTGGATACTTTACAGGACGAGTTTAGGCGGGGTTCATTTATAGAGTGATAAAATGTTTTAATTTACTTATATGACGATACAAGGCGGGCTTCATTTATGAGACAATACAAGGTGGAACACACTTATACAAGGATGAGAGTCGAGGTCGATTTATCACACAATAAAAGGTGGAACCCACTTATATGAAGATACAAGGCGGTGTCCATTTATGAGACAATAAACGGTGGAACATACGTATATGACGACAAGGCGGGGTTTATTTAGCCGACGATGTTAGACGAGACGATGTTAGACGACTATGTTAGACGACTATGTTAGACGACTATGTTAGACGACTATGTTAGACGACTATGTTAGACGACGATGTTAGACGACTATGTTAGACGACTATGTTAGACGACTATGTTAGACGACGTTCACTAATAAGACAATCGCAACATGTTTTTATTAATAGAACGATAGAACGATGGAATGATAGAACGATAGAATGCTAATAGATAAAGATCCTACATAGGAAAATGTCAGGATAAAATGTTAATGGCATTTGGAGGAAATTGGTTAGGTGGGATCTGTGATTCCGTTGTGGTGATGTAGTTCTTTCACAGAACCATGTTAGGTGGATTCTTTTATTCCTTTTTGGTGGTAAAGTTCTTTCACAGAACAATGTTAGGTGGGTCCTTTTATTCCTTTTTGGTGGTATAGTTCTTTCACAGAACAATGTTAGGTGGGTTCTTTTATTCCTTTTTGGTGGTATAGTTCTTTCACAGAACAATGCTAGGTGGGTTCTTTTATTCCTTTTTGGTGGTATAGTTCTTTCACAGAACAATGTTAGGTGGGTTATTTTATTCATTTTTGGTGGTAAAGTTCTTTCATGGAACAATGTTGGATGGCCGGCTTGTTGCAGGAGCTACTGAGTTAAGTGCTCTGTTCATACCGTAAGATGTGTGTCTCATCCGTTTTGATCATGTTTCGATATTCCAATTGTTTACGATGAACGATGATATCGTATGCCAAGGAACAGTTGGCTGTGTTCACTTTCTGCGCCGTTTTGCCTTATGTCTTTTGGCGTGTGCTGAGATTGAAACGATGGGGACTACAGTTACCTTTCTTTGGGAGATGAGATATTAATTCGAATGATTACGCTGGCACGGGCGGTTGAGCAATTATGAATTTTAATTCGTTTGCATTGATACGGGGACCTTCCATAACCAAATAACCAAATGTTAGATGCTATTTTTTATTCCGGTATAGTGGTGTAGTACTTTCGCAGAACCATGTTCGGTGATTTATTTGATTCCGTTGTGGTTGTGTAGTTCTTTCACATAACCATGTTAGGTGATTTCTTTGATTCCGTTGTGGTTGTGTAGTTCTTTCACATAACCATGTTAGGTGATTTCTTTGATTCTGTTGTGGTGGTGTAGATCTACGACAAGACCATGTTTGGTGGGATCTTTGATTCCGTCTTGATGGACGGTTCTTTCACATGACGATGTTAGAAGGAAGTAAACTTGATGGACGGTTCTTTCACATGACGATGTTAGAAGGAAGTAAACTTGATGGACGCTCTTTATTATGGTACTTTAATACTCTCTCTGTATCGCCATATATATATCGGTTTTATATACTATCTTGTGAATTGAGAATTTGTTCTCCCAATTTCTCGGTTATAGGGAGGTGGGGAATGTGGGGGACTTTTGACAGGACTTTCTCAAGAAGTGATGATTTTCTAGCAAGTTGTAAGAATTGTTCCATGATCAGACGTTATAGCGCAATGATGATGAACAGATAAAATGACCAATGAGATAATGACATTTCACAAAAAGGCAAACACAAAATGGTATCTCCTAAGAAACAACGGAAAGAAACAATCAACACACATTTTCGGGCACATTATGAGAAGAGTTATTATCTCAAGCTCAATTCATAATGTATATATCTAGGAACATTGTTAACCTCAGACAGAAGATGTACAATAGAGGTGAGATGCAGAATGGCTCAGGTAAAAGCAGATTAAAAAAAAAAATGAGGAAGATACAATGCAATCCATTTTTGACAAAGAAACAAGAACAAGAATTCTTATATATTATGTAGAGACAGTCTTAACATATGGATGTGAATCATGGACAATAGGACAACAGACAAGAAAATTACTGGAGTCTGTAGAAATGTGAGCCGCGATAGCTCAGTGGTTAGTGAACTGGACTACAAAGGACATGGGGTAGGGTTCGATCCTAACCGACGGCTGTAAGGTTCACCCAGCCTTAAATGGGTACCGAATTTTTTTCTGGGAAAGTAAAGCAGCACGGGCGTAATACTGACCACATTACCCTACAAATCACGTGCTGAAGGTCTGTAAAATAGAAGGTCACTAACACCATATTTCCCTATACGCCACTTGGCGTGACGGGGGTACTTTACTTTTTTTTACTCTGTAAAAATGTGGTTTTAAGAAGAATATTGAGAATATCATAGACCGCTAAGAAGAGTAATGAAAACGTTCTGAAAGAGGTCAAAGCAAAAAGAGAGCTAGTTTCCAATATTAGAAAGAAACAATCATCATTTTTTTGCACACCGTGAACTGTGTGTCTCATCCGTTTTGATCATGTTTCGATATTCCAATTGTTTACGATGAATAATGATATCGTATGTAAGGGAAAAGTTGGCTGTGTTCACTTTCTGCGCTGTTTCGCCTATGTCTTTTGGCGTGTACTGAGACTGCTACGATGGGGACTACATTTACCTTTCTTTGTTTGGGAGATGATATATTAATTCGGATGGTTACGCTGGCTCATGCGGTTGAGCAGCTATGGGTTTTAATTCGTTTGCAGTGATACGGGGGCCTTCCATAACCAAATAACCAAATTCCAGCTTGGCCAGCCTTATAATCAATTATGTAATTTCCAGTATAGCTGCCGTATTGAATCAGTATTTGCTAAAGAATTTAGCTTATTGTGAGTGACAAAATTAAAAGACGATTTCAGAGATCCACGAAATATTTCACAACTTCACGAGGTTACATCATAAACGATTCGTCCATGGGAGAAATAATACGTCGCAGAATCTTAAATATGCTGAATGTGTGTTATTTGCTCTTAAAATTAACATATTTGTAAAGGGACACTACCACCAAATGTTGTCATTTTAGATTTATTGTAGCAATTATATCCCCTGGAATTGAAACCCCCAAATTATAAATTACAAAGATAGGATGTAAGTGGTTGTGTGGAACCATTGCATTGTCCTTAAAATGTAATCTTTTTACGTGCCATTAAATGAATTAAAATTATCGGTCGGTTCTTGTCGACTAACTACTGATGGTTTACTAAGAGTGTAGAAAGGTAATTTATCAATGGTTCTAAAATTGTTAAAGAGATGTGTTGTGTCTAATACTGTTTTAAGCCTCATAATTCATTAAAATTAACAAGTTTCAGGACCACTTCAAGCTCAACACGACGATATCAGAATAATATCAGGTTTAAGGAGGGGGTGGGGATCTTTGATATGGAGTTATTAGATAGTGAGTTTTGCTAGGGAGGGATCTTTGATATGGAGTTATTAGAAAGTGAGTTTTGCTAGGGATGGATCTTTAGTAACACGTTGCGGGGTGGAGATCTTTAATATAAGGTTGTTCGGGGGGTTGGAGGGGGGGGGGACTTTGATAGGTCGTTATGAAGTAGTGATCTTTGATAGAAAGGGATCTTTTATAATACTTTTCTAGGCGTGGATCTTTGAGGGCGTTGCTAGTTGGGCATCTTTGAAAACGTTGTTAGGTGAAGTTCTTTGATAATACGTTGTAAGATGAGGATCTTTGATAATACGTTGTAAGATGAGGATCTTTGATTATACGTTGTTAGATGAGGATCTTTGATAATACGTTGTTAGATGAGGATCTTTGATAATACGTTATTAGATGAGGATCTTTGATAATACGTTGTTAGATGAGGATGTATATAATATGCTGTTAGGTGGGAATCTTTGATAATACGTTGTTAGGTGAGTATATTTGATAAAGCGTTGTTAGATAAGGATCTTTGATAATACGTTGTTAGATGAGGATCATTGATAAAGCGTTGTTAAATGAGGATCTTTCATAATAACGTGTTTGATGAGGAGCTTTGATAAAGCGTTGTTAGATGATAATCTTTGATAACGCGTTGTTAGATGAGGATCTTTCATAATAACGTGTTTGATGAGGACCTTTGATAAAGCGTTATTAAAACAAAATCTGTTATAAGATATTGCTTGGAGATGATCTTTGATAATACGTTGTTAGATGGGGATCTTTGATACAAAGTTGTTATGAGAGGATCTTTGATAACGCGTTGTTAGATGAGAATCTTTGATAATGCGTTGTTAGATGAGGATCTTTGATAATAAGTTGTTATGAGAGGATCTTTGATAATACGTTGTTAGATGAGGATCTTTGATACAAAGTTGTTATGAGAGGATCTTTGATAACGCGTTGTTAGATGAGAATCTTTGATAATGCGTTGTTAGATGAGGATCTTTGATAATAAGTTGTTATGAGAGGATCTTTGATAATGCTTTGTTAGATGAGGATCTTTGATAATGCGTTGTTAGATGAGGATCTTTGATAATGCGTTGTTAGATGAGAATTTTTGATAATAAGTTGTTATGAGAGGATCTTTGATAATGCGTTGTTAGATGAGAAGCTTTGATAATAAGTTGTTATGATCTTTTCTGTTATGATTGTTAAATGTGTTTAACTCAAAAGCATATGTGCTTTTTTATGATCTTTTCTGTTATGATTGTTAAATGTGTTTAACTCAAAAGCATATGTGCTTTTTTATGATCTTTTCTGTTATGATTGTTAAATGTGTTTAACTCAAAAGCATATGTGCTTTTTAACCAAAGACCTTTTTTTGAGGGGACTCAATGAAGATATCCCCGATGGAAGAATAAATTGTACTATTAGTCCCATAAATGATTCGCTTCCAGAGGTTTATGATGTAAACAAAGCAGTTTTGTCATTGCAAGTGAATAATGTCCACACCTATAATTGGTCAGGATTGTGTAGCAGCAGCAGCTTTATAGCGAACACAGAAAACATCACAGGATTGTGCTGTTCTGAAACAGCTATGTGTGCCAGATATATTTACACCCCAGAAAGAAACACTGAATATAACAACATCATGTGCCGTCTGTGATATTAATGACCACAGACCAGGAGCCTCCAGTATGATTGATACAACTGTTGCACCAAGCATTTCATCAGCAGAGCCATATCTATGGAATGTTAATCTGACATTGTTCTTGAATGATGTCCAAGTTAATGAGACATCAGAATCGTGTGGCGGCAGCTACAAGAAGGGAGCGGAGAACATCAAGTTTTGCTGCTATAAAGGAGACATGCCTTGCTATCCCAGAATTGCCTTAAATGGGATCATTGTAGTTGAAAACTTCTCCTCTTGTGTAAACTACACATTCACATCCAAGAGTGAATCAGTGAAGGTCACAAAATCATATTCTCTCTGTGGTTTTACTAACAACAGGTCATGTGGCTTCTGTTGGATTGGAAATAATAACTTACCACCACTGTGTGTCTATATGTTTGGAATTGGAGTCATCAATGATGGCCTAACATCATCAAGTGCTATGACAATCATCATTTTCGGGAGGACGTGAACTCCCATGGTATATGGTGGATATGCGGCAGGAACCATTGAAGGCTATGTCTGAAAAGTGTTCCTTTTTGCAGTTTCCTCATATTCCAAGTCCGGCTTGTTGCAGGAGCTACTGAGTTAAGTGATCTGTGCACACCGTGAGCTGTGTGTCTCATCCGTTTTGATCCTGCTTTGATATACCGCTTGTTTACGATGAATGATGATATCGTATGATAGGGAACAGTTGGCTGTGTTCACTTTCTGTGCGGTTTCGCCTTATGTCTTTTGGCGTGTGCTGAGACTGCCACGATGGGGACTAAAGTTACCTTTCTTTGTTTGGGAGATGAGTTAGTAATTCGGATGATTCCACTGGCATGGGCGGTTGAGCAATTATGGATTTTAATTCGTTTGCTGTGATACAGGGGCCTTCCATAACCATAACCATAAGTTGTTATGAGAGGATCTTTGATAATGCGTTGTTAGATGAGGATCTTTGATAATGCGTTGTTAGATGAGAATCTTTGATAATAAGTTGTTATGTGAGAATATATGATTATAAGTTGTTTGATGAGAATCTTTGATAATACGTTGTTAGGAGAGGATCTTTGATAATACGTTGTTCACTGAGGATCTTTTATAAGATTTTGTTTTGTGGGATTCATTTATAGAATGTTGTTTGGTGGAGATCTTTTATAGGATATTGTTAGGTGGATATCTTTTGTTGTTTGGTGGGTTTTTTTTATAGAATGTTCTTAGGTGGGATATTTTATATAACGTTGTTAAGGGAGGTTATGTGTGAGGATGTTGGTTGGTATGGATCTTTTATAGAATGTTGTTAGACGGGATGTTTTATAGAACGTCGTTAGGCGGGGATCCTTGATAGAATGTTGTGAGGTTGTTATCTTTTATAAAATGTTTTATTGGTAGTATCTTTTATAGGATGTTTTTAGTTGCGGATCTTTTATAGGATAGCATTTTTAGGAAGGGATATTTTTTAAGTTTTTGATAACTAGTGATGTTTTTAGTATTTTGCTAGGTAGGGATTTTTATAAAACTTTGTTAGTCGGGGATCTTTCATATAACGATGTTAGATGGTGATATTTTATAGAATGTTGTTCGTAGGGATCTTTGATGGAAAGTTATTAGGTAGGGATCTTTCATGGGACATTGTTAGGTTGTGTCTCTTTTAAAACATTATTAGATTATGAACTTTTATAACACGGTGTTTAGGTGGGGATCTTTTATTGAATGTTGTTAGGTAGGAAACGTTTATAGGATATTATTAGGTATGGATCTTTTATATGATGTTGTTAGGTTGCGTTTATTTATAGGATGTTGTTAGGTAGGTATCTATCCACAGTGCATCGTTTTCTGTTTTTCGTGTTTTACTGTTGCTGACTGTTTGCAATGCCATGAAACCAAGTTATCCTATATTTTCTCTCCTTGTCGTCCGAGCTCTCCTTTTCCTTTTATTTTGCCAAATGTAAGCAAACATTTCAACATTCTTCTTCTCATGATGTGCCCGAAAAATATTGATTGTTTTTTATGATGTTTTTAGGACCTCCTTTTTTGTGTTGGCCTTTTTTGAGAATTTCATCATTGTTCTTTTTAGCTACCCAGGAAACTTTAAACGTTTTTTTCTGAGAAACCTTATCCCTATGGCCTCCATTCGTCTTTTCATTTGTTTGTCTACTGTCCATAATTCGCTTCCTTAGGTCAGAATTAGTACTATATAGCACCGACGAATTCTCTTTCTCATTTCTATTGACAAAGATTTGTTGCATAAGAAATTTTTCATTTTCTGAAGTGCTATTTTGGCCTGAGCTATTCTGCTTTTTATTTCTGTGTCGCATCTTCCATGTGATGTTAATATTGTGCCCAAGTATTTGAAACGTTGCACTTGTTTCAGATTTGTCTCGCTTATTTTTATGCTGCATGATGGTGATGATTGTTTCTTCGATATGACAATTACATATCTTTTTATTTTACTTTTCAGACTGAAACCTTTTGTATTGCTTTCTTTCACTATTATGTCTATCATTTCTTGTAGTTCATTATTTGTCTCTGCTTTTATAGACTGTGTCCTCGGCACATAGCACATTGTTTAGTTTGTGACAGTTTCATTAAATTCATTTTGTCAACTATTGATCTCATAATATTTATCCAGTCCATCTTTACATTGTCTTCTCCTGTCCCATTAATATATTTCCTTCCAGAGCTAAAACTAAAAATAGCAAAATGTTATATTTTCACATTATCTCTGTATGGTGCAGAAACATGGGCACGAGACAAGAAAACAGAAGAAAAAACGGACTTTATTTTAAATGTGGATTTATAGAAAACAAGGATGAATTGGATGAAAAGAAAAGAAAACAAACGATGAAGCGTTAAAACAACGTGTAATTAAAAGAGAACTACTAATCACATTTCAAACAAGTCAAATGATACTTTTGGGACATATTAGACACAGTAGCCTACTAAAAGAAATATTGGATGGGAAAATACAAGGTAAGCGAGGCAACGGCAGACCAAGACTAACGTGAACGAGTGAAATCAAAGGATTGACACTTTAGCCAATGACAATCTGCACCGTCAAAGCAAGAGGCAGAACGGAATGGTCGCCATAGCGGAGATTGCACTCAATGATGATGAGTTTATTTGTGAAGGGATATAATTGCCAGGCGGCGTCGCTCAACATTTATTTTTCCTGTGATATCCCCTGAATTTTAGAGCCTCAAATAACAAACATCTTCTTATAAGAGCATGTGATGAAACATTGCACTGTCCTTAAAATATAATTCTCTTTTAGTCATCTTAAATTACTTGCGATTATTGATCGCTTCTGGTCGACAAACCCCGGATGGCTTACCGAGAACTTGAAATGGGTGTAATAAGTCAGTGGTTCTAAAATAACCAAACTGAGTTTTGCTGTTGTCTAATACTGTTTTAAGCTGAAAGCTTCACAAATATCAACCACAGTTTGAGGACCACTTCGTCCGAAGCTTAACACGACGGTAACTGAACAGCCGAAGTATGCAAGTTTTCCTTAAGACTCGAAACTTGAAGGCTGTTGTTGCAACATTCAGTAACAGTTGAACAGAACGTTTGTTTCCTGGCACATTTATGAAAGTTACCTTTAACGAATATTTGCATTTTGCCATCTGCTGTGCTGATCTCGACTATTCTAGACCTTCTTTAAAAGAAATTATACAAACAAATAAAGCATATCTTTCTCGATGAAATATTTTGACGCCTTTATTTGTTATCCATCTGTTATCTATCTTTAAAACCGTGTTATCAGATGTGGTCGACGTTTTTGGGTGGGTATCTTGATAGGACGTTGTTGAGTGTGTATCTTTGATAGACCGTTGTTTGATAGGTATCTTGATAGGACATTGTTGAGTGTGTATCTTTGATAGGCCGTTGTTTGATAGGTATCTTGATAGGACATTGTTGAGTGTGTATCTTTGATAGGCCGTTGTTTTATAGGTGTATTGATAGGATATTGTTGAGTGAGTATCTTTGATAGGCCGTTTTTGGATGGGTATCTTGACATGATGTTGTTGACTGAGTATCTTTGATAGGCCGTTGTTTGATAGGTATCTTGATAGGACATTGTTGAGTGAGTATCTTTGATAGGCCGTTGGTGGATAGGTATCTTGATAGGATGTTGTTGAGTGAGTATCTTTGATAGGCCGTTGTTTGATAGGTATCTTGATAGGACATTGTTGAGTATCTTTGATAGACCGTTGTTGGATGGGTATCTTGGTAGGATGTTGTTGAGTGAGTATCTTTGATAGGCCGTTGTTTGATAGGTATCTTGATAGGACATTGTTGAGTGAGTATCTTTGATAGGCCGTTGTTTGATGATTATCTTGATAGGTTGTTGTTGAGTTATTATCTCGAGCTGTTCGACCAAAACAAGACCCCAAATACACTTAAGCCTCCACTAAACCGTCTATATATATATATATGGCCCTTTTCGTCTTGTCAGACGGTCTAGTGGAGGCTATTGCGTATTTTTTTGAGGTATTGTTTTTGCCGAACAGCTTCTCTCGTGGCTAATTCTACCAATGTTTGACAAACACACGCGGTCACATAATGAACAGATCAGGCTCGCTGGTCCACATGGTTTACCATCCTTTTTCATGAGTCTCTTCTCTTCTAAGTCCTGTCTTAGAACAGTCTCAAATGTTGTTATACCGTTCCTTATACGTTCTCTCCATGATGTGCGATCACTTGCCAGATGTTGCCAGTCGTTTTCACAGATGGAGAAGTCTTTCAGAGATGATTTGCAGATATCTCTATATCGTAGTTTAGGTCTGCCGATTTGTCGTTTTCCGTGTTTTAGCTCGCCATATAGTATTTGCCTAGGAATGCGTTTTTCTTCCATCCGTTGGACATGCCCCAGCCATCTTAGCCTTCGACTTCTGAGCATCGACATGATTGTTAGGGTCTTAGCACGTTGCAGGACAGTTAAGTTTTTAAGATAGTTAAACCGTCTAACAAGATCAAAAAGGCCATATATATATATATATATATATATATATATATATATATATATATGTGTGTGTGTGTGTGTGTGTCTGTGAGTGTGTGTGTGTGTGTGTGTGTGTGGTGGGACGTAGTTAGGAGGAGTTAATTTATAGGTTAAACGATGTTAGGTGGATACTTTACAGGACGAGTTTAGGCGGGGTTCATTTATAGAGTGATAAAATGTTTTAATTTACTTATATGACGATACAAGGCGGGCTTCATTTATGAGACAATACAAGGTGGAACACACTTATACAAGGATGAGAGTCGAGGTCGATTTATCACACAATAAAAGGTGGAACCCACTTATATGAAGATACAAGGCGGTGTCCATTTATGAGACAATAAACGGTGGAACATACGTATATGACGACAAGGCGGGGTTTATTTAGCCGACGATGTTAGACGAGACGATGTTAGACGACTATGTTAGACGACTATGTTAGACGACTATGTTAGACGACTATGTTAGACGACTATGTTAGACGACGATGTTAGACGACTATGTTAGACGACTATGTTAGACGACTATGTTAGACGACGTTCACTAATAAGACAATCGCAACATGTTTTTATTAATAGAACGATAGAACGATGGAATGATAGAACGATAGAATGCTAATAGATAAAGTTCCTACATAGGAAAATGTCAGGATAAAATGTTAATGGCATTTGGAGGAAATTGGTTAGGTGGGATCTGTGATTCCGTTGTGGTGATGTAGTTCTTTCACAGAACCATGTTAGGTGGATTCTTTTATTCCTTTTTGGTGGTAAAGTTCTTTCACAGAACAATGTTAGGTGGGTCCTTTTATTCCTTTTTGGTGGTATAGTTCTTTCACAGAACAATGTTAGGTGGGTTCTTTTATTCCTTTTTGGTGGTATAGTTCTTTCACAGAACAATGCTAGGTGGGTTCTTTTATTCCTTTTTGGTGGTATAGTTCTTTCACAGAACAATGTTAGGTGGGTTATTTTATTCATTTTTGGTGGTAAAGTTCTTTCATGGAACAATGTTGGATGGCCGGCTTGTTGCAGGAGCTACTGAGTTAAGTGCTCTGTTCATACCGTAAGATGTGTGTCTCATCCGTGTTGATCATGTTTCGATATTCCAATTGTTTACGATGAACGATGATATCGTATGCCAAGGAACAGTTGGCTGTGTTCACTTTCTGCGCCGTTTTGCCTTATGTCTTTTGGCGTGTGCTGAGATTGCAACGATGGGGACTACAGTTACCTTTCTTTGGGAGATGAGATATTAATTCGAATGATTACGCTGGCACGGGCGGTTGAGCAATTATGAATTTTAATTCGTTTGCATTGATACGGGGACCTTCCATAACCAAATAACCAAATGTTAGATGCTATTTTTTATTCCGGTATAGTGGTGTAGTACTTTCGCAGAACCATGTTCGGTGATTTATTTGATTCCGTTGTGGTTGTGTAGTTCTTTCACATAACCATGTTAGGTGATTTCTTTGATTCCGTTGTGGTTGTGTAGTTCTTTCACATAACCATGTTAGGTGATTTCTTTGATTCTGTTGTGGTGGTGTAGATCTACGACAAGACCATGTTTGGTGGGATCTTTGATTCCGTCTTGATGGACGGTTCTTTCACATGACGATGTTAGAAGGAAGTAAACTTGATGGACGGTTCTTTCACATGACGATGTTAGAAGGAAGTAAACTTGATGGACGCTCTTTATTATGGTACTTTAATACTCTCTCTGTATCGCCATATATATATCGGTTTTATATACTATCTTGTGAATTGAGAATTTGTTCTCCCAATTTCTCGGTTATAGGGAGGTGGGGAATGTGGGGGACTTTTGACAGGACTTTCTCAAGAAGTGATGATTTTCTAGCAAGTTGTAAGAATTGTTCCATGATCAGACGTTATAGCGCAATGATGATGAACAGATAAAATGACCAATGAGATAATGACATTTCACAAAAAGGCAAACACAAAATGGTATCTCCTAAGAAACAACGGAAAGAAACAATCAACACACATTTTCGGGCACATTATGAGAAGAGTTATTATCTCAAGCTCAATTCATAATGTATATATCTAGGAACATTGTTAACCTCAGACGGAAGATGTACAATAGAGGTGAGATGCAGAATGGCTCAGGTAAAAGCAGATTAAAAAAAAAAATGAGGAAGATACAATGCAATCCATTTTTGACAAAGAAACAAGAACAAGAATTCTTATATATTATGTAGAGACAGTCTTAACATATGGATGTGAATCATGGACAATAGGACAACAGACAAGAAAATTACTGGAGTCTGTAGAAATGTGAGCCGCGATAGCTCAGTGGTTAGTGAACTGGACTACAAAGGACATGGGGTAGGGTTCGATCCTAACCGACGGCTGTAAGGTTCACCCAGCCTTAAATGGGTACCGAATTTTTTTCTGGGAAAGTAAAGCAGCACGGGCGTAATACTGACCACATTACCCTACAAATCACGTGCTGAAGGTCTGTAAAATAGAAGGTCACTAACACCATATTTCCCTATACGCCACTTGGCGTGACGGGGGTACTTTACTTTTTTTTACTCTGTAAAAATGTGGTTTTAAGAAGAATATTGAGAATATCATAGACCGCTAAGAAGAGTAATGAAAACGTTCTGAAAGAGGTCAAAGCAAAAAGAGAGCTAGTTTCCAATATTAGAAAGAAACAATCATCATTTTTTTGCACACCGTGAACTGTGTGTCTCATCCGTTTTGATCATGTTTCGATATTCCAATTGTTTACGATGAATAATGATATCGTATGTAAGGGAAAAGTTGGCTGTGTTCACTTTCTGCGCTGTTTCGCCTATGTCTTTTGGCGTGTACTGAGACTGCTACGATGGGGACTACATTTACCTTTCTTTGTTTGGGAGATGATATATTAATTCGGATGGTTACGCTGGCTCATGCGGTTGAGCAGCTATGGGTTTTAATTCGTTTGCAGTGATACGGGGGCCTTCCATAACCAAATAACCAAATTCCAGCTTGGCCAGCCTTATAATCAATTATGTAATTTCCAGTATAGCTGCCGTATTGAATCAGTATTTGCTAAAGAATTTAGCTTATTGTGAGTGACAAAATTAAAAGACGATTTCAGAGATCCACGAAATATTTCACAACTTCACGAGGTTACATCATAAACGATTCGTCCATGGGAGAAATAATACGTCGCAGAATCTTAAATATGCTGAATGTGTGTTATTTGCTCTTAAAATTAACATATTTGTAAAGGGACACTACCACCAAATGTTGTCATTTTAGATTTATTGTAGCAATTATATCCCCTGGAATTGAAACCCCCAAATTATAAATTACAAAGATAGGATGTAAGTGGTTGTGTGGAACCATTGCATTGTCCTTAAAATGTAATCTTTTTACGTGCCA
Organism: Megaustenia siamemsis; assembly: GCA_032433765.1. Lineage (NCBI taxonomy): Eukaryota > Metazoa > Mollusca > Gastropoda > Stylommatophora > Ariophantidae > Megaustenia > Megaustenia siamemsis. The sequence continues at coordinate 54,797,582 of JAVIAB010000159.1, forward strand.
TTAAATGAATTAAAATTATCGGTCGGTTCTTGTCGACTAACTACTGATGGTTTACTAAGAGTGTAGAAAGGTAATTTATCAATGGTTCTAAAATTGTTAAAGAGATGTGTTGTGTCTAATACTGTTTTAAGCCTCATAATTCATTAAAATTAACAAGTTTCAGGACCACTTCAAGCTCAACACGACGATATCAGAATAATATCAGGTTTAAGGAGGGGGTGGGGATCTTTGATATGGAGTTATTAGATAGTGAGTTTTGCTAGGGAGGGATCTTTGATATGGAGTTATTAGAAAGTGAGTTTTGCTAGGGATGGATCTTTAGTAACACGTTGCGGGGTGGAGATCTTTAATATAAGGTTGTTCGGGGGGTTGGAGGGGGGGGGGGGACTTTGATAGGTCGTTATGAAGTAGTGATCTTTGATAGAAAGGGATCTTTTATAATACTTTTCTAGGCGTGGATCTTTGAGGGCGTTGCTAGTTGGGCATCTTTGAAAACGTTGTTAGGTGAAGTTCTTTGATAATACGTTGTAAGATGAGGATCTTTGATAATACGTTGTAAGATGAGGATCTTTGATTATACGTTGTTAGATGAGGATCTTTGATAATACGTTGTTAGATGAGGATCTTTGATAATACGTTATTAGATGAGGATCTTTGATAATACGTTGTTAGATGAGGATGTATATAATATGCTGTTAGGTGGGAATCTTTGATAATACGTTGTTAGGTGAGTATATTTGATAAAGCGTTGTTAGATAAGGATCTTTGATAATACGTTGTTAGATGAGGATCATTGATAAAGCGTTGTTAAATGAGGATCTTTCATAATAACGTGTTTGATGAGGAGCTTTGATAAAGCGTTGTTAGATGATAATCTTTGATAACGCGTTGTTAGATGAGGATCTTTCATAATAACGTGTTTGATGAGGACCTTTGATAAAGCGTTATTAAAACAAAATCTGTTATAAGATATTGCTTGGAGATGATCTTTGATAATACGTTGTTAGATGGGGATCTTTGATACAAAGTTGTTATGAGAGGATCTTTGATAACGCGTTGTTAGATGAGAATCTTTGATAATGCGTTGTTAGATGAGGATCTTTGATAATAAGTTGTTATGAGAGGATCTTTGATAATACGTTGTTAGATGAGGATCTTTGATACAAAGTTGTTATGAGAGGATCTTTGATAACGCGTTGTTAGATGAGAATCTTTGATAATGCGTTGTTAGATGAGGATCTTTGATAATAAGTTGTTATGAGAGGATCTTTGATAATGCTTTGTTAGATGAGGATCTTTGATAATGCGTTGTTAGATGAGGATCTTTGATAATGCGTTGTTAGATGAGAATTTTTGATAATAAGTTGTTATGAGAGGATCTTTGATAATGCGTTGTTAGATGAGAAGCTTTGATAATAAGTTGTTATGATCTTTTCTGTTATGATTGTTAAATGTGTTTAACTCAAAAGCATATGTGCTTTTTTATGATCTTTTCTGTTATGATTGTTAAATGTGTTTAACTCAAAAGCATATGTGCTTTTTTATGATCTTTTCTGTTATGATTGTTAAATGTGTTTAACTCAAAAGCATATGTGCTTTTTAACCAAAGACCTTTTTTTGAGGGGACTCAATGAAGATATCCCCGATGGAAGAATAAATTGTACTATTAGTCCCATAAATGATTCGCTTCCAGAGGTTTATGATGTAAACAAAGCAGTTTTGTCATTGCAAGTGAATAATGTCCACACCTATAATTGGTCAGGATTGTGTAGCAGCAGCAGCTTTATAGCGAACACAGAAAACATCACAGGATTGTGCTGTTCTGAAACAGCTATGTGTGCCAGATATATTTACACCCCAGAAAGAAACACTGAATATAACAACATCATGTGCCGTCTGTGATATTAATGACCACAGACCAGGAGCCTCCAGTATGATTGATACAACTGTTGCACCAAGCATTTCATCGGCAGAGCCATATCTATGGAATGTTAATCTGACATTGTTCTTGAATGATGTCCAAGTTAATGAGACATCAGAATCGTGTGGCGGCAGCTACAAGAAGGGAGCGGAGAACATCAAGTTTTGCTGCTATAAAGGAGACATGCCTTGCTATCCCAGAATTGCCTTAAATGGGATCATTGTAGTTGAAAACTTCTCCTCTTGTGTAAACTACACATTCACATCCAAGAGTGAATCAGTGAAGGTCACAAAATCATATTCTCTCTGTGGTTTTACTAACAACAGGTCATGTGGCTTCTGTTGGATTGGAAATAATAACTTACCACCACTGTGTGTCTATATGTTTGGAATTGGAGTCATCAATGATGGCCTAACATCATCAAGTGCTATGACAATCATCATTTTCGGGAGGACGTGAACTCCCATGGTATATGGTGGATATGCGGCAGGAACCATTGAAGGCTATGTCTGAAAAGTGTTCCTTTTTGCAGTTTCCTCATATTCCAAGTCCGGCTTGTTGCAGGAGCTACTGAGTTAAGTGATCTGTGCACACCGTGAGCTGTGTGTCTCATCCGTTTTGATCCTGCTTTGATATCCCGCTTGTTTACGATGAATGATGATATCGTATGACAGGGAACAGTTGGCTGTGTTCACTTTCTGTGCGGTTTCGCCTTATGTCTTTTGGCGTGTGCTGAGACTGCCACGATGGGGACTAAAGTTACCTTTCTTTGTTTGGGAGATGAGTTAGTAATTCGGATGATTCCACTGGCATGGGCGGTTGAGCAATTATGGATTTTAATTCGTTTGCTGTGATACAGGGGCCTTCCATAACCATAACCATAAGTTGTTATGAGAGGATCTTTGATAATGCGTTGTTAGATGAGGATCTTTGATAATGCGTTGTTAGATGAGAATCTTTGATAATAAGTTGTTATGTGAGAATATATGATTATAAGTTGTTTGATGAGAATCTTTGATAATACGTTGTTAGGAGAGGATCTTTGATAATACGTTGTTCACTGAGGATCTTTTATAATATTTTGTTTTGTGGGATTCATTTATAGAATGTTGTTTGGTGGAGATCTTTTATAGGATATTGTTAGGTGGATATCTTTTGTTGTTTGGTGGGTTTTTTTTATAGAATGTTCTTAGGTGGGGATATTTTATATAACGTTGTTAAGGGAGGTTATGTGTGAGGATGTTGGTTGGTATGGATCTTTTATAGAATGTTGTTAGACGGGATGTTTTATAGAACGTCGTTAGGCGGGGATCCTTTATAGAATGTTGTGAGGTTGTTATCTTTTATAAAATGTTTTATTGGTAGTATCTTTTATAGGATGTTTTTAGTTGCGGATCTTTTATAGGATAGCATTTTTAGGAAGGGATATTTTTTAAGTTTTTGATAACTAGTGATGTTTTTAGTATTTTGCTAGGTAGGGATTTTTATAAAACTTTGTTAGTCGGGGATCTTTCATATAACGATGTTAGATGGTGATATTTTATAGAATGTTGTTCGTAGGGATCTTTGATGGAAAGTTATTAGGTAGGGATCTTTCATGGGACATTGTTAGGTTGTGTCTCTTTTAAAACATTATTAGATTATGAACTTTTATAACACGGTGTTTAGGTGGGGATCTTTTATTGAATGTTGTTAGGTAGGAAACGTTTATAGGATATTATTAGGTATGGATCTTTTATATGATGTTGTTAGGTTGTGTTTATTTATATGATGTTGTTAGGTAGGGATATTTTATAGGATGTTGTTAGGTAGTGATCTTCTATAGCAAGTTGTTGAGTGGTGTTTATTTATAGGATGTTGTTAGGTAGGAATCTTTTATAGGATGTTATTAGGTAGCTATATTTAATAGGATGTTGTTGAGTGGTGTTTTTGTTTTAGTATGTTGTTGCGTGGTGTTTATTTATAGGATGTTGTTAGGTAGGGATCTTTTATAGGATGTTGTTGAGAGGTGTATATTTATAGGATGATTTTAGGTAGGGATATTTCATAGAATGATGTTGAGTGGTGTTTATTTATAGGATGTTGTTAGGTAGGGATCTTTTATAGGATGTTGTTGAGTGGTGTTTATTTATAGGATGTTGTTAGGTAGCGATCTTTAATAGGATGCTGTTGAGTGGTGTTTTTTAGGATGTTGTTGAGTGGTGTTTATTTATAGGATGTTGTTAGGTAGTAATATTTTATAGGATGTTGTTGACTGGTGTATAGTTATAGGATGCTTTTAGGTAGGGATATTTTATAAGATGTTGTTGAGTGGTGTTTATTTATAGGATGTTGTTGAGTGGTGTTTATTTATAGGATCTTGTTAGGTAAGGATCTTTTTTATGAAGTTATTGAGTGGTGTTTATTTATAGGATGATGTTAGGTAGGGATCTATTATATGATGTTGTTAGGTTGGGATCTTTTATAGGATGTTGTTAATTAGGGATCTTGTATAGGAAGTTGTTGAGTGGTGTTTATTTATAGGATGTTGTTAGGTAGGGATCTTTTATAGGCAGTTTTTTTGGGTGGTATTTATTTATAGGATGTTGTTAGGTAGGGATCTTTTATAGGATGTTGTTTGGTAGGGATCTTTTATAGGATGTTGTTAGGTAGGGATCTTTTATAGAAAGTTGTTGAGTGGTATTTATTTATAGTATGTTGTTATGTAGAGATCTTTTATAGGTAGTTGTTGAGTGATGTTTATTTATATGATGTTGTTAAGTAGGGATCTTTTAAATGAAGTTGTTTAGTGGTGTTTATTGATAGGATGTTGTTAGGTAGGAGTCTTCTATAGGATGCTTTTATGTAGGGATCTTTTATAGGATGTTGTTAGGTAGGGATCTTTTATTGGAAGTTGTTGAGTGGTGTTTATTTAGGATGTTGTTATTGATGGATCTTTTTATAGGATGTTGTTATGTTGTGTATATTTATAGGATGCTTTTAGGTAGGGATCTTTTATAGGATGTTGTTAGGTAGGGATCTTGTATAGGATGATGTTAGGTAGGGATCTTTTATAGGATGTTGATAGGTAGGGATCTTGTATAGGAAGTTGTTGAGTGGTATTTATTTATAGGATGTTGTTAGGCAGGGATCTTTTTAACGGAAGTTGTTGAGTGGTGTTTATGTATAGGATGTTGTTAGGTAGCGATCTTTAATAGGATGCTGTTGAGTAGTGTTTTTTTAGGATGTTGTTGAGTGGTGTTTATTTATAGGATGTTGTTAGGTAGGGATATTTTATAGGATGTTGTTGACTGGTGTTTATTTATAGGATGTTGTTAGGTAGGGATATTTTATAGGATGTTGTTGAGTGGTGTTTATTTATAGGATGTTGTTGAGTGGTGTTTATTTATAGGATCTTGTTAGGTAAAGATCTTTTTTATGAAGTTGTTGAGTGGTGTTTATTTGATAGGATGATGTTAGATAGGGATCTATTATATGATGTTGTTAGGTTGGGATCTTTTATAGGATGTTTTTAGGTAGGTATATTTTATAGGAAGTTGTTGAGTGGTCTTTATTTATAGGAAGTTGTTAGGTAGGGATCTTGTATAGGAAGTTGTTGAGTGGTGTTTATTTATAGGATGTTGTTAGGTAGGGATCTTTTATAGGATGTTGTTAGGTATTGATCTTTTATAGGAAGTTTTTTGGGTTGTATTTATTTATAGGATGTTGTTAGGTAGGGATCTTTTATAGGATGTTGTTTGGTAGGGATCTTTTATAGAAAGTTGTTGAGTGGTATTTATTTATAGGATGTTGTTATGTAGAGATCTTTTATAGGTAGTTCTTGAGTGATGTTTATTTATATGATGTTGTTAAGTAGGGATCTTTTAAATGAAGTTGTTTAGTTGTGTTTATTTATAGGATGTTGTTAGGTAGGAGTCTTTTATAGGATGTTGTTAGGTAGGGATCTTTTATAGGATGTTGTTAGGTAGGGATCTTTTATAGGAAGTTGTTGAATGATGTTTATTTAGGCTGTTGTTATTGATGGATCTTTTATAGGATGTTGTTATGTTGTGTATATTTATAGGATGCTTTTAGGTAGGGATCTTGTATAGGATGTTGTTAGGTAGGGATCTTTTATAGATGTTGTTAGGTAGGGATCTTTCATAGGATGTTGTTAGGTAGGGATCTTTTATAGGATGTTGTTAGGGAGGGATCGTTTATATGATGTTGTTAGGTAGGGATCTTGTATAGGATGTTGTTAGGTAGGGATCTTTTATAGGATGTTGATAGGTAGGGATCTTTTATAGGAAGTTGTTGAGTGGTATTTATTTAAAGGATGTGGTTAGGCAGGGATCTTTTAAAGGAAGTTGTTGAGTGGTGTTTATTTATAGGATGTTGTTAGGTAGAGATCTTTTATAGGAAGTTTTTGAGTGGTGTTTATTTATTGGATGTTGTTAGGTAGGGAATTTGTATAGGATGTTGTTAGGTATGGATACTTTATAGTATGTTTTTGGGTGTACATTTTTTATAGGACGTTGTTAGTTGGGCATCTTTTATACTCTGTTACCTGGGGATCCAATAGTGGCAAATTCAGAAAGGTGAGAAGCTGTTAAACATAAACAGCTTCTATTATACGACATTAAAAGTTAACAAAACTATTGACTTACATGATTGCTACCAACCGTCTGTTAAGACGTCAAATGTCGCATACACATATACGTATTGGAATGTGATGTATGTGAAAAAAATAGATTAGTTTTTGTTTAGTCGACAGGTCATATTGTTTGGTCCTCTATTACTGCTCAAACAAAATTGCACGCATTCGAAACTAAATGTCTAAGGAAAATACTTGGTATAGCATGGGACGAATTCAAAACAAACAAGGAAATTAGAGAAATCGCCAATCAACCACTAATATCTTCAGTAAAAAAGAAAAGAAGATGGTAGTATGTTGGACATGTGATGAGAAGAGATAATAACTAAATAGCAAAGCAAGCCCTCATGTGGGAAACAACAGGTAAGAGGAAAAGAGGAAAACCCAGAGAGACACTGAGAAGAACATTGATGAGAGAGGCAAGAGCAGCAGGAATTGGATCCCTTAATGAGATAGAGCTGCTAGCACAGAACAGAGACAAATGACGAAATTTGATAAAATATCTTTAAAAGAATTGAAAACTGCTAGAGTAAAAATGTAGATAAGCTCAGGTCTCGTATAATGTACTGTATGCTCCACATCGTACAGGGGCTAACGTCACTGGTGTTGTCTTGATAGACAAGTCAGTTGTGGCTTCCTGCACATTCACAGCTCCCCGTCTGGCATCTGCTACATAGGCATAGTAATTTCTGCTCATAGTTGCAAGTCTTCTATGTGTTACTGCACAGTTCCCCATCTGGCATCTGCTACATCAGCATGGTACTGTCTGCTCATGGTTGCAAGTCTTCTGTGTGCTACTGCACAGCTCCCCGTCTGGCATCTGCTACATAGGCATAGTAATGTCTGCTCATGGTTGCAAGTCTTCTATGTGTCACTGCACAGTTCCCCATCTGGCATCTGTTACATCGGCATGGTACTGTCTGCTCATGGTTGCAAGTCTTCTGTGTGCTACTGCACAGCTCCCCGTCTGGCATCTGCTACATCGGCATGGTACCGTCTGCTCATGGTTGCAAGTCTTCTGTGTGTTACTGCACAGTTCCCCGTCTGGCATCTGCTACATCGGCATGGTACCGTCTGCTCATGGTTGCAAGTCTTCTGTGTGCTACTGCTCAGTTCCCCGTCTGGCATCTGCTACATCGGCATGGTACCGTCTGCTCATGGTTGCAAGTCTTCTGTGTGTTACTGCACAGTTCCCCGTCTGGCATCTGCTACATCGGCATGGTACCGTCTGCTCATGGTTGCAAGTCTTCTGTGTGCTACTGCACAGTTCCCCGTCTGGCATCTGCTACATCGGCATGGTACCGTCTGCTCATGGTTGCAAGTCTTCTGTGTGTTACTGCACAGTTCCCCGTCTGGCATCTGCTACATCGGCATGGTACCGTCTGCTCATGGTTGCAAGTCTTCTGTGTGTTACTGCACAGTTCCCCGTCTGGCATCTGCTACATCGGCATGGTACCGTCTGCTCATGGTTGCAAGTCTTCTGTGTGTTACTGCACAGTTCCCCGTCTGGCATCTGCTACATCGGCATGGTACCGTCTGCTCATGGTTGCAAGTCTTCTGTGTGCTACTGCACAGTTCCCCGTCTGGCATCTGCTACATCGGCATGGTACCGTCTGCTCATGGTTGCAAGTCTTCTGTGTGTTACTGCACAGTTCCCCGTCTGGCATCTGCTACATAGGCATGGTACCGTCTGCTCATGGTTGCAAGTCTTCTGTGTGTTACTGCACATTTCCCCGTCTGGCATCTGCTACATCGGCATGGTACCGTCTGCTCATGGTTGCAAATATTCTGTGTGTCACTGCACATTTCCCCGTCTGACATTTCCTACCTTGACATGGTACTCTTGTAGACTGCTCAAGGTTGTGGATATTTAGGGTCATTATTTTGTCTTTTTTTCCACTCAGAAAGTATTACGTGGGGGAAGTATGGAGAATTAGAGTTTGATACGAGGGACTGATAGCTAATTGAAGCTAGTGACAACAATACATGTATAAAGTCCATGTAAAAACGAAGAAAATATAACAGATAACTTTACACATACTGATATAAAAAGAGGAGGAAGGCAAGGATGCATCCTATCACCAAACGTGTTCAATGTATAAACTGAACAAATATTTAAAGACATCACAGAGATGGCAGGCCTAAACATTAATTAAAAGATAATCAATAACCTAAGATATGCTGATGACACTGTACTACCAGCAGAAAATACTAAATAGCTACACCAATTACCTAATGAAATAAACATGACAAGCACAGCATATGGATTAGATATGGATATCGAAAAGACAAAACAATGATCATAAACAAAAATAATACTAAAAACCTTCAAGTGCATATCAAAGTTAAAGGAATAGGCCTGGAGACAGTTCAGAGCTTCATCTACCTTGGGAAGACTATAACCAGTGATGGAAAATGTACAACTGAAAAAAAAGACCAGGAATGACAAAATGCAATTTTAATGTCATGAAACGTATACTAACAACAAAACAAATAACACCAGGGGCTAAAGAAAAGAAAAGCAAAATGTTATATCTTCTCAGCTATATAATCCTATGTGGTGCAGAAACATGGGAACTAGACAAGAAAACGGAACAAAAAAATTGAAGCCTTTGAAATGTGAATTTATAGAAGGATAAGTAGAACTGGATGGAAAGGAAAGAAAACAAATGATGAAGTTTTAAAAGAACTAACAATTAAAAGAGAACTACTAAACACAATTAGAACAAGACAAATGAAATGTTTGGTTCATGTTAAAAGACACAACAGCCTAATAAAAGTAATATTAGAAGGGAAAATACAAGGTAAAAGGGGCAGAAGTAGACCAAGTCTAACATGGCAGAGTAACATCAAAAGATGGACAAATCAATCTATGACAACCTGCAACATCAAAGCAAGAAACAGAGTGGAATGGCATTTAATGGTAGCCAACCTTCGATGCGGAGACGGCACTTCATGACGATGATGAAAAGCGAAGCAAATATTTAAAAAATGCAGGGTTTCAACCATTCTTTAAATCCAGTGTGATAAGAGCTTACTTACCATCATCTTCTCTGACCAATTGCACTTTCCGTGTGTGATACAGTCGGTATCAAGAGATAGCAGATTGTGGGGCACGGACATTGCAAGAAGACATCGGACCACAATAATATAACTAACAACATCAACAAAACGAACAAAAAGAAAACAAACACAAATAAAAATAAAACAAAATTAGAAAATGCATGCTTACTATTTTCGTAACCCTGGACTTGTCTTAAGCAAGTAGCACATGAGAACTTAATTGCAGCGATTATCTGAAGACGCAGCTCGGTATAACACCGACACAATGTAATCTCAATGTACGCGGTGACTTCATCGATTAGTTCTAGTTAAGCAACACAAGTTTCACAGAATTTCCTGGTAGGAAACAAATAAAACAAATAAATAATTTTAAAAAATATGTGTTTCAGAGGTTCCCAAACTTTTTATATATGTATTTTATTATTTCGCAAATGATACGATATTTTCTATGATGCTGTATACGTCAGTTTCGATAGGTCATTGTTTTAAATAATTAAGTATGTCTGGATTAATAAAATGCATTTTTGAAATTGTAATGTACCGTTTTGATATATATTGTCCAGAATTCATTATTTGTTTGAGGACATCTGCTTCTCATACTGGAGTCGTTCCTCAAGTAATGAGCGAAGTGTGCATCAAAAGTGATAGGAGTAATCGTGAATGTTGCTGTTGCTAGTAGCGACGAGAGTAGAGTTGATCTGAGGTCTAAGAGGAGATGTTATTTTCTGTTGCTAGTTGAAATTGTTATGCAAAATGTATGTACTCTCAACATTCCTGTACGGTGCAGAAACATGGACATTAGACAAGAAAACAGAACACAAAATTGAAGCCTTTGAAATGTGGATTTATAGAAGAATAGGTAGAATTGGATGGAAGGAAAAGAAAACAAACGATGCAGCATTAAATCAACTAAAAATGAAAAGAGAAGTACTAAACACAATTCAAACAAGACAAATGCGATTTTTGGGCCATGTTAGAAGACACAACAGCCTACTCAAAATAATATTGGATGGGAAAATACAAGGTAAAGGTGGCAGAGACAGACCAAGACTACCATGGACGAGTAACATCAAAAGATGGACAAACCAGCCTATGACAACATTTGACTACCATCAAAGCAAGAGACAGTGCAGAATGGCGCTTCATTATAGCCAACCTTCGTTGCGGAAATCGCACTAGATGATGAGTTGCAACTAGAGTGTAGTTGATCTGAGGTCTAGTTAGATATATTTGCTGTTGCTAGTAGCAACGAGAGTCTAGTTGATCTGAGGTCTAGTTAGAGATATTTTCTGTTGCTAGTAGCAACGGGAGTCTAGTTGATCTGAGGTCTATGTGGATATGATATTTTCAGTTGCTAGTAGCAATGAGAGTCTATTGAAACTGAGCTCGTGTTGGTTTTGTGTTCTTAGACACGCTGACGATACAGTCCTCTTCTGAAACAGAAAACGGGTTAAAAGAGACAAATGTGGTTGTTAAAAAGACAGTGAAGAGGAAAACCACTATCTAAACATACAGAAAATACAATAATGCCCATGGAGAAAACAAAATGGTAACAAAAAATCAGCGCCAACAGTGAAGAACTTAAAATTGTAATAAACTATGAATATATGGAATCCGTAGTAACTTACAATAGAGTCTGTCAGAAAAAGATCAAAAGTAGAAGAAAAACAATAGCAACACACAAATTGCACGCCATGAAGAGCATGTGTCACAACACAAATAAGGCAGTAACATTTAACTGGATGTGGACATACATCTTCCCGATATCAACTTTCGGATGTTAGTCATGGCAATCTCACCAACAGTAAAGAAAAAAAGTGATTCATTCAAGATAAATGATACAGAGAAATCCTTCAGATAGCTTGAAGATAGTGAAAAAGAGCAAGGAAGACTTATACACCGATTTACACTTTCACAAAATCTGAGTTTTAAACACCATTTAACAGAGAAAATGTAAATACTTAGTAGTCGTAGACTAAGGTCACAGTGTCATGTAAGAAAGAAGAATAACTCTCGTATTCCCAAACAAATATTGTATGGCGAACTTAAGGACGGCAAAGAGACCAAAGGGCAGACCACTACTGATATATGGATGTTCTGCAAGGCTTCCTTGAGGCAATTCTCTATCAGTGAAAGAAACTGGAAAAATGTGGCTGCGGTTCGTAGAACATAAAGAACACAAATAAAAAAAAATGGTACAACTTTCGAGGCAGTGCTGATTTAAAATTAAGAAGACAAAAGTTGAAGGAGAAAAGGGACGAGCCTATGCACCACTAGTACATCTTGTTCGTTCAGCGAAATAATCTATGTATCCAATATTGGCAGATTCAGCCACGAGAGAAGCTGCTCTGTAAAGCATCATCCAACTTAAGACACTAAGACACATTTTTACCAAACTACTGACTTATCTTTTAGGTTAGCGGGGTCGAGTTCTGCCCTACCAAAGGAGGAGTAAGACGTCTCCTTTCCTCCGCTACTCTTCGGGACACCCTTGGGCAAGGTGGAGCCCCCGTTTAGCCCCTCTGTCAGGGTTATGTGAAGCCATTGGAGCAGGTGGTGGATGGTGTTGTGGGAGCAGCCTACAAGTAGTGCCGATTATGGTCCCCAAACCACGATGGCAGGCACATGATCTCATGTATAGAGACAATGGCTGCGATCTCCGGCTAGTACAATCACTGCCAAGAAGGAAAGGAATGGTAAACTATCTTCTTAAATTGCCTGGAATAATCATGATAAACCACAACTTTATATCTACAGCTAACGATGTTAATGGGGACTTCACAGCCACCTCGTCCGGTAGGGAGCGTCATGTGCTACAGGTGACAACCCGATCGTCATCAAGCTACTGTATGCAGGATCAATAATAAAGAGACACTAGCAATATGAAGTTACTACATTAGATCATCATTCCAGGTGGGAAAACTAGAAAACATCAGTCAAGAAATGAAGAGAATGAAAATGAACATCTTGGGACTATGTGAAATGAGATGGACAGGGGCAGGATTATTATAACGCGACAGAGGAAATGTAATTTACTCTGGGGGAACCACACACGAAAAAGGAGTAGGCATGATGTTAGATAGAGAAAGAAGCAAAACAGTGAAAGGATTTGGCCAGTATCAGACAAAATTCTGCTAGTAAAATTGAGAGGTATACCAATGGATATCAACATAATTCAAATTTATGCACCAACAAGTAATAGCGAAGAGGGAGACATTGACACTTTTTATGAAGAGCTAGATGCGACCAGGGAACAGTGTAAATCCCAAGAAATAACTATTATGTTAGGGGATTTAAATGCAAAGGTAGAAAAAGCTAAAGTGCAAAATATGATTGGGGACATGGTCTTGCCTTGGAGAGACGAATGATAGAGGGGATAGAATGATAGATTGGGCAAAAGACACATCAAATGATTATAGGTAACACCTTGTTCAAACAACACCCTAGGCGACTATGGACATGGCAAAGACCAGACAAAAAAGTGCGCAATCAAATTGATTTTATACTGGTACACAGAAGATTCAGGAATGGGCTAGTATCTGTAAAACAAGGCCAGGAGCAGATTGCAATAGTGACCATCTACCAGTAGTTGGAAAGATAAGAATAAAACTGGAGGGCACAGAAATCACAAAGAAATATACAATTAGAACTAAATATGCTAAGAGTAGATACACAGATGAGTGATAAGCACAACACGATAGTACAAAATAGATATAATGCTATTGAGAAAATACAGCTCATCCAGGAACAGTGGGAAATGCTCAAACAATCGATTCAAAAAACATCAAAAAAAGTAATACCAGTGACTAAAAGAATCAACAAAAAGAAATGGATGACAGAAGAAATATTCCAACTAATGGATGAAAGAAGAAAACACAAGAAAGACGAACGGACATACAAAATATTGCAAAGAGATCCACAACAAATGCAGAGAAGAAAAGGAATGATGGTTATAACAGAAATGTGAAGAAATGGAAAAAAAAAAACAACAAAAGAAAGATTCAAAATGTATGCACAATCAGTTAAATGAATTAACAGGAAGAAAAGAAGTCAAAGTTTCAGGATGTGTGAAATCAAAGGAAGGAAATATAATAATGGGACAGGAGAGGACAATGGAACGATGGACAAAATATATCAGTCAACTCTATGATGATGAAAGACCAGAATTAAACAATTCAAATGAAGACACAGGACCACCAATAATGCAGAATGAAGTGGAGGACGCAATTCAACACATGAAAAGAGGCAAAGCTCCAGGTCCCGACAATATAACAATCGAAGAGATAAATGCATTAGGAGAGCTGGGAGTACAAGTCATAACAAAACTACTCAATGACATATATAACACTGGACACAAACCTGCAGATCTACTAAAATCCATCTTTGTAGACATACCGAAGACGTCAGGCGCCACTGATTGTGAAGACCATCGCACTATTAGTCTCATGAGCCATATGACTAAAATATTACTAAGAATCATCATGAGATGTGTAAGGAACAATGTGGATTTGTGGAAGGAAAGGGCACCAATAATGCAATATGCATCTTAAGAACATTGATAGAAAGATCTATAAAGGTAAAGAAAGATCTATATATGTGCTTTATAGACGACACGAAAGTGTTTGACAAAGTAAAACATGTGGAAATAATAAATATGCTGGAGAAATTAAACATTGATGGCAAGGATCTGCGAATCATAAAAAAACATGTAATGGCAACAAACAGCAGCTATACGAATTAACAACCAAACACGACAATTTCAAATTTTAAACCAAGGAGTCAAACAAAGCTCTATTCTGTCGCCGGATTTGTTTTCACTTTACAGCGAACATATTATGAGATCAATAGTAGACAAAAAAGAAATTGAAGTCAATGGTCACAACATAAATAATGTACGATATGCGGATGACACAGTCATAATAGCAGAGACAGAGAATGAGCTACTAGAAATGATAGATATAAATGTACAAGAAAGCAACAAGAAAGGTCACAGTCTGAATAGGTAGAAAACAGAAGTAATGGTTATATCGAAGAAACAATCATCACCATCATGTAACGTATAAATAAACAAGACAAGTCTGAAACAAGTGCAACGCTTGAAATACTTGGGCACAATTATAACATCAAATGGGAGATGCACCACAGAAATAAAAAAAGCAAAATAGCTCAGGTCTTAATAACATTTCATAAAATGAACAATATATTATGCAACAAATCTATGTCAAAAGAAATAAGAAAGAGAGTTCATCGATGCTATATAGAACCAATTATGACCTATGGAAGAGAATCATGAACAATAGACAAACAAATGAAAAGACGATTAGAGGCCACATAGATGGGATTTCTCTGAAGAATGTTGAAAGTTCCTTGTACAGCTAAAAAGACCAATGGGGAAGTTCTAAAATAGGCCAACACAAAGAGGAAGCTCTTATAAAACATCAGAAAGAAGCAATAAACATTTTTGGGCACATCATGAGAAGAGGAAAATTGGAATACGTGGTTACAACTGGCAAAATAAAAGGAAAGAGAGATCGCGGACGACAAAGAGAAAAAAATACTGGATAGCTTGATGTCATGGCATGGAAAACAGTCAACAACAGAACAGATACGATGCACTGTATATAGAAGATTGTGGAAGGACATTATCGCCAACGCCAACCGGTATGGCACATGATGATGATGACTGACTTAGCATGATTGTTTGCTACCAACCGTCTGTCATGACGTCAAAAGACACTGGGGGCAGGAAAGAGGAGATCAAAAACATGGTTGCTTGGCAGACCAAGAGGAAGATGGATTCAAGACATCAAGGTGTCCTTGAACATGAGAACAGCAAAAGTAGATCTGACTAATGAGAGAGATTCTTATAGACAGGATGTGGTGTATGCAACGTTCTGTACAGGACATGTGACTTAATGGTTATATATATATAGTTTCATAGATTACACCAAGGCTTTTGATAAAGTTAAGCACCAAGAAACAATCACAATTTTAGAAAGCATAAACAGGACAGCAAAGATCTAAGAATAATAAAGAACATGTACTGGCAACAAACAGCGGCCATAAGAACTGGAAACCAATTTGGAATGTTTCAACAAATAAAACAGGGTGTTAGACAGGGGTGTGTGCTGTCACCAGATTTGTTTAATACTTATAGTGAGATTATTGCAAGATCCATATGGGACATGCCTGGAATAACAATTGGAGGTCATGATATAAATAATCTAGGTTTTACAGCCTTAATCGCTAAGAGTGAAAATGAGTTACAAGAAATGTTGGACATTATAGCATAGGAAATCAAAAATAAAGGACTCAGCCTTAATAGCAAAAAGACAGAGGTAACGGTAGCAACAAAGAAAAAGACATCACCTCAGTGCAAAATAAAGACAAGTGGAACAATATTAAAACAGGTAAATGAATTTAAATATTTGGGAACACTGTTAACCTCTGACGGAAGATGTACAAAAGAGGTGAGATGCAGAATTGCTAAGACAAAAGCAGCTTTCCAAAAAATGAGGAAGATACTATGCAATCCATTTTTGACAATAGAAACAAGAAAAAGAGTTGTTAAATGTTAAATAGAGCCAGTCTTAACATATGGATGCGAATCATGGGCAATCGTGCTATAGTCAAAAAAATCACTGGAGTCTGTAGAAATGTGGTTTTACAGAAGAATGTTGAGAGTACCATGGACAGCTAAGAAGAGTAATGAAAAAGGTCTGAAAGAGGTCAAAGCCAAAAGAGAACTAATTTCCAATATTAGTAAGAGACAATCATCATTTTTTGGCCATGTAATGAGAAGAGAACAACTGGAATATATTGTAACAACTGGAAAAAATTGAGGGACGAAGAGATAGAGGGAAGCAAAGAGAAAAAATAACAGACAGCTTAAGAGAATGGCTTGGCATAAGGTGAACAACAGAAATGATAAATAGCTGCCGTGATCGAACATTGTGGAGAGACATGATCACCTACGCCAGTAGGAACGGTACTTGATGATGATGATATATATATATATATATATATATATATATATATATATATATATATATATATATATATATATATATACGTACATACATATACACCTGGACAAATATACGCGCATGCATGCTTTCCTTTTATCATGATGTGCCCAAACACTGTTGACTGATTCTTTCTAATGTTTTGTATGAGCACCCTTTTTGTTTTGGCCTCTTTAAGAATGTCTACATTAGTCTTTTTAACTGTCCAGGGAACTTTCAACATTCTTCTGAGAAAGCATATCTCAATGGCCTCTAATCGTCGTGTCATTTGATTGCCTACTGCCCATGATTCGCCTCCATATGTCAGAATTGGCTCTATATAGCACCAATGAAAGCTCTTTCTTACTTGTATTGACAAAAACTTGTCGCATAAGTCGTTTTTCATTTTCTGAAATATTATGGTCTGTCTTCTTCTGCGGTTGATGAAAACATGATGTTATTTTTGCGTGTCGCCAGTACTACGGCACTAATTTTCTTTTAACCATTTCTCCACATTTACAATTAAAATACTTACATTAGCATTCCTCGGGTTGTTTATATTTATATCAATGGCTGACATTCTCTGTTCATATTTTATGAATCTTAGTTTAACCTAATTTTATCTTAAACAAATCTGGTGCCAGTGCACACTAATCAAATACCTTGTCATTTTTGTTACGTTCTCATTTCATTTCCCATTCTGTTGCTGTTTTTGTTGCCACAACATGTACATTATTATGCTAATACCTGTGTCATCATCATGTATGCTCTCGACAATTTGTATTATTTCTTCATGCCTTATTTTGTCCAACGCTTTGGTGATAATCCACAAAACATACAAATCTTGTTTTCACTTTCATGGCTTCTTCTTCTGTGACCTCGAGTAGATTCAAATTCTCTTCTCTTATATTCGTGTAATAAGTTTCACTGCAATGGGGGCACCCCCAAATCTGCTCCGCTGGCCGTTCCATGAAATCTCGAAGATATTGCAGACTGTTAGTTCCTTTTAAGATGTTGATACTAGAAGCACCCGCTTTTCTTACTAAGGACTACGGATCGACCTGATCCTTCTCCCACTATTATACTCCCCAGTGTATGGTGTTGAACCATGAACATTAGACAAGAAAACAGAACAGAAAATTGAAGCCTTTGAAATGTGGATTTAAAGAAGAATAGGTAGAATTGAATAGAAAGAAAAGAAAACAAACGATGAAGTTTTAAAACAACTAAAAACGAAAATAGAACTACTAAACACAATTAGAACAAGACATTACATTTTTGGGGCATGTTAAAATACACAACAGCCTACTAAAAGTAATATTGGAAGGGAAAATACATGGAAAAGGAAGCAGAGGCAGACCAAGACTAACTTAGATGAGTAACATCAAGAGACAGAGTAGTCAACCTTCGATGCGGAGACGGCAGTCAGTGATGATGATGATACTCCCCAATCTCTCAATATAAACATCATTGCCTCACCAATGCTCGTTTCTTATTAAGTGATGAAGAACAAACATGGCGATGTCTTCTTTGTCAAGAGTAAGGCCACACTCAGTGCCAGAGCTGCCAGCGGGCTTATCGGATATTTTATTGACATGTACACCAACGTGCCCCGGACAGTACACTCAGGAGTAGTACCAAATGGTCATAAAAGCCCTGGGTCAGGGATAGTAATTTAGCTTTGGTGAGAGATCGCGAAAAGAGTGTTAGAAATGAAGCGATAGTTGTTTCAATATTTGGGAAATAAAATAGTTAAATATGATAGGGAAATATACGAGGAATAGCGGCGCCGCATAATTGACTGATTGTTTATTTTTTTTTAATATGTTTTTTAATTACCTCTAATGGTTTTTAGGGTGGTGGAGTGTGTTGTATGATTTTTGGGTGGGAGGGTGATGTTACAGAGTGTCGGATGGTAAATAGAATAAAATATGACGGAACGCTATTTGATTTTTAACTAATTGATCAACATATTTAACTGATTGATTTTTAAAATTTAAGAATGATTTTTGATTGGTTTTTAGAGTGTCGGAGTGGTAAGTATGGTCGGTGGGGAGGGGGGTGATAAAGAGTGATCGATGATAAAGAGAATATAAAATGACTGAATCATAGGTGACCGCTTCGGTGTTTCAAAACTTTATTTTAATTACTTTTAATGGGTCTGTAGGACCGCTCAACAGTGTGTGTGTGGTGTGAAGGTAGTACACAGTGACCAATAAATAGATAAGAAGAAATGGCCGACTGATAGGTGACCAACTGATGTTTCAAAATTGTTTTTAATATCTTTTTAAATTGAATCTTTGCGATTGTGGAGGGATAGATGGTGAGGCGGGGTATAGATATATCATCACCATCATCATGTACCGTACCGGTTGGCGTTGGTGATCATGTCCTTTCACAATCTTCTATCCACCGTACATCGTATGAGTTATGTTGTTTATTGTTTTCCATGCCATAAGATATATACATAATAAGTAAAGCTGGTCGATAAATGTATGAACCAAAGTTGACCGATTTAGTGTATGTTAGTTGAATTTGACGAAAGCGATTTTTTTAGGTGGATTTAAAATGGATCTTGTGGGTGATTTTTAGTGGATTCTTAGTGATTTTAGAGGACGGGATGGTACAGGAAACGTGGGTAGGGGCGGTAGAGATTGAAAGTGACCCAAAGCTGATCAATGAAAAAAAAGATTGTGACGTGTATTGTAGTGAATCGGCAACCGCAAAGCGAAACATATTATTTCATTGTATAGGACATGCATTGGTAATATGAAAAGTGGTCAGAGGTGCTTATATTGAGAAAATAGTATAAGTGCTCAGATTTTTGTTGTCCCTCCCGAATAGGGTAGTATATGGTAATACATAAAGAAAATATGAAAGATGGTCAGAGATAGCTGTGCCTAATAAATGTAGTTATCAGTATGTCCGAGGGGATGGATTTTTATGAGACGGAACGGTATAGGCTCCCGTGTGTTACTGGAGTCTCATTATATGGGAAATAAAGAATAGTGACACTGTGACCTTCCAGGCATGTCGCAAGGGGCGACTAAGTGGGTTGATCGATGGTTTGAAAAGCTGTCGTTGTAAAAAGTATTGTTATGGAAACAGAACCATATATTTTAGAAGCAGTGATCTCTGCAATTTTTGCCATTTTAGCATGCAAGAATTCTGCTTTTGAGAATGTAGTTCTGCTCTATGTGCTGTCTTCGTCTCGAAAGGATAGATAGATAGATAGATAGATAGATAGATAGATAGATAGATAGATAGATAGATAGATAGATAGATAGATAGATAGATAGATAGATAGATAGATAGATAGATAGATAGATAGATAGATAGATAGATAGATAGATAGATAGATAGATAGATAGATAGATAGATAGATAGATAGATAGATAGGTAGATAGACAGACAGACAGACAGACAGACAGACAGACAGACAGACAGACAGACAGACAGACAGACAGACAGACAGACAGACAGACAGACAGACAGACAGACAGACAGACAGACAGACTGACAGACTGACAGACAGACAGACAGACAGACAGACAGACAGACAGACAGACAGACAGACAGACAGACAGACAGACGGACAGACAGAAAGACAGATAGAGATATAGATAAATAGATAGATAGATAAATAGATAGATAGATAGATAGATAGATAGATAGATAGATAGATAGATAGATAGATAGATAGATAGATAGATAGATAGATAGATAGATAGATAGATAGATAGATAGATAGATAGATAGATAGATAGATAGATAGATAGATAGATATATAAATAGATAGGTAGGTAGGTAGGTAGGTAGGTAGGTAGGTAGGTAGGTAGGTAGGTAGGTAGGTAGGTAGGTAGGTAGGTAGGTAGGCAGGCAGGCAGGCAGGCAGGCAGGCAGGCAGGCAGGCAGGCAGGCAGGCAGGCAGGCAGGCAGGCAGGCAGGCAGGCAGGCAGGCAGGCAGGCAGGCAGGCAGGCAGGCAGGTAGGTAGGTAGGTAGGTAGGTAGGTAGGTAGGTAGGTAGGTAGGTAGGTAGGTAGGTAGGTAGGTAGGTAGGTAGGTAGGAAGGTAGGTAGGTAGGTAGGTAGGTAGGTAGGTAGGTAGGTAGGTAGGTAGGCAGGCAGGTAGGTAGGTAGGTAGGTAGGTAGGTAGAATGGTATCGGAAAGATGGTCGGGTTGAGTAGGGGAGGGGGGATATGGAATTTTGAAATGGACTGTGAGGAGGATGGGTTGTGCGTAGGTATGGTAAAGATAGAGAAGATGTAATAAAAATATTGGTGAGCAAATCCTGACCGACAGAAAAAAGATCTTGGACGTTGAGGTAGGTATTGTTGTTGAATCGGCGTCTGCAAAGGGACAAAATAGTGGTTTGATTATATAGGATAAATAGAAAAAAAATATGAAAATTGAAGAGTGATGATTATATTAGATATATAGAGAAAATATTAGAAAGTGGTCAGAGATGGTTGTACTCTTGTCTAATAAATGTTTGCTTTTTTATGTATTTTGGGATGGGTTTTTTTCCCAAACACATTTATTTACACAGACCAAAAAAAAAAATTGAAAAAAGCAACGATAAATGAGAAGTCTATTTTACATCGAGGAAACAATTATAATGTATTTACGAATAAAAGAGTCAAGACATTTCGTAATAACAAGGTAATTGAAACATTTTTTTTTAATGCGCATGTAGAATAAAAATAAAGCACACACCCAAATATTTCGGACAAAGTCATTCAGACAATTAAAGTTTCTTTACATAAATACAAATAACAATAACAAAGGCAAGGTACTGTCATTGTGGCCTATCATGGTGGCCTCTTGATGTTTCATCTATAGTACATTGTAAACAGAGGCGTCAATCATCTCCAGATATTGGAATATTTAACGTCACTTTTTTATATCGATTCCTTTCTTTAATTTTTGTAGGAAAACTTTTTTCTTCATCTAAAATTATTAAATAAACATTGTAAGTGAAATATAGACTTGTCCATCTTTTAATGCTACTCGTCCAATACGATAGTCTTGGTCTGACCTTTCACATTGTATTTGTCCCTCCTAGAGCTTAGTAAGATGTTGTGTCTTTTAACGTGTCTTAAAAATCGCATTTCTCTTTTTCAAAACCTCATCATCTTTAAAATACAAATACAAAAAACAGAGTAAATATGGGCCGTCACTAATATTCTTATATTTCACTATTATATCTCAGCACTTATCCCCCCTACACACACTTTTTTCACGATTATCTCTCCCTTTTCACGGTGATCTCTCTTTCTTCTCAAGATCTTTCAACATCACTCAACATCCATAAATTACAATCCTTAACCAGAACAGACTTGACCCCATGTACGGCTTCCATGTCAACGCACTTTCTTTGGAGTCACCTAAGAGCTGCACCCACTCCTACCGTATCCACTGTCAGTCTTCTGTAATATACTATCCGAGACAATAAATAAGACTATATTATCCACGTTCTGTGCAACCTTTCATGTTATTGCTGTCATTGCTGCTTCTATCTCCATTATCGTGCTGGACACCGAACGTGCTAGGTTCCCAAGCCACCTCTCAGCCATGTTTGCATGCCACAAAACTGCAACTACTGCTCTGTCCGCGAGATAAAGAACCATCAGTGTAGATGATCTGATCCTGAGGTGATGACATTTTTTTCGATGGATTTCTTCATTACGAACTCATTGGCTCCATAAGCCAAAATGCGACACTCCTTGGCGTGCTTAATGATTACTCTGGTTAGTCTCTTTTTCTCCGTTGTCATTTCTATCCAATCATTGCCAGTCCTTATGTCGCTCAGATCACACTCTTCCACTTTCGCCTCTTCTATTTGCACTAGCACCAATGCTACCCGCGCACGAGCTGGTGGTCAAAGCCTGTCTCACTAATAGGTCTACGAGTATGCCATAGTCGACTCGATTGAATACATCCTCAAGATTGAGGGAAGCAGTGCCGACTCCTTCCTTTGAAAGAATTCGTAGACGTCGTTAGCGAGAATGAAGACATTAGCAGTAGTATCCCAGCCCGGTCTATAACCACCTAGTGCGTTTGGCAACAATTCTTTGATTTCAAGGTGCACCACTAGCTTTTTGGAGATGATTATTTCGAGAACTTTTCTATAAACATTTTACATGGTAATAATGTGATATCCGCTCAGTGTGACCTTAATTTTGCCCGATTTAGGGAACGGAACGAGATAGCTATGTAACCATTCTTCTCGGATGGCCCCAGTACAGATGCTCTGATTGAAGTCTGTAGTAATTCTCTTTACAATGTCAGGATCGGCGTTCTTTAAAAGAATTAATCTTGTACTATCTGGCCCTGTGGCACTGTCTGTGACATTCTTGATTGTGAACCACATACTCAAAACTGATGGGAGCCTTAGGGAGTACTTGTCCCAATGATGCTGATAGTGAGTTTCTAACCATCTGGTGCGAATCTGTCACCCATGATCTGTTTATGTAATGCACCCCTCCAGCTAGGCCCTGCCTTTTTACTCATCTGTGAGTAGCTTTCTGTCCTCATTGTCCTTGATGACATTGTTAGCTAGAGGGCATGTTGTCATCTTGTGCACAAAGGGACCAAAACTTATAGTCCTGTGTCTGCTGCCACCACCTCCGTGAACCGAATACATCACTCTCTCTTAGCCTCTACTGCCAGTTGTTGAAAAATACTGATGGCTTTTTCCTGTTCTTCCTCTAACGGATTGACACTGATCATCAGTTTCCTGATTTGTTTTCTTCCTATTTGTCTAATCGTTCTTGGTGATATTTTAGATTTATTATGTGATGATCACCACTGTCCTTGGCACACGAGGCTGTGATAGAACAGTGAATTTACATTTTATCAAATCATACAGTATGTATTCGCCGTTTGCATTCAATGGTATTAGAAAGGTAACAATAATTATTATTTAAATAGCATCTACCTTGTGATAGTCTTTTGCTGTGTCATCTGTTATATGTTATTTTCATAGGTTTATGTTTCTAGGCTCATCCACCACATTTCCTCTGAATACTTGGTCTATTTCAATGGTGTATGTTAACTTCTGGCAGATATGCTCATAGAAAATCTTCCGTGGCCTATGTAAGTCTTGCCCGTAATGTTTTCTTGAAATGTAAACAATTCTTAAGAAATCTAATTATTATGTTTCTGTAACCTTCTTAATCTGTTTGTAGATAGCTATGCAATCTCTAGAGCTCTCTGGTTTATACAGTTTCTTTCCTATTTTTATGTGTGCGTGTGTCTGTGCCATTTTGTAAGTGTTCACATTGATATAAATATATAACTTAATTCGACGTTTATATATGATTATACATTAAAACGATATAAAAAAGATACACTATTTTACTTGATTTACAGACATAAAGAGTAAGAGCTAAAATGCGATAACTTATATATTTTAAAAGATAACATATGCAGGAATAATGTTGAAAGAATACACAACAACAATTAATGCAATTGAAATATGTCCGAGTTACCACCGCTTCATGCGGACCTTGATTGCGATCTCCTATCTCCAGACTTAAACTTCTCCCACCTGTCCATCATTACAGGGATTGTGTACATGACTGGGTTAGCTGCAGAGTTTATAGGAAGAACGATAACCGTTATCCAGGAGTAAACCTCATTGCTGATTTCGTGTCCGCCAAGAGACAAAAAACCAATGAATCCAATAGGAAACCAACACAAAAAGTTGGACAGAGCAACAAGTGACAGTTGTTTGGCCACAATGATATCTGATGCTCGATGGGAAGAAGTACTTGACGCTGTACCAGATATTCTGTTCTCTGACATGGCTCGAAAGATGGCTCTTTGACCGCAAGCAAGTAAAAGGCAGAGTAAGAGATTGAGAACAATGAACACCCCAAATGAGAACTCCCATCCATTTAGTCGTTTAGTCGTCAAAGGTAAACCCAGACACATAGCATTTGAAGAATATATTTCAAACTTGAAGACAATCGGAGTCAGTGCAAGAAGTAAACCAATGATCCAAGACAAGATAAGGGAGGTAATTTTAGCCAGGACAGAGAACCGGACTTGTCCAAAAGGGAACTTCATGATCAGAAATCTGTCGATGGTAACTAAGAAAATACATAATGTTGATGTTTCACTGGAGAGAACGGCCAGAAATCCTGCAAGATTGCATACACCACTTTCTCTCCATTTCTTGCCCTTTAAAATATAAATATCGCGATAGTAATAGTCCGCTCCTATGATAATAAAGAGATATATTCCCATAATAAGGTCAGATATACCCAAGTTTGTCACAAACAGACCATAGCCTGTTCTAAGAAGTGATCTATCCCAAATAAGGCGGAAAGCAATAACTGTTATGTTTCCAAGAACTGCAATAACTGCGACAAGCCAGAGGAGGATACGCTGCACATTGGAGCCTAGAAGATCAAAACAAGAAGATATGGCATTATCAGGGGCGTGACAAGCATATGATTCGATATTTGGGCCTCTGATCTGTGGGCAACAAAGTTCAAAACTGTCAGTGTACAAATGTTGACTAACTGTGAGTCCAATAAAGAAATCTTCATATAAATTACCTATAACAAGACCGCGGACATCTAATGTTTGTAATATTAAGTTTGGACCAAATGTTTGTTTTTGAAATTTGTTGATGTTGGTAAATCTTAAATAAACATGTTTTAAACGTCGAAATCCTCCAAGGGTCGATTCATCCAAACCGGCAACGCTCGTGTGGGAGAGATCCAATGTTTCCAGATATCGAAAGTTCATATATTGTAAAGAAGAAAACTCCTTATTATAGGACAGATTTAAATGTCGAAGATTCTCAAACGTTGGAAATGCAAAATCTCTTCCATCCAATCTCTTGACACGATTGTTGCTGACATCCAATGCTTGAAGTTGATACAAAAAAGGGAAACATATTAGGTTTAATTCTCTCAACCTACAATTAGACAATTTAAGAACAACTATGTGACGAAGATAACATATAATAAGATCAAAACTAAAAGTACGTACATCTATATTAGACACGTCCAAGTATTTCGTCTTATATGTTACCAAATTAAAAATATTTACATATCCAGATATGTTTCCAATCGCTGTCACTGTTCCCGACACACAACGCAAGCCACTAGCGCACCACGTCACATTACAGTCATCTTCGTCGTCACCATGAGGGCAATCTGGATTCCCGTTACAGACCAGGTCAGGATGTAGACACATAGTGCTGTCTACGCAAGCAAAGTTTCCAACACACGTGGCAAAATTGTAATGTAGTTCATCTTCACCTGTAGGACAGTCTGGTGTCTCGTCAAGGACATAATGTTGAGGGATACAGTAACTGTTTGTACATTTAAAATATCCTTCTTGGCACTCAAACGTTGAACAGTTTACAAGATGAGATAAATCTCTACATCCCATTATAGCTCCATACCTGTCTCTGACATAGACACACTTGGGAGCCCAGATTCCATGTCCCAATATATTGTAACAAGTGTCCGCTCTTTCCAGTTTTCCTATAGTCTCGTCTAAGTTTTCCTCAGCGCCATGACAATCACTTATCCCATTATTAAGCCTGTCAAATGTGACACAATTGACATCATTACAAATTAGAGCACACGTCTTGTTTCTCTTCAGATAAAAGTTGAGTATCTCACTTTCATCGTTACCTTTAATGTTCTTGTTGTGGTCACAAACATAACAATCAACCTCACCGTCATTGACATACTCTAAGGGTAAGCAAGAGCCGTCACAACAATACACGCCGGAACATGTTTTTGTAGAGATCTCACTGTCATCGCTGGTATCAGATGATTTAATCCCACACCAGACCTCATCCTTCCTGTTGTTGCAGTGGTTGATGTTGTCACAAACATAGAGGTAGGAAATGTACCTGAGGTTATCTTCTTCCTCGCCACAATCAAACAATGGGAACAATTTCACTTTTGTTTGTTTAATAAATATTAAGAATTCCGTGTTTCCAATGTTTGCAGACACAGAAACAATATTATCTCTAAATTCTACAAAATTCCCTTTAGCTAAGGCTTGATTGTATTTTACTTTTGCTGCCGGTTTGATTCTATCTTGGTTTGAGACTTCAAATGTACGAGCCATGGATACCTCACATAAAACAAATTCGCTTAATGGAGACGAGCAGTCAATATCTACCCATCGATCTATAAAAGACTCAGTGTTTATCGACTCATTCACCATGACCTGATCAGTCCAGTTAAACTGCCACAAACTACATTTCTTAGCTCTACCACGAGACGGGTTTCCATTCAACCAATTATTAATCACAAGAGGGTGATAGTTAAAACCGTATTCTATTTCCCATCTAAATCTTTTGTGAACGCTCTCCATGTTTCTGTTCAGACCGATACAGGTTGAAACAGAAAACTGACTGCCGTTGTGTATATAATCTTTCCTATAATTTGTCAGCTTTAAAAAGGAATATATTTTATATCGCAAAAAGTTCAATTCGTCTTGTGTTTCTATTGTGGCTAGAGACATATTTCTTGGACAATAATATCTAGCCATATCCCAACTTTCTTTATAGTTAAGTTGTAACAATTTGTAACAAGATTTGGAATAGAGGCCTACACTTTGTTCAAAAGTCCACCATCCGTTTTCGCACTGACCGCAAATCGACATAGTAAATACTTCATATACATCATATGTATTACGTGTACTTACTTTAAGCATGTCTATGAAGCTTAGTATTAATTGGTTAACACTATCTCCTAATACTACAACAAATATCTTGATATTCGTAACTTGTTGTTCTACAATTGTTGGCACTTGTATGACCTCCTTTTCAGATAATGTTTTCCCATCTATAAATAGAACAGAAAAGTGGGTGGCGTTCTCTCTCACTCCACCCAACTCAGAAAACAAACGGTGAACAAATTTTATCTTCAGCTCAATGGTTTCCTCAACATTTTTGTATTCTTGAAAGGTGACTGCAATGTGTTTGTCTCCGTAGAAGGCTGATTGAAGAGATGGACCAAGCTTCCAAGAGCTGACGTTAACGTTAGGATTGCTGGCAGAGAAACTGTCGACGACACCTGCCACCAAAACTCGAGATGTTTTATTTATCTCTGACATACTCAATAGTCGCTTATTGAATTCAGAAACCATTGACAGTTCAATTTGAAAATCAGAAGTATATGGATTTTTTGAAAATAGAAATATAGCGTCTATATCATCAGTGCTACATCCTTTTAGTGGAAAGTTTTTTGAGTCACATCCAGAGAAACCTGCAACATAAAGTGTTGATATTAATAGCATATCATACGGGGTTATTTAAACACACATTTGAAATAATTTGATTATTGTTCATATAAGACTTCATTATCATCACTTCGGAACACTATTTCAAATGTTATACAAACCCAATCTTGTTTTTGACATTTTAAAAACATGTCTTCATTTGTTTGACGGGTAGTAATTTATTAATGATTAACATTGAACAGTTTGTAATACAGTATCTAAAACATATACTTAGGGATGCTTTAGCTATTGCATCGGCGGCTTGAATTCAGTCATGATGTGCTCATCAGATAGTTTACCTAGGATGTGATGTTTGAAAACCTGACAAGAATGACCAGACGTATATGACCTTTGTCAACACCGGACCCGCGCTATGACCTACACTAGTAACCAGATAAACTCTCTCTACGAAATGTTTCTATTTCTGAGACCAACCGTCGAAAATAAAGGCCCAATGCAGTCGCAACGAGGTGTTTGCATTTTTTAAAACCCCCAACAGGAAAATAAACTGTTAATCCTGCCTTGATTAGAACACACGTTCTTCTGGTATAGATCACCACGAGTTATCAATTCGACCACCCTCTCTCTCTCTCTCTCTCTCTCTCTCTCTCTTTGCTAGTAAAGGCAGGAACAATTTGTGCTGACATGGAAGTTCGAAAGTTGTGAACCGTTTTCAAAATGTGAGGTCTATTTGAAGCACCGTGTTCGGATGGATTAGAGTACGGGAAAAGAGAAACATGTACACACTGTACCTGAAGTCGGATAAAGTAACCGTGATTATTAGATGGTTGTAAATAAATGAATGATTTACGTGCCAGACCGTATCAAAATTATGAGTAATGACATCGCGTTATATATTATTGTGAGTGTATCTCTGGTTGCCCGTGCGCTGCCGTGGCCCGAAAGGGGAGTAAATAATAGTGGCCCTGTACACTACCAGGCATTATTCGTAAGAGACGCGAAAGCATGGGCATGGGACTAGCTATCCCATACTGTAAAAAAAATAAGCCGAAAGAACTTCACAAATATGGCTGTGAAACACGGAGAATAACAAAACTGACAATCGTGGAGATATAGACTTTCATTAATGGATGCTTACGAAGAATAAAAAGATAGAAATAGAAGGACAAATTCCCTAGCCTAGAATTATGGAAATGTACCAGTATAATACAAGTGGATAATTAGATACAGCGAAGACTATGGCGCTGTTAGGATACATACTGCGGAAGCAAACTGAGAGTATTACACAACAGGCCCTTGTTTTTACACAACAGGCCCTTTTCTGGAATCCCCAGGGTAAAAGACAAAGAGGAAAACAAGGAATTCTTGCAGAAAACAGATAGAAGGAGAGATGAAGATGATGGGGAAGACATGGAATGATTAAAAGAATAGCAGGAAACAGAAAGACGTGGAAAATATTTATTGAAGACCTATGCTCCACTGGGAGCTGGAAGGTAGAAGAAGAAGATATCACTGGCGTTTAGTTCAACATATATATATATATATATATATATATATATATATATATGAAGCCATTTTTTTTTCCTGTCTTTACCCCATATATATATATATATATATATATATATATATATATATATATATATATATATATATTGTCATGGTGACTACGTGTTGTCGTTTTTATAATTCGACTCTTGTTGATATATTTAAATGATTTACGCGACAGTCTAGTTGGGAAATTATGTGTTGCTATTCCTCGTTTGATGTATATTTTACTTCTGATGGGTGGAAGGACTGTCAACTTTATCAATATTTAAGTGGGATATGGTTATTCTTCTTAAGTTTTAAAACTCTTTACGTCCGTGGGAACTCTGTCATAGACGCTTACTTTTTTAGCTATTATCCGAATGAACGCTGACAGAGACTCTTTCATTTTATTTCGTTATTGTAAAAATTAAACATTTTAACTGCTCGATCGGGAAATGGAAATCACTCTAATAGAATTTACTGTCTTTAGGCCATCTTTAAGTGGACCGCATGCGTTAAATATGTTTACAAATTTGGTCGAAATTTGAGTTGTTTTGTAAAGTATTCAATCGGCTGATTTGTGTTTATAAATGGCTAGCAGCAGTGAAGTATCGTTTGCTCCTAAACGCAAATTATTATTAACAGCAGAAAAAGCTAGAGAATTATGTTATGAGGACTTTGAATGTGATAGTGATCTCGGTGATGTTAGTTTTATTTATTATGAATGAATTGAAGAAGCAAATATGCTTAGTAGTTCCAGCAGTTCTGAAGGGGAGCTACAGAAACCTGGACCTAGTGCCAAGTGTAGAAAAATATTGCCTTAAGTGTCTTCTAGTGGTAGGGAATAATAGAACAAAGAAGTATGTGTTAGCACTCGGAAAAATTGACAGACAAACAACAATAGAAAAAAACGAAGAACAATATATGGTCCGAAGTGGGATCGAACCCGTACTCAGTGGCACCGCGCCTTGCCACGAGAAGCCGAACGCTTGGTACACTGCCACGCAGCCAACTAAAAAATTGGCTATTGCAGTAGTGTCTTCCACGAAAGGCGATCTCAATGACTATAGCATAGGGTAACGATCACAGACCGGAAATAAATTGTATATTTGTACCTTCCTATTAATGCAAGTATCTCCCAGTAGGGCTGAATACTTGTGTTGTAGACAAACATTTATTGGACGAAACAGCACGAATAGTAGTTCCCAGTGGTTATATACTGGGTACAAATAATAATACATAAATATTATTATATGGGGAACTTCCGAGGCGATAATAGGGAATAATAGAACAAAGAAGTATGTGTTAGCACTCGGAAAAATTGATAGACAAACAACAATAGAAAAAAACGAAGAACAATATATGGTCCGAAGTGGGATCGAACCCGTACTCAGTGGCACCGCGCCTTGCCACGAGAAGCCGAACGCTTGGTACACTGCCACGCAGCCAACTAAAAAATTGGCTATTGCAGTAGTGTCTTCCACGAAAGGCGATCTCAATGACTATAGCATAGGGTAACGATCACAGACCGGAAATAAATTGTATATTTGTACCTTCCTATTAATGCAAGTATCTCCCAGTAGGGCTGAATACTTGTGTTGTAGACAAACATTTATTGGACGAAACAGCACGAATAGTAGTTCCCAGTGGTTATATACTGGGTACAAATAATAATACATAAATATTATTATATGGGGAACTTCCGAGGCGATAATAGGGAATAATAGAACAAAGAAGTATGTGTTAGCACTCGGAAAAATTGATAGACAAACAACAATAGAAAAAAACGAAGAACAATATATGGTCCGAAGTGGGATCGAACCCGTACTCAGTGGCACCGCGCCTTGCCACGAGAAGCCGAACGCTTGGTACACTGCCACGCAGCCAACTAAAAAATTGGCTATTGCAGTAGTGTCTTCCACGAAAGGCGATCTCAATGACTATAGCATAGGGTAACGATCACAGACCGGAAATAAATTGTATATTTGTACCTTCCTATTAATGCAAGTATCTCCCAGTAGGGCTGAATACTTGTGTTGTAGACAAACATTTATTGGACGAAACAGCACGAATAGTAGTTCCCAGTGGTTATATACTGGGTACAAATAATAATACATAAATATTATTATATGGGGAACTTCCGAGGCGATAATAGGGAATAATAGAACAAAGAAGTATGTGTTAGCACTCGGAAAAATTGATAGACAAACAACAATAGAAAAAAACGAAGAACAATATATGGTCCGAAGTGGGATCGAACCCGTACTCAGTGGCACCGCGCCTTGCCACGAGAAGCCGAACGCTTGGTACACTGCCACGCAGCCAACTAAAAAATTGGCTATTGCAGTAGTGTCTTCCACGAAAGGCGATCTCAATGACTATAGCATAGGGTAACGATCACAGACCGGAAATAAATTGTATATTTGTACCTTCCTATTACTGCAAGTATCTCCCAGTAGGGCTGAATACTTGTGTTGTAGACAAACATTTATTGGACGAAACAGCACGAATAGTAGTTCCCAGTGGTTATATACTGGGTACAAATAATAATACATAAATATTATTATATGGGGAACTTCCGAGGCGATAATAGGGAATAATAGAACAAAGAAGTATGTGTTAGCACTCGGAAAAATTGATAGACAAACAACAATAGAAAAAAACGAAGAACAATATATGGTCCGAAGTGGGATCGAACCCGTACTCAGTGGCACCGCGCCTTGCCACGAGAAGCCGAACGCTTGGTACACTGCCACGCAGCCAACTAAAAAATTGGCTATTGCAGTAGTGTCTTCCACGAAAGGCGATCTCAATGACTATAGCATAGGGTAACGATCACAGACCGGAAATAAATTGTATATTTGTACCTTCCTATTAATGCAAGTATCTCCCAGTAGGGCTGAATACTTGTGTTGTAGACAAACATTTATTGGACGAAACAGCACGAATAGTAGTTCCCAGTGGTTATATACTGGGTACAAATAATAATACATAAATATTATTATATGGGGAACTTCCGAGGCGATAATAGGGAATAATAGAACAAAGAAGTATGTGTTAGCACTCGGAAAAATTGATAGACAAACAACAATAGAAAAAAACGAAGAACAATATATGGTCCGAAGTGGGATCGAACCCGTACTCAGTGGCACCGCGCCTTGCCACGAGAAGCCGAACGCTTGGTACACTGCCACGCAGCCAACTAAAAAATTGGCTATTGCAGTAGTGTCTTCCACGAAAGGCGATCTCAATGACTATAGCATAGGGTAACGATCACAGACCGGAAATAAATTGTATATTTGTACCTTCCTATTAATGCAAGTATCTCCCAGTAGGGCTGAATACTTGTGTTGTAGACAAACATTTATTGGACGAAACAGCACGAATAGTAGTTCCCAGTGGTTATATACTGGGTACAAATAATAATACATAAATATTATTATATGGGGAACTTCCGAGGCGATAATAGGGAATAATAGAACAAAGAAGTATGTGTTAGCACTCGGAAAAATTGATAGACAAACAACAATAGAAAAAAACGAAGAACAATATATGGTCCGAAGTGGGATCGAACCCGTACTCAGTGGCACCGCGCCTTGCCACGAGAAGCCGAACGCTTGGTACACTGCCACGCAGCCAACTAAAAAATTGGCTATTGCAGTAGTGTCTTCCACGAAAGGCGATCTCAATGACTATAGCATAGGGTAACGATCACAGACCGGAAATAAATTGTATATTTGTACCTTCCTATTAATGCAAGTATCTCCCAGTAGGGCTGAATACTTGTGTTGTAGACAAACATTTATTGGACGAAACAGCACGAATAGTAGTTCCCAGTGGTTATATACTGGGTACAAATAATAATACATAAATATTATTATATGGGGAACTTCCGAGGCGATAATAGGGAATAATAGAACAAAGAAGTATGTGTTAGCACTCGGAAAAATTGATAGACAAACAACAATAGAAAAAAACGAAGAACAATATATGGTCCGAAGTGGGATCGAACCCGTACTCAGTGGCACCGCGCCTTGCCACGAGAAGCCGAACGCTTGGTACACTGCCACGCAGCCAACTAAAAAATTGGCTATTGCAGTAGTGTCTTCCACGAAAGGCGATCTCAATGACTATAGCATAGGGTAACGATCACAGACCGGAAATAAATTGTATATTTGTACCTTCCTATTACTGCAAGTATCTCCCAGTAGGGCTGAATACTTGTGTTGTAGACAAACATTTATTGGACGAAACAGCACGAATAGTAGTTCCCAGTGGTTATATACTGGGTACAAATAATAATACATAAATATTATTATATGGGGAACTTCCGAGGCGATAATAGGGAATAATAGAACAAAGAAGTATGTGTTAGCACTCGGAAAAATTGATAGACAAACAACAATAGAAAAAAACGAAGAACAATATATGGTCCGAAGTGGGATCGAACCCGTACTCAGTGGCACCGCGCCTTGCCACGAGAAGCCGAACGCTTGGTACACTGCCACGCAGCCAACTAAAAAATTGGCTATTGCAGTAGTGTCTTCCACGAAAGGCGATCTCAATGACTATAGCATAGGGTAACGATCACAGACCGGAAATAAATTGTATATTTGTACCTTCCTATTAATGCAAGTATCTCCCAGTAGGGCTGAATACTTGTGTTGTAGACAAACATTTATTGGACGAAACAGCACGAATAGTAGTTCCCAGTGGTTATATACTGGGTACAAATAATAATACATAAATATTATTATATGGGGAACTTCCGAGGCGATAATAGGGAATAATAGAACAAAGAAGTATGTGTTAGCACTCGGAAAAATTGATAGACAAACAACAATAGAAAAAAACGAAGAACAATATATGGTCCGAAGTGGGATCGAACCCGTACTCAGTGGCACCGCGCCTTGCCACGAGAAGCCGAACGCTTGGTACACTGCCACGCAGCCAACTAAAAAATTGGCTATTGCAGTAGTGTCTTCCACGAAAGGCGATCTCAATGACTATAGCATAGGGTAACGATCACAGACCGGAAATAAATTGTATATTTGTACCTTCCTATTAATGCAAGTATCTCCCAGTAGGGCTGAATACTTGTGTTGTAGACAAACATTTATTGGACGAAACAGCACGAATAGTAGTTCCCAGTGGTTATATACTGGGTACAAATAATAATACATAAATATTATTATATGGGGAACTTCCGAGGCGATAATAGGGAATAATAGAACAAAGAAGTATGTGTTAGCACTCGGAAAAATTGATAGACAAACAACAATAGAAAAAAACGAAGAACAATATATGGTCCGAAGTGGGATCGAACCCGTACTCAGTGGCACCGCGCCTTGCCACGAGAAGCCGAACGCTTGGTACACTGCCACGCAGCCAACTAAAAAATTGGCTATTGCAGTAGTGTCTTCCACGAAAGGCGATCTAAATGACTATAGCATAGGGTAACGATCACAGACCGGAAATAAATTGTATATTTGTACCTTCCTATTAATGCAAGTATCTCCCAGTAGGGCTGAATACTTGTGTTGTAGACAAACATTTATTGGACGAAACAGCACGAATAGTAGTTCCCAGTGGTTATATACTGGGTACAAATAATAATACATAAATATTATTATATGGGGAACTTCCGAGGCGATAATAGGGAATAATAGAACAAAGAAGTATGTGTTAGCACTCGGAAAAATTGATAGACAAACAACAATAGAAAAAAACGAAGGACAATATATGGTCCGAAGTGGGATCGAACCCGTACTCAGTGGCACCGCGCCTTGCCACGAGAAGCCGAACGCTTGGTACACTGCCACGCAGCCAACTAAAAAATTGGCTATTGCAGTAGTGTCTTCCACGAAAGGCGATCTCAATGACTATAGCATAGGGTAACGATCACAGACCGGAAATAAATTGTATATTTGTACCTTCCTATTAATGCAAGTATCTCCCAGTAGGGCTGAATACTTGTGTTGTAGACAAACATTTATTGGACGAAACAGCACGAATAGTAGTTCCCAGTGGTTATATACTGGGTACAAATAATAATACATAAATATTATTATATGGGGAACTTCCGAGGCGATAATAGGGAATAATAGAACAAAGAAGTATGTGTTAGCACTCGGAAAAATTGATAGACAAACAACAATAGAAAAAAACGAAGAACAATATATGGTCCGAAGTGGGATCGAACCCGTACTCAGTGGCACCGCGCCTTGCCACGAGAAGCCGAACGCTTGGTACACTGTGTATAAGCTTTGATTCTGCTTTGATTGCTATGTATAAGCTTTGATTCTGCCTTGCAGGAAGATTGGGGACAATCAAAGGCTAAGGAAAGCAAACCAGAATAAAATGCTGGCTGAAATCCGATGCACTGGGCCACTGGCGCAGAACACATTGCAACGTTTTTAACGGGTGTTCAATCAGAGTGGATCTGGCAGACTCTAAATGCAATGTTCCGTCTGTGGGGTCGATCAATTCAATTAACCTGACAGCTGACTTCATGTGAGAGTCTGGAATCCTACTCTGATTGAGTCCTGATCGCAGAGAGAGAGAGATAAGCTTTGAATGTGCTCTGTGGTTTTTTTTTTCTGCAAGCTGTATTAATGTGAATAGTGGGTCAGTACATCCTCTGTTTTTTCGGAACTCCATTTGAGAATCGCTTAACTGCAGTTTTATTATCGGTCTCAGCCTTTTTTCCAAGATTTTGGCGCACAGCATTCCTACATGGCTGAGAAGAGATATTCCTCTATATTGATTGCAGTCTCTTTTGCTACCTTCGTTTTCCATATTGGTATGATGATTGCCTGTTGCCAGTCTTCTGGGGCTTATTATTGGTGCCATGCTGCATTAAATATTATGTGCAGCCATTGCACTCCTGTTTCTCCTGCTGCTGCTATTATTTATATTGGTATGTTACCTATCCCCTGTGCTTTTTTTTTGGTGCATATTTGATTACTTCTTTGATTTCCTCTTTCATGATGTTGGGTTCATTATTTATGAGTTCTGGCGTGGTTTTTGTTGTCTTATTGGTAGTTGGTATGTTTAACAGGTCTTCAAAATATTCTTTCCATCTCTTTTACATAAATTGGTTATTTTATATTGGCTGTCCGTCTTTGTTATTTATCAACTCAGTAGGATCATTGTTTTCTTTTTTCGCTCTTGTGACTTTTACTGCTTTGTAGAAATCTCTTGTGGCTGTCTTGAAGTCCCTGCTCATGTTTTGTCTGAATTCTGCCCAATTCTTTTGCTTAGCTTCTATGATCATAATTTTAACTCTTTTTCCAACTATGGCATATTTTTCACATTTTTCTTGGTTCTTGTTCTCCCTCCAATTTGTAAGCAGTTTATTCTTTTCTTTAATTGCTTCTCTGATTGTTTCGTTCCACCACGGTGTTCTATTTTTACCTTCTCTTGTTCTTAGCTTCGTTCCACAAACTGCTTTAGAGATATTGTTTGCTGTTTCCTTAAATTGTTTCCACTCTTCTTCTACTGTGCATACTTCGTTAGGGAGTTTCTTGAATTCCTCTGTTAGTTTTTCTTCTATGGTTTTCCTTGTTTCTTGATCTTTTAATTGTTTTATTTTTATTGACTGCTCTTTTCGCTTTTTTTTTTGTTTGTTTTCGTATATTCTCTTCATTTTTGGCTGTCTTAATGTGATCATAACCATCATGTGATCCGCGTCGTTTGTAATATTTGGGATTGCTCAACTGTCGGTTACTCTTTTCTTGTTCTGTTTTCTTGTTAGTATAAAATCGTATTGGCTTCTGCATGTTGTGTCATTCCATTTGTACCAGGTGTATACTTGAGAATATCTGTGTTTAAAGAATGTGTTGGTAATAAATAAATCATTTTGACTGCATAGTTCCAGCAGTCTGCTTCCATTTCGTCTATTTCAGCTGTTTTATCGCCAAAGGGTCCTAAGATGTCACTGTTCTCACTGTTGCGTTTCCCAAGCCTTCCATTAAAATCTCCCATCACTAACATGCCTCGCTTTCTTCAATCTTGTTAATGATTTTATTCAATGTGTCGTAGAATTCTTCGCTGTCTCTTTCATTGTTGTTACATGGTGCATAGATTTGAATGTAATTTGTTTTCCGATCGTCTTCTAGCAGCTTAATTGTGAAATTTCTTTGTGAATGGTATTTTATTTCTAGAATGCTCTTTGCGTGTTCTGGGTCGATGATAAAACCTACTCCATGTGTTAGCCGCGATAGCTCAGTGGTTAGTGAACTGGACTACAAAGGACAAGAAGTAGGGTTCGATCCCAACCGACCGCTTTCGGTTCACCCAGCCATTAATGGGTACCGGATTTATTTCTGGGAAAGTAAAGCAGCACTGGCGTAATACCGACCACAGTACCCAAAAATCATGTGCTGAATGTGTGTAAAATATAGGGTCACTAACACCATATTTCACTATACGCCACTTGGCGTGACGGGGGTACTTTACTTTTTTTTTTTACTTTTTTTATTCTGATATTAGAGTCTTAATCCCTAAGAGTGAAAATGAGTTACAAGAAATGATAGACATTATAGTTAAAGAAAGCAAAAATAAATGACTCAGTCTTAATAACAAAAAGTAATGTTAACAACAATGAAAAAGATGTCACCTCAGTGCACAATAAAAACAAGTGGAACAATATTAAAATAGGTAAATGAATTTAAATATTTGGAAACTTTGTTAAACTCAGACGGTAAATGTACAGTAGAGGTGAGATGCAGAATGGCTCAGGCAAAAGCAGCTTTCCAAAAAAAAAGAGGATGAAACTGTGCAATCCATCTTTGACAATAGAAACAAGAAAAAGAGTTCTTAAATGTTAAGTAGAGCCAGTTTTAACATATGGATGTGAACCACGGGCAACAGGACAAAAGACAAAAATGTAGCTGGAGGCCGCAGAAATGTGGTTTTACAGAAGAATGTTGAGAATACCATGGACCTTTAAGAAGAGTAATGAAAACGTTCTAAAAGGCCAAATCAATGAGAGCAAATTTTCAATATTATGAACAAACAATTATCAGTTTCTGGCCATGTAATGAGAAGGGAACAGCTGGAATATATTGTAACAACTGGGAAAATTTAGGGACGAAAAGATAGAGGGAAGCAAAGATAAAAGATATAAGACAGCGTAAGAGAATGGCTTGGCAGAAGGCCAATAGCACAAATGATAAATAACTGTCAAGATCGAAAGATGTGGAAAGACCTTATCACTTACGCCAGCAGGCCTGGCACTTGATGATACTGCATTACCAGCAGAAATTCCTACAGATCCACAACGCTTAATTAATGAAATAAACATGACAAGCTAAATAATATTGATTCGATATGAATATCAAAAAACTAAAACTATGAAAATAAGCAAAGGAAATGCTCAAAACCTACAAATAAATATCAAAGTTGAAGGAATATACCCGGACATAGTTCAGAACTACAACTCCCTTGGACATACTATAACCAGTGATGGAAAATGAAAAAAAA
The DNA here is from genome assembly GCA_032433765.1 of Megaustenia siamemsis. NCBI lineage: Eukaryota > Metazoa > Mollusca > Gastropoda > Stylommatophora > Ariophantidae > Megaustenia > Megaustenia siamemsis. The sequence continues at coordinate 54,836,439 of JAVIAB010000159.1, forward strand.
GGAAATAAACAAAAGCATAGGAGTGGGAAAAAAAGTAATTTTAATGCCATAAAAATTATACCGGCATCAAAACAAATAACACCATGGTTAAAACTAAGAATAGAAAAATGTTACATTTTCCCAATGTTTTTGTATGGTACAAAAACATGGACATTAGACAAGAAAACATAAAAGAAAATTGAAGCCTTTGAAATGTGGATTTAGAGAAGAAGAGGTAGAATTGCATGGAAAAAAAAGAAAACAAATGATACAGTTTTGAAACAAGGAAATAAAATAAGAAAACCGATAAACACAATTATAACAAGGCAAATTAAATTGCTGGGGCATATTAAAAGGCACAACAGCCTACTAAAAGTAGTCATGGAAGGAAAAATACAATGTACTAGAGTCAGAGCAGACCGAGACTAACATGGACGAGAAACATCAGAAGATGGACAAGTCAGCCTACGACAACCTGCACATTTAAAGCAAAAGACACAGCCGAATGGCGCTCCATGACAGCCAACCTTCTATGCGGACACGGCACTCATGATGATGATAAATGGTGGGTTCAGGTCTAACAAAGGAACTGCAGAATAGCTGTAGTTGTTTAATGTCATGTCGAGTCGTATTACTATTTTCCTTACTGGTCTTGGACACTTCATTGTGCATTCGTGTGAGGTAATAATGTGGATAACTCAATCCATATGCATACATAGTAGTCTCAGGTCGTTCAGTCATTGTTTCAATTTAATTTTCCGAAGAAAACAGAATTAAGCATTATCATTTATAGTTATGCTTTTCACTGAAACTGTATTGTTTTAATTTTATGTTAAGGTCAATAACTTCATGACAGCTTTCATCATTTGAAAGGTCATTATTTATTGTGTACAAACCGTTTACAAAACATGTGTAATTTGTTGTCTACGAAATATTCAAAGAAAAGTAGCATGCCTTCTACAATAGTTTTATTGTATGCGCACATTATTGGAAAGTACTTAATTCAAATAATATAAACAAGAACAAAACAAGTACATGCGCCTAAAGAAAACAAACGATAGACACCAGTTTTATTTTAATAGTTTTTCGCTAGACTGCAGTCAAGATGTCTATTAGCACAGCCAGCCCAGACATTCAATAGACTTATCTATCTATCTATCTATTGACCTTTCGAGCCGTAACCGGCCCATAGGGCGTAGACCAAGATACACCTTCTCCTATATGAATTTTTGTTCTAGCAGTTTTCTTTTAAAGATATTTTATCAAATCTCGCCATCTGTCTCTGTTCTGTGCAAGCAGTTCTATCTCATTGAGGGAGCCGATTCCTGCTGCTCTTGCCTCTCTCATCAATGTTCTTCTCAGTGTCTCCCTGGGTCTTCCTCTTTTTCTTTTACCTGTTGTTTCCCATATGAGGGCTTGCTTTGCTATTCGATTATTATCTCTTCTCATCACATGTCCAACGTATGACCATCGTCTTTTCTTTATTACTGAAGATATTAGTGGTTGATTGGCGATTTCTCTAATTTCCTCGTTTGTTTTGAATTCGTTCCATTCTATACCAAGTATTTTCCTTAGACATTTATTTTCGAATGCGTTCAACTTTGTTTCTATATCTCTTGTTGTTTTCCAGCTTTCACACGCATACGTAAGGGTTGATAGTACATTTGATTTGAATAGCCTAAGTTTTGTGTTTGTGCTAATGAGTTTTGATTTCCACAACTTTTCAAGGCTTCTGAAAGACATTGCTGCTTTAGCCAGTCTGATTCTAATTTCTTTGCTCGTATCCCCTTCTCGATCAATGTGACTTCCAAGATAGATGAAGTGATCGATCTCTTCTACTGGTTTGTTTTCCATGTATATTTTGTCACTTGTTGGAATTAAACTTTTCATGACTTTAGTCTTTTCATGATTGACCTCAAGCCCAATTTTGCTGGCTATTGATGATAGTTCATTTGTGTTTTCCTGCATCGTTTTTATCTGATTGCTGATGAGAACTATGTCATCAGCAAAGTCCAGGTCCTCCAAATGGTCTCCTTGTATCCATTCGATGCCTTTATTACCAGTGCAGCATTTCTTCATTATGAAGTCCATAACAATTCCAAATAACAAGGGCGATAAAATACATCCTTGTTTAACCCCAGTTTCTATTGGGAAACATTCGCTCAGTCCTTCCTCTGTTCGAACTGCACATGTGTAACCATCATACATGTCTTTGATAATATTTATGATTTTTGATGGTAAGCCATATTGCTTCAGAATTTTCCACAAAGAATCTCTATGAATACTATCAAATGCTTTTTTGAAGTCGATGAAGTTAAGTACAAAAGGTTTTTGCTTTTCAATGTGTTCCTCCAATATAAGTCGTAGAGTGAAAATGTGGTCAAGACAGCTTCTCCCTTTTCTAAACCCAGCCTGTTCTTCACGCATTACTGTATCTATTGAATCCTTTATTCTATTTAGGATGATTTTACAGAATAATTTTGAGGCAACTGACAAAAGTGTCACGCCTCTCCAATTGTTACAATCTCTAAGATTGCCCTTTTTTGGGATCTTAACAATGATTCCTTTTTCCATTTATGAGGCGTCTTCTCTGTTTTCCAAATGATGTTGAACATTTTTTGGAGATGTATTAAATTATGGCTATCAATTGCCTTGAGGATCTCAGCTGTTAACTTATCCTCTCCAGCAGCCTTGTTATTGGTCATTAGCTTTAAGGTGGTTTCTATTTCACTCAAGGTGAAGTCATCTAAATTTACATCTAATTCTGCTGCTGGTGTTTCAGCTTCAAAATCTATTAAACTGTGAGGTAGTGGACGGTTAAGAATTTCTTTGAAGTGTTCCGCCCAACGGGCTTTTATGTCTGCGCTTGTTGTTAGCATTAATCCAGATTTGTCTAGAATTGGTGTTCCACTGGATGTATAGGTGTTTGTCAGCATCTTTTGTACAGTATAAAGAGTTCTGCTGTCTCCTGTAATTGCAGCTGTCTCTGCTTTCTCTTCAAGTTGTCTATATAAGCTCTTGTATCTCTTCTTGCCGAACTTTTCACTTTGTTGTCTAATTCTTTGTATGTTGCTTTTGCCAGAACCTTTCCAAGATCTGTCTTTACATTAGTCATGGCTCTCTTCGCTTCTCTTCTTTCTTTGATGTATTTCCATGTGGTGTCTGAGATCCAAGCTCGTTTTTCCATTTTCTTCAGTCCAGCACTTGCTTCTGCTGCTGTCATTAGTATTTTGCTCTGTGAGTCCCACATTTCATTGATATCTAAGTCTATTTCACCAAGTGCTGAATAACAATAATATACTTAATAACATAATTAATGTTATTAACTAATAGACTTAGAAACATGTTTATTGTTATGGGAGGCCCTGGTATCACTGTAAACTATTTAAAATCCATAATTGTTCAACCGCCCGTGCCAGCGGAGTCATCCGAACATCATCTCATCTCCCAAAGTCAGTCCCCATTGTAGCAGTCTCAGCACAGCCAACAGACATAAGACGAAACCTCACAGAAAGTGAACACAGACATCTCTTCCCCTTCATACGATATCATCAGCCATCGTAGGCTATCGGGATATCGAAACACGATCAAAATGGATGAAACGCACAGCTCATATTGTGTACAGAGCACTTAACTCAGTCGCCCTGGCCGCAAACTAAATTAGGAATATGGGGAAACTGCACCAAGGAACACTTTTTAGACTCATCCTGTAAATGTTCTTTCCGCCTATCTGCCTTATTGATCGAAGGTTCCCGTCTTCTTGAAATTTTGTATCTTCAAATTTGTTTAAATGTTAATTACATTTGTATTTTAAAAGTAAAGTACCCCCGTCACGCCAAGTGGTGTATAGGTGTGTGGCCCTTTTTGTCTAGTCAGACGGTCTAGTGGAGGCTATTGTGTATTTTTTTAGGTATTGTTTTTGCCGAACAGCTTCTCTCTGCCAAGTTTAAACATTGGTAATTTCTTCCTCATTTAACTTTGCCTACGCTGCCTGGGCACGGAATATGGAGATAGTGCTTTACTCCCTGTATAGGGAATATGGTGTTAGTGACCATAAAATTTACAGACCTTCGGTACACGATGTTTGGGGTAATGTGGTCGGTATTACACCCGTGCCGCTTTACATTCCAAGAAATAAATTAGCTACCTATTAAAGGCTGGGTGAACCCGGAAGCTGTCTGTTGAAATCGAACTCTATTACCTCTTGTCCTTTGTAGTCCAATTCACTAAACACTTTGCTATCGCGGCTTCTAATTACATTGTATAGCGCTTGATGATAGGACATCGTATTTGTCTCTAAATCAGAAGATACGAAACACAGTTATTCGTCGGGCTATGCTCATCGTACATCAAACAACAGCCCGTAAGCGCTCACAACTTTCATGCAATGTGAATTTGGGAAATGATAAACAAATTCACAATTCACCATCGATCTTACAATAGCCTTCTTAAAATCTAGACAACATCCATCCTGAATAACATGAAACACAGAAAGACACACCAGGGCTGCAAAGTCATAACACATCTCCGTCATTTCAACTTTCATTAAAAGCGTTCGATTTAGGGTTATACGATCGGCCATCATGTTGAAGTAGCACACACAACAATAGATGCGCACACAAATGCCCGTTTACTCTAGAGAATGCAGCCAACAACGCACAAAACACTGTAACTATAGTGCAAAATCCGTAAAGTGCAACCTTCGGCTGACTTGTCTTAGCAGTCCATATTAATGAGTTGCAACTTTCAAATAATTGGCGTCAAACAATTCCAACGACGGCCATTGAACAGCACTCAATATTGTTGACGCAAACCGCATATCAATTCCAAGACTGCAGAAGTTCGCATTACAAACACTTGATTTGCCAAAGAGGAACATTGACATGTGCACGAGTCAGTATCACCGATGCAAATCCATTACGGGGAATATCAGTTTAACTTTAACTCGGAAATCTGCATTAGAGAGCTGAAATGAATCAGTCCCCAAATGCAAATCCTGCAGGGGTTGAGAGAACGTAAACTATATTCCACCATCTTGTAACCGGAATACTTAAAACAATTGACGTTCAACTAGACTCCATCTTAACACTAAGCTTAGAATTTACAGAAGTTATATGTCCGTTCCATACAATTATTATGAAACAAAAACGTGGAGAATGAATCATAAGATAGAAATTTGACTTAGAGGATTTCAAGGTCGTTCTCTTAAGAAAATGATAAACTTCCTTTAGGATCAATTCATTTTCTAACAAAGAAGTAGGAATTAACAGGTTAAATTAAAAATTCAAAAGAAGACGTTGGTTATGGCTAGGTCATTGAGTTAATGAGTTATTTCCGGGTCGTCATCACTGCACACCGAATATGTCAATAGATGCTCAGATTTCCTCCTCTGCAAGTCTCGCCGTGTCCAGCTACTGACGACTCTAGTTGTGTTTGGTGATAAGTCCCCTTATACATCCCTTTAGTTGCTCGTTTCTGGCTGTGCCCATCTTAAAACCATCTCTTTCGTTCGAAGACATGATGTGGACTCATGGGTGTCGCAATCCTTTGCTCTTCCCACAGCTCGGAGGGCATTGATGTTGTACGTCAGTGTAATGGAATAAAGCAATCATTCGCACCTAGCATTATCGTGGACACTATTCCTAGCAGGAATATTTACACCACCTAGAGTTAACATTCGACACCACCTATCATTAACATGGACACAATCTGGCTTTAAGATGGACACAACCGATCATTAACATGGACACCACCATGCATTAACTTGGACACCACCTAGCATGAACATGTACACCACCTAAAATTAACTTTCGATACCACCTATCATTAACATGGACACAATCTTGCTTTAAGATGGACACAACCAATCATTAACATGGACACCACCTAGCATTAAGATGGACACCACCCAGCATTAACTTGGACATCACCTAGTATTAACGTTGGCACCATCTGGCATTAACATGGACAATATCTAGCATTAACATGGACAACACCTAGCATTAACATGGACACCACCTAGCATTAACATGGACACCACTCATCATTAACATTGACACCACCTGACATTACCATGGACACCACCTGTCATTAACATGAAAACCACATATCATTATCATGGGCACCACCTACCATTTATATGCACAGCACATGACATTAAAATGAATACCACCTATCATTAACATAGACACCGCATGGCATTTTCATGGACACTACCTGGCATTAACATGGACACTACCTGACATTAATGTGGAAACCACCCATCAACAACTTGGACACCACCTTGTATTTGCATGGACACTGCCTGGCATTAACACGGACACTACATGGCATTAACTCAAACACGTATTAATATTAACTTGGGCGCCACCTAGCATTAACATGTACACTAATTAACATTAACATGTACACCAATTAACATTAACATGGACAACGCCTAGCATTAACATGGTCATACCTTAGATGGCGGAGAGAAAGTAGGTGACAGGTCCTGCCTAGAGGTGTCCATGATTGCTCCAGGATTGGGTGGAGATCTCTTGTGAATACGCCATGCCCAGAACGGAGTTTAGAGGTTTGAAAAAGAAGAGACTGTAATCTAAATGCGTGAAGCGGCCTTACACTGTACACAACGTTCATACAGTCAGTCCACTCTAAGACCACAATAAACGAAATATAATGTATATCATTATCTATTTAATGTCGGTACATTGTGAGCACTGTATAGCTTTATGGTGACATGTTTTTTTTCAGTTACATTTCTCTCATTTGTACAAGAAATTACTGTATGCTGCATATACTGTTACTGCCAGGAAAGAAGGAATGGCAAACTACCATCTTATAATGCCAAGTAAAATTATGTCAAAATATATATTGAAAGTTCCCTAGACAGCTTATATAACAAATGAGGACATTCTCAAAGGGGCCAACACAAAAAGGGAGCTGTTAAAAGACAACAGAATGAAAAATCAACATTTTAGGCCACATCATAAGATGAGGAAAGCTTGAATACTTGGTTACAACTGACAAATTAAAGGAAAGAGAGATCGCGGGCGACAAAGAGAGAAGATACTATATAGCTTGGTGTCCTGGCATGGAAAGCAGTCAACAACAGAAATTATACGATGCATTGTGATAGAAGATTGTGGGAGGACATGCTCCCCTACGCCAACCGATATGGCACATGATAATAATGATGTACCATCAACTTATCAAGTGATTTTAGTTTCTCAGAAAAAAACCAAGAACAACCGAAAGGCGTAACGTGGAATTTGAAGAAAATTTCAAAGGAAAAGAGAAGCTTAATGCGCACATCAGGATGAAACAATGACCACATTGTCTACAAAATTGAGTGGAGACCATTAGCACAACAGGAATCCTAGCAAAGAAAACAGAGTAAAATAGATATACCATATACTAGTTTGTCAAGAGGTGAATTGGGCAATAAATGTTGAGAGAAAGATCAGTGGGGAGACAAGATCACCTACAGCAGCGGACATAGAACATGATGATGCTGATTCAATACTCGATGAAACAAACAGGTCGTCAATGTACAAAGACAGTACAATGAAATCCATTAATATATAAACGTGATTGAAAGAACAGACAAGATAAAAGAGGTAATGTTTGCGCACGATGATCGATCTCTAGTAGTTGTTTGTGTACTGCCATACATCGACGGCTTGCTATCAATTATTGAGCATTAACAATTCAATGAAAACTCCATCTATTCGCTCATTTCTTTTAACAGAATACATCGCGGGTCATGTCATCTCGTTCTATAGGCCGGGAACTTTCACAGAGCATAGCGACAGCATTGTCAGTTTAATTTAGTACGAACATTATCACTGAAATATTGATGCTAGAAACAAAACAATAAAAGCGAACACAATGTCACCTGTTAAATATGCACGTACATACACCAGCATTCGTTAATGTAGCTATGGTTTGATACATAAACTTGAACAACTGGTCTAAGCGACACTGTAATCTCTTCTCTTTCTCTTACATGTTCTCTTCCTTTCACTGATTATATCTTTGTTATATCTCATTGTTTCTTCCTCTTTCTGTATTTGGTATTTACCACTTCCACTCTCATTTGTGTCTATTTTCTTCATTTTGTATTTCCCACTTCCACTCTCATTTGTATCTATTCTCTTCATTTTGTATTTCCCAATTCCTCTCTCATTTGTATATATTCTCTCCATTCCCGTCGGTGTTTTACTCACATTTTGTCATGACGATATTTCTCCTCATCTTCTATGTATTTTTTTTATTTTGGTTCCTTTTTTTCCCCATCAACGCTACTCATGATACTAGACATTTAAATCATCATTGAGTGCCGTCTCCGCATTGGATGTAGGCTTCCACAGCGTGCCATCCCGCTTTGTCTCTTGCTTTGGTGGTGCAGGTTGTCATAGGATAGCTTGTCCATCTTTTGATTTTACTTGTCCATGATAGTTGTGGTCTGCCTCTGCCTTTTTTACCTTGTATTTTCCCTTCCAAGAATACTTTTAGTTGTCTGTTGTATCTTTTAACAAGCCCCAAAAATCTCTTTTTTTTTTATTTCAATTGTGTTTAGTAGTTCTCTTTTCATTGTTAGTTTTTTTTCAGCATCATCAGATGCTCTCGATTGGTGCGAGGACTAGTCAAGAGGATACATTATGGCTGCACAGTGAGTGTCCCTCGTACACACCAAGATAATGCGAATAGCTTCATTCTGTATTTTCTCCACCTTACCATTGGTTATTGGTTATTGGTTATTGGTTATGGAAGGCCTCGGTCTCACAGCAAACGAATTAAAATCCATAATTGCTCAACCGCCCGTACCAGTGGAATCATCCGAATTACTAACTCATCTCCCAAACAAAGAAAGGTAACTGTAGTCCCCATCGCAGTAGTCTCAGCACACGCCAAAAGACATAAGGCGAAACCGCGCAGAAAGTGAACACAGCCAACTGTTCCCCGTCATACGATATCATCATTCATCGCAAACAAGCGGGATATCGAAGCAGGATCAAAACGGATGAGACACACAGCTCACGGTGAGCACAGAACACTTAACTCAGTAGCTCCTGCAACAAGCCGGAAACCTTACCATTTTGCGTCGTAATGATAATAAGAATTCCCAGAGCATACTATTGTTACTGTCAGTACGACGCAAAAAGACATGCTGGAGAAATTACAGAATGTAGCTATGGGGTCGATCAATCCACTTAAACAGACAGCTGTCTTCATGTGAGAGTGAGAGTCTGAAATCCTACTCTGATTGATTCTTGATCGCAGAGAGAGAGAGAGAGAGAGAGAGAGAGAGAGAGAGAGAATGGTGCAATCATCATCTATACAGACGGATCTGTAATACGGCACCTTAGAAGCACATGGTTATTTACAGCATGCAGTGTATATGTTATATCTGTCTCTCGATCTCTCTCTCTCTGCGATCAGGACTCAATCAGAGTAGGATTCCAGACTCTCACATGAAGTCAGCTGTCAGGTTAAGTGTGTTGATCGACCCCACAGACAAAACATCACAATTAGAGTCTGCCAGATCCACTCTGATTGAACATCCGTTAAAACGTTGCATTGTGTTCTGCGCCACCGGCCCAGTGCATCCAATTTCAGCCAGCATTTTATTCAGGTTTGCATTCCTTAGCCTTTGATTGTCCCCAATCTTCCTGCAAGGCAGCAGATTGTCTTTTCTGTAGGGGGATTCTGCCCTTAGACGGTCGGCCCTTCCAGGTTTACGAGTACCATCTGCCCGAGTCACTAGAGGTGACTAACACAGACATGCACACACAAAGATATGAGATGTGACTAACTCAGACATGCACACAACGATACGAGGCATGACTAACACTGACACACATCAAGATATGAGATATGACTAACACATACATACACACAAAGATATGACACATGACTAACATAGACATGCACACAAAGATATGAGATATGACTAACATAGATATGCAAACACAAAGATATGACGCATGCCAACCATAGACATGCGCACAAAGATATGAGATATGACTGACATAGACATGCACACACAAAGATATGAGTTGTGACTAACATAGCCATGCACACACAAGGATATGAGATGTGATAAACACAGACATGCACACACCAAGATATGAGATATGACTAACATAAACACGCACACAAAGATATGAGATATCACTAACACAGACATGCACACACAAAGATATGACACATAACTAACACAGATACACACTAAGATATGGGATATGACTAAACACAGACACACATAAAGATATGAGACAAGATTAACACGGACACATACCAAGATATGAGCCATGGCTAGCACACACACACAAGCTAAAATTTGAGCCATGGCTAGCATAGAAACACACTAAGATATGAGCCATGGCTAGCACAGAAACACATTACTATATGAGCCATGGCTTCACGGAAACACACCATGATATGAACCATGTCTAGCACAGAAACACATTAAGATATCAGTCATGGCTAGCACAGAAACACATTAATATATCAGCCTTTTCTAGCACAGAAAGACATTGATATATGAGCCATGGCTTCACGGAAACATACCATGATATGAACCATGTCTAGCACAGAAACACATTAAGATATGAGTCATGGCTATCACAGAAACACATTAATGTATGAGTCATGGCTAGCACAGAAACACATTAATATATGGGCCATGGCTTCACGAAAACACACCAAGATATGAACCATGTCTATCACAGAAACACATTAAGATATGAGCCATGGATTGCACCGATATACACTAAGTTATGAACCAGGGCCAGCACAGACACACAGTAAGACATGAACCCTGGCCAGCACAGACACCCACCAAGATTTGAGCCATGGCAAGCACGGATATACACTAATATATGAACCATGGCCAGCACAGACACACACTAAGATATGAACATATGCATATGTTATGACCACGAGTAATATGACGATGGGGGTGATGGCAGTGACCAGGGAATTGATCTGGTTAGAGTTAAATGAGTACACCCACGCATGCATACTGAGTGTTTCGATGATTATGATAAATAACAAGTGGAGTAAGGAGGAAATAAAAGAGCAAACAATTTGGGTAGATGTGCTGTCATTGAAGACGGTTAACTAATGAATCGGGCAGACATCATCATTTCCTTCCGAGACGTGGGACGGGCACATGCTTTTGGCAACCATGAGTCTACGTCACTAGATCGCAGAACTTGAGACGTCTGTAGCTGGACACTGCGATGCTTGGTGAGTAGGGGATCTGAGCATCAATGGACATGTTCGGAATGCAATGGTGGTGACCCGCAAATAACTCAATAACTCAATCATCACTTGTTTTCTATTCTTTCAATCCAATTATTCATTTAGACATTAAAACATTGTAACAATTATTTTATTTTAGTTTGCTTCGTTATCATTTTCTTTAACTCAGTCTCACTTTGTCTCTATGTATTTTGTATTCTCCAATTTCATAATGCAAAAACAGCTTTAACTTACAAACTCTTGACTTAATTGATATCTATTATATTTCCTCTTGCGTTCCATACTTCGCTTGTAATTATTATTGCATTGTTTCACTCTATCTTGTGTTCTCAATATTTCTCTATTTTTCGCATTAATTCTGTCGGCCTCTCTTTTCCGTCTGTACAATTTGTCGTTTAGTCTGTGTCGTCCACTTATCACGTAAAGTTTCTAACATACCATTTTTTTTTATTTTTAAAATTTTTCCTCATATACAGCTTTACTATAGCTTCGTATTTTTATACATTTATTTGCATTTCTTTGCCTTAACTCCTTATTTATATATTATTAGCATTTATGTTGTTGACCTTCTGCCAAGCTATTCCTTTAAGGCTGTCTGGTATCATCGCTCTTTCCTTCCCTCTAACTCTTCTTCCATCAACTTTCCCAGTTGTCACAATATAATCCAGCTGTTACCTTCTCATTTCATGGCCAATAAATGATGATTTTTTTCTTCCTAATAGTTGAAAATTATCTTTCATTTTGCATTGGCCTATTTCATGACGTTTTCATTACTCTTCTTTGCTGTCCATGGTATTCTCAACATTCTTCTGTATAATCACATTTCTACAGCCTACAATGATTCTCTTTTCTGTTTTCCTAATGCCCATGATTCATATCCATATGTTAAGACTGGAGAGATCACTAGATACATTGAAAAAATTAAATTTTAAAACAAAATCAAGGCTATTTAATCACCCCCACCTCCCCCCTCTCCCCACCCCCCCCCCAGAAAAAAAAAGAAACGATTGTGGATGGAGCGGATATAGAAAATTGACGTCCAGCGAAACTGAGTATTTGTGTTTCTAAAAAGAGAAAGAGAGCTACACCATTTTTTAAAACAATATTCTAGAACTATCTAAGAGTCTACAAAAACCCAAGAGGAACAATTAGTTACACGCGTACAGCATGACGTGTATTTGATAATGGCAAAGACAAGTGAAATTAAATTAAATGTGCAGATCACACAAGGAAAAAGGAGGGGTGGTAGAACAGTTGTAAAATCCACAAATGAGATCATGTTTTTGATAGACAAGAAGGGCATTATAAGGTTACAGGATGAAGAAGTAAACAACACAATTTTGAACAATGGGACGCGTAATAGTTGGTCAAGATAGACAACCTCAATTTAATTGACAAGTTAGCCAATTGGGACAAGTGATACAAACTGAGTTCAATGGACAAGTGAGGCAATTGGGGAAAGTGAGACAAGCTGAGTTCACTGGACAAGTGGGGTAACTGAAATAAGTGAGACAAGCTGAGTTCAATGGACAAGTGAGGCAATTGGGACAGGTTAGACACGCTGAGTTCACTGGACAAGTGAACCTATTGGGACAAGCTGAGTTCACTGAAAAAGTGAGGCAAATGGGAGAAGTGAAACATGTTGAGATTACTGGACAAGTGAGGCAAGTGGGACACGTGAGAAATGCTAAATTTATTGGATAAGCGAGGCAACTGAAAAAGTGGGAAACACCCTCAGTTTATTGGTATATTGAATGCAACTGAGACAAGTGAGACGAGCTGAGTTCACTGATCAAGGGAAGCAACTGAATCACGTTGAGTTCACTTGACAAGAGAGGCAACAGAGACATGTGAGGCAAGCTGTGTTCACTGGGGAAATTAGGAAACTGAGACAAATGAGACACACTTAGTTGACTGGACAAATGAGGCAACTGAAACAAGTGAGACACGCTGCGTTCACTGTAGATGTGAGTCAAGTGATAGAAACTGAGTTCACTGGACAAGTGAGGCAAATGAGAGAAGTGAAACATGTTGAGATTACTGGACTAGTGAGGCAACTGGGACACGTGAGAAATGCTGAATTTGTTGGATAAGTGATTCAACTGAAAAAGTGGGAAAGAACCTCAGTTTATTGGTATAGTGAATGCAACTAAGACAAGTGAGACAAGCTGAGTTCACTGGAAAGGGGAAGCAACAGAATCACGTTGAGTTCACTGGACAAGTGAGGCAACTGAAACAAGTGAGACATACTGACTTCACTGAACAAATGAGACAATTGGGACAAGCTGAGTTCACTAGACAAGTGAGGCAACTGAGACATGTGAAAGACGGTGAGTTCACTGGACATGTGAGACAAATGGAAAAAAGTGAGACAAGCTAATGTTACTGGATAATTAGGCAACTGAGACAAATGATACACGCCGAGTTCACTAGACAAATGAGGCACTAAGACAAGTGAGACACGCTGAGTTCACATGGACAAATGAGGCAATTGCGGCTAGTGAGACAAGCTGAGTTCACTAAACAAGTGAGGCAACTGAGACAAATGAGACACGCTGAGTTCACTGGACAAGTGAGGCAATTGGGACAAGCTGAGTTCACTAGACAAGTGAGGCAACTGAGATAAGTGAGACACGATGAGTTCTCTGGACAAGTGAGGCAACTGAGACAAATGAGACACGCTGAGTTCACTTGACAAGTGAGGCTATTAGAACAAGCAGAGTTCACTGGACAAGTGGTCAAGTGATACAAACTGATTTCACTGGACAAGTGAGTAATTGTTAAAAGCTAAGATCACTGGACAAGTGAGGCAACTGAGACAAGTAAAAGACGGTGAGTTCACTGGACATGTGAGACAATATGAAAGAGTGAGACAAGCAAATATTACTGGAAAATTAGGCAACTGAGACAAATGATACACGCTGAGTTCACTATGCAAGTGAGGCAAATGAGACACGCTGAGTTCACTGAACAAGTGAGGCAATTGGGACAATCTGATTTCACTAGACAAGTGAGGCAACTGAGACAAGTGAAAGACGTAGAGTTCACTGGACAAGTGAATCTATTGGAACAAGCTGAGTTCACTGAACAAGTGGGTCCAGTGATACAAACTGATTTCACTGGACACGTGAGGCAATTGTAAAAAGCTGAGATCACGGGACAAGTGAGACAAGCTGAGTTAACTGGACACGGGAAGCAACAGAATCACGTTGAGTTCACTGGACAAGTGAGGTAACTGAAACAAGTGAGACAAGCTGAGTTCACTAGGCAAGTGTGACATTTTAGATAAGTGAGACACGCTGAGTTCACTGGACAAGTGAGGCAAATGATACAAGCTGAGGTCACTATAGAAGTGAAGCAACTGAGACAAGTGAGACACGCTGAGTTCACTGGACAAAGGAAGCTACTGAATCACGTTGAGTTCACTGGACAAGTGAGGCAACAGAGACAAGTGAGGCAAGCTGAGTTCACTGGGGAAATGAGACAACTGAGACAAGTGAGACACGCTGCATTCACTGTAGATGTGAGTCAAGTGATACAAACTGAGTTCACTGGACAAGTGAGGCAAATGGGAGAAGTGAAACATGTTGAGATTACTGGACTAGTGAGGCTACTGGGACACGTGAGAAATGTTGAATTTGTTGGATAAGTGATTCAACTGAAAAAGTGGGAAACAACCTCAGTTTATTGGTATAGTGAATGCAACTAAGACAAGTGAGACAAGCTGAGTTCACTGGACAAGGGAAGCAACAGAATCACGTTGAGTTTACCGGACAAGTGAGGCAGTTGGGACAAGCTGAGTTCACTAGACATGTGAGGCAACTGAGACAAGTGAGACAAGCTGAGTTCACTGAACAAATGAGACAATTGGGACAAGCTGAGTTCACTAGACAAGTGAGGCAACTGAGACAAGTGAAAGAAGGTGAGTTCACTGGACATGTGAGACAAATGGGAAAAGGTGAGACAAGCTAATGTTACTGGATAATTAGGAAACTGAGACAAATGATACACGCCGAGTTCACTAGACAAATGAGGCAACTAAGACAAGTGAGACAAGCTGAGTTCACTAGACAAGTGAGGCAACTGAGACAAATGAGACACGCTGAGTTCACTGGACAAGTGAGGCAATTGGGACAAGCTGAGTTCACTAGACAAGTGAGGCAACTGAGATAAGTGAGACACGATGAGTTCACTGGACAACTGAGGCAATTGGGACAAGCTGAGTTCACTAGACAAGTGAGGCAACTGAGACAAGTGAAAGGCATTGAGTTCACTGGACAAGTGAGGCTTTTGGAACAAGCAGGGTTCACTGGACAAGTGGGTCAAGTGATACAAACTGATTTCATTGGACAAGTGAGGCAATTGTAAAAAGCTGAGATCACTGTACAAGTGAGGCAACTGAGACAAGTGAAAGACGGTGAGTTCACTGGACATGTGAGACAAATGGGAAAAAAGAGAGACAAGCAGATGTTACTGGACAATTAGGCAACTGAGACAAATGATACACGCTGAGTTCGCTAGACAAATGAGGCAACTAAGACAAGTGAGACACGTTGAGTTCACTGGACAAATTAGGCAACTAAGACAAATGATACACGCTGAGTTCACTGAACAAGTGAGGCAACTGAGACAAATGAGACACGCTGAGTTCACTGAACAAGTGAGGCAGTTGGGACAAGCTGATCAATGACATAGCAAGAAATTGTTGAACCTGCGATAGAGCTAGACATTGCTGATCAGTGACATAGCAACAAATTATTGGACCTGCGAGATATTGGCGAAAAATGGTTTGGATACTTCAGATGGCGATAAATTGTTGACATGTGAAATAGCGAGAAATTGCTGGACATGTTAGATTGCGAAAATTATTGGACAATTGAGATAGCCAGAAATTGTTGACATGTGAGATAGCGAGAAATTGTTGGATAGCGAAAATTATTGGACACTTGAGATAGCGAGATATTGTTGACACGTGAGATAGCAAGAAATGTATTATTAAATTAGATAGAGAGAAATTGTTAGATATGTGAGAATGCAAGAAATTATTGGACACGAAAGACAGCGAGAAATTGTTAGATATGTGAGATAGCGAAAAATTGTTGTACGTGTGAGATAGCGAGAAAGTCATGATTAAATGAGAAAGCGGGCAGGGCTGAAACTAAGAATAGCAAAATTGCATCTTCTCAATATTCCTGCATGGAGTAGAAACATGGACATTAAATAAACAAGAAAACAGAACAGAAAATTGAAGCCTTTGAAACTTGGATTTATAGAAGAATTGGTAGAATTGGATAGAAAGAAAAGATAAAAAACGATGAAGTTTTAAAACAAAAGAAAATAAAAAGAGAACTACTAAATACAATTATGACAAGACAAATGCAATTTTTGGGGCATGTTAAAAGACGCAACATCCTACTAAAAGTAATATTGGAAGGGGAAATACAAGGTAAAAGAGGCAGAGGCAGACCAATATTAACATGGACAAGTAACATCAAAAGATGGACAAATCAATCTATGACAACCTGCACCATCAAAGCAAGAAACAGAGTGGAATGGCGATCCATGGTAGCCAACTTTCGTTGCGAAGACGGCACTCGATGATGATGATGAATGAGGACTAATTCAAGAACCTAAATGATGACATAAGACATTTGACAGCTTGTATATGTATAAGAAGAAAGATAAGAATAACAAAGATGTGTATAAGAGATTAAATAATGAAATTATAATAAGATGAAATGAAGCAAAAGGAGCATGGTTAAAACAGAGATGCAAAAATACTGAAATGCAACAAAAAAGAGAGATGCCAAAGATAATTAAATATTAAAATATTAATACTAAATAATAATTTATAATAGACATTTAAGAAGGCATAATAATGGAGAGGAATGATCCAAGAAAAAAGCATGTAGTGGCAACAAAGAGCGACCATATGAACTGGAAATCATCTGGGAATATTTCAACAAATAAAACAGGGTGTTAGGTAAGGTTGTGAGCTGTTACCGGATTTATTTAATATTTTTAGTGAGATTATATTAAGTTCAATAAAGGGTATGCCTGGAATAACCATAGTGGAAAAATTTTGGGGCGACGAGATTGAGTGAAGCAGAGGGAAAAGGTACCAGACAGCTTAAGAGAAGGGCTTGACAGATGGTCAACAATAGAAATGATAAAGGTAAATGTAAAGGTAAAGTACGAGACTTGAACCGGTGTCTTAGCACGCGAGTTTCCACCCATATGTGCTAGGCCGCCTATCCAGAAATGTTCGGAGATTTCTGTATAGTGTCGCCTCAAGCATCGAGGCGACACTAAATTCCTTACCTTCCCAGGGTAATACACTGGTACCCATTTCTGCCAACGTCGGGGTCGACAGTGGGGGTATTTTTTTCCCAACCACGAGTATATTCACACTGCTCCCAGCGGGAATCGAACACGGGTTGTCCGAAGGTCGGTAGTCCAGTCGGGTTGTTTCCTAACAAGGCTACCAAGGCCCCCAGAAATGATAAATAACTACCAAGATCGAAAGTTGTGGAGGAACATGATCACCTATGCCAGCAGGCATGGTACTTGATGATGATGATGATTTCAATCTAAGCTGTTTATTGAGGACACTTGTGTGATATAGATGTTTATTATTGGTAATGCATAAATGTCATATCATCATCAAAAACCGTTCCTTCTGACGTAGGTGATCATGTCTCCCCACAACTTTCGATCGATGTTTCATATCATTTCTTATATAAAAGTCGTATTCCCATTGAGCAAATATAGTTATATTTTTCATCCATTTATAAATAGTTTTTCCATCATTTTGCAGAATCTGCTTACTTCTTATTTGACTTTATAATCTTACGCCAATCACCTTCTAGTTTATGGGAACTCAACATAAAATAACAATCTTCATGTCGCAATAATCAAGCTTGTTTTAGAGAGCACCATCTTCCTATGGATCGGTTGGTTCTATTCCCTTCAACATGAGATCATTGATAACATGAGATACTATGTTTACAAAGCAACACAAAACATGACAATAGAATATTTCACTTTCTCTTAATATGAGCATACACATATTGTACTTACGGTAAACGATGACACATGTTAGGAAAACGATGAAAGAAAACTGAACTAAAGCCATGTTTCTATGTTTATATGTCACTGATAGGCCTCACAAAACAGCTTAAGTCTATGTCCGTGAAGATGAGGTGAAATGAACTATGGATTGACTGTTATATTAAGGAAGTGTCACTCTGGCTCTGGTATGGTTCTTGCAGCAGCAGTAGACCGGCACAAGAGATTCATGATACAGGCAGTCTGTCAGCTCCAGGACGTCAAAAAGATTAAGTGTAAAGAAAATAAGCTCGAAGGGTCCGCTTTTGAAGATAAGAGTGCCCCTTTCGCTGAGCTATCATAACATCAAGTACCGCCACCTAGCAAAGACACGTACCAATATCCCGGTGAGCAGCTGCTGGCAATAATTGTGGTCGATGATAACCGCCAACTACTAGGCGTTGGCAGTAACATGTGATCAGTAGCTAGCGAAAAATTATAATATAATTTTCCTATACCAAGCTGACAATAAGCCAGCCAGAGCAGAAATAGATTCTTGCAAAACGAATACACACGTCACGATAACAACATAGCTCGTTACAAGTATTGATTACGCAGAACCAGGTTCATTATTTTCATCATCCTCAGTTAATAATTCCTCGTCTCCAATGATAGCATCACTTCTTTTATCTAGCTGCGTAACCAGTGATGGAAAATGTACAACTGAAATAAACAAAAGAATTGTAAAGGCAAAAAGTAATTGTAATGTCATGAAGAAGAAACTAACATCAAAACAAATAACACCAAGGCTAAAACTAAGAATAGCAAAATGTTATGTCTTCTCAACATTCCTATATGGTGCAGAAAATGGACCTTAGACAAGAAAACAGAACAGAGAATTGAAGCCTTTGAAATGTGGATTTATAGATAGAATTGGTTGGAAAGAAAACAAACGATGAAGTCTAAAAGCAACTAAAAATGAAGGGAGAACTACTAAACACAATTCAAAAAAGACAGATCCGATTTTAGGCCCATGTTAAAAGACATAATAGCCTACTAAAAGTAAATTTCCTCTTCTTCTTTTTACCTTCCTCATCTGCCTTTCAGCATCGAAGAGAGATATAATTTGTGGTCTTTTGCTCTTCTGTTCGCCTCTGTTGCTGTTATGTTTCCTAGTGCTTCTAATATTCCATTAATCCAACTTTTGCTCTATGTTCGCCTCTGCTGCTGTTATGTTTCCTAGTGTTTCTAATATTCCATTAATCCAACTTTTGCTCTATGTTCGCCTCTGCTGCTGTTATGTTTCCTAGTGCTTCTAATATTCCATCGACCCATCTTTTTCGTGGTCGACACTTGGGTCTGGTGTTCGCACAACGTTTGTTGAAGGCTCGTTGTGTTGTGTTTTGTTCTTTCTGCCTTGTCACGTGGCCAAACCATTTTATCTGTTGTTTCCTTATATCTTCTATGGCGGGGCTATTCCTATCTTTTTTCTCAGTTCTTCATGTCTGATCTTATCTCTCAGACTGTTTCCTGTCATTCGTCTAACACATTTCATCTCTGTAGAGGCTATTTATCTCCATGTCGCAATCAAGCTTGTTTTAGAGAGCACCATCTTCCTATGGATCGGTTAGTTCTATTCCCTTCAACATGAGATCATTGATAACATGAGATACTATGTTTACAAAGCAACACAAAACATGACAATAGAATATTTCACTTTCTCTTAATATGAGCATACACATATTGTACTTACGGTAAACGATGACACATGTTAGGAAAACGATGAAAGAAAACTGAACTAAAGCCATGTTTCTATGTTTATATGTCGCTGATAGGCCTCACAAAGCAGCTTAAGTCTATGTCCGTGAAGATGAGGTGAAATGAGCTATGGATTGACTGTAGTATTCCAATAGAGGCTATTTTTCTTATTGTTTTTGCATCTAGGGTCCAGGTCTGGCATTGGTATCACAATGTTGGAATAAAGATTGTATTGTATAGTGCTCGTTTTATCCAGAGTAATTTCCTTGTTGGACAATAGTGATGATAACTGTCCAATGATTTGACAAGCCTTGTTGCAACTTTATAATATCTCTGCTGTTTGAGAATTATCGTTTGTCATTAGACTTCCTAGGTATATGAATTCCTCTACTTGTTTTAGTTGTCTGCCTTCTAAAGTTATGTTGATATTCTGTTTATTTTTGGCGACATTCATGACTTCTGTTTTGTTGATGTTGATTTTCATGTTGTAGTTTGTGCCTGAGATGTTGAGTTTGTTTAAGTGTTCTTGTAGGTCTTCTATTGTTTCTTGTATTAGTGCATCGTTGTATGCAAATAAAAGCTCGTTGATCTCCTCTGTCTCTGATGGGTTGGCTAGCTTGCATAAATGGTCCATGTATGTAATAAACAGTAGGGGGGATAGTACGCACCCCGGTCTTACACCTGATCTAACTTCGAAATGGTCTGTGCAGCCTACTACTGTTCTGACCATACAGCTGCTGTTGATGTAGAGACTTTTAATTAGGTTGGTTAAATGTTGGCTTACTCCGTATGCTGTTAGTATCTCCCACAGTTGTTCTCTGTTTACTATGTCGAATGCTTTTTCCTGGTCAATGAAGGCTATGTATACGTTTTGATTGTGTTCTGTCGTTTTTTTCTGCAAGCTGTTTTAATGTGAATAGTGCATCAGTACATCCTTTGTTTTTTTTCGGAACCCCGTTTTACAATCGCGTAACTGTAGTTCTATTATTGGTCTCAGCCTTTTTTCCAAGATTTTGGCGTATAGCTTTCCTACATGACTGAGAAGAGATATACCTCCATATTGATTGCAGTCTCTTTTGCTACCTTTCTTTTTTATATTTGTATGATGATTGCCTGTTGCCAGTCTTCTGGAGCTTGTTGTTGGTGCCATGCTGCATTAAATATTATGTGCAGCCATTGCACTCCTGTTTCTCCTGCTGCTGCTATTTTTGTATTTCTATATATTATAATTCTATTGGTATGTTATCTATCCGTGGTGGTTTATTTCATGAAGCATATTTGATTACTTCTTCGATTTCCTCTTTCATGATGATGGGTTCAGTATTTGTGAGTTCTAGCGTGGTCTTAGTTGTCTTATTGGTAGTTGGTATGTTTAACATGTCTTCAAAATATAAAAAAAAGTAATCTTGGAGGGGAAAATACAAGGTAACAGAGGCAGAGGCAAAACAAGACTAACATGGACGAGTAACATCAAAAGATGGACAAATCAGCCTACGACAACCTGCACCATCAAAGCAAGAGACAGAGCAGAATGGCGCTCCATGGTAGCCAACCTTTATTGCGGGGGTGGCACTCAATGATGATGATCTAGCTCATGATGCCTTTAAGTGGGGCAGAGAAAAGAGATTGCTGTTAGTATATTGTTGTTGCGCTCGCCAGCTTTAAACTCTGACAAAGGCCCTGGAGACTAGGAACTGAATTTTGATTGTTAATCTATTTTTCCCTGGCAGCAGTGTGCACACGGGTCCCTCGCCGCACAGGCGGATAACTTCGACTTCAGAGGCACTCACGTTTTTTCCGTCGATGAGTAATTGACGTTTCAAGCCGGACAACGCTGTTGAGACCAGGGGTGGTTATCGATGAGAGAAATCATAAATAAAAATCCCAACCGGTGTAGCCGAGATTTGAACCAACAACCTCTCTTTCCCGATGCCGGCATTTTGCCTCGAGACCAACCAGTCCCCCATAGACTTGGAATATTTGTCGTGTATTGCCTGCAATATTTTTTTTCCTGCCGCCTTTCCACCATATACCAGAAGTTCACGTCCTCCCGAAAGTGATGATCGTCATATTTCGTTAACAATGTATAGCGCTTGATGATGTTAGGTCATCGTTGTTGACTCCAATTTCGAACATACAAACACCCAGTTAGTCGTCAGATTATCCACGTCGCACATGAAACAACAAACTGTAAGATTAGCGTACAGCTGTTTAGGGATTTACAATGAGCCATTACGATGACGTAGCACATATAACAATGTCGCAAGCACAGCAATGACGCGCCATTTAGATTCTTGATTACTCTATGTGAATGCAGCCTACGACGAACAGAACACGGTGCATATTCCCTAAAGAGATGAAACTGCGGCTGACGAAGCAGTTCACATTAATGAGAACATATAAATAATTTGCGTCAAGCAAATCCAACAACGGTCATGAACAGCACCAATGTGGCGTAAAGCGCAGAACAAGCCTAGACGATGGAAGGTCGCATTCACAACACTTGATATGTCGAAAATGAATTATTGCCGGCGTACGACATTGTTTTATCGGCGCAGATGAATAAAGTAGATCATCATCTTGGCATTTTGCGCATAGCAGTGCAATTTAGAACCAAAATTAATCATTCATCGAATGCACTTTCTGCAGCGATCGAGAGAACGTGGACTAGATCTGCTATCTTAGAAACGGAAGGCTTGTTAGTACATTATGGAGTCTCTAGATATTTGTTTGTTGTTGTTTTCAGTATACTATGGTGTCTCTAGATATTTGCTTGCTTGTTGTTGTTAGTATAGTGTCTCTAGATATATGCTTGCTTATTGTTGCCAGTATACTATGGTGTCTATAGACATTTGGTTGCTTTTAGTCGGCAGTACACTATTGTGTTTCTAGATATGTGCTTCCTTATTGTTGTCAGTATAATAAGGTGTCTTTATATATGTGCTTGCTTGTTGTTGTCAGTACACTATGGTGTCTCTAGATATTTGATTGCTTGTTGTTGTCAGTATACTATGGTGTCTCTACATATTTGGTTGTTTGTTGTTGTCAGTAAACGATGGTATCTCTAGATATTTGCTTGCTTGTTGTTGTCAGTATACTATGGTGTCTCTAGATATTTGGTTTTTGTTGTTGTCAGTACACTATGGTGTCTTTAGATATTTGCTTGCTTGTTGTTGTCAGTATACTATGGTGTCTCTAGATATTTGCTTGCTTGTTGTTGTCAGTATACTATGGTGTCTCTAGATATTTGCTTGCTTGTTGCTGTCAGTATACTATGGTTTCTCTAGATATTTGGTTGTTTGTTGTTGTCAGTAAACGATGGTATCTCTAGATATTTGCTTGCTT
The DNA here is from genome assembly GCA_032433765.1 of Megaustenia siamemsis. Lineage (NCBI taxonomy): Eukaryota > Metazoa > Mollusca > Gastropoda > Stylommatophora > Ariophantidae > Megaustenia > Megaustenia siamemsis. The sequence goes on from JAVIAB010000159.1 coordinate 54,859,836, forward strand.
GTTGTTGTCAGTATACTATGGTGTCTCTAGATATTTGGTTTTTGTTGTTGTCAGTACACTATGGTGTCTTTAGATATTTGCTTGCTTGTTGTTGTCAGTATACTATGGTGTCTCTAGATATTTGCTTGCTTGTTGTTGTCAGTATACTATGGTGTCTCTAGATATTTGCTTGCTTGTTGCTGTCAGTATACTATGGTTTCTCTAGATATTTGCTTGCTTGTTGTTGTCAGTATACTATGGTGTCTCTAGATATTTGCTTGCTTGTTGCTGTCAGTATACTATGGTTTCTCTAGATATTGGGTCGTTTGTTGTTGTAGGTACACTATGCTGTTTCTAGATATTTGCTTTCCTGTTGTTATAAGTATACTATGGTTTCTCTAGATATTTGCTTGCTTGTTGTTGTCAGTATACTATGGTGTCTCTACATATTTGGTTGTTTGTTGTTGTCAGTATACTATGGTGTCTCTACATATTTGGTTGTTTGTTGTTGTCAGTACACGATGGTGTCTCTAGATATTTGCTTCCTTGTTGTTATAAGTATACTATGGTTTCTCTAGATATTTGCTTGCTTGTTGTTGTCAGTACACTATGGTGTCTCTACATATTTGGTTGCTTGTTGTTGTCAGTACACGATGGTGTCTCTAGATATTTGCTTGCTTGTTGTTGTCAGTACACGATGGTGTCTCTACATATTTGGTTGTTTGTTGTTGTCAGTACACGATGGTGTCTCTAGATATTTGCTTCCTTGTTGTTATAAGTATACTATGGTTTCTCTAGATATTTGCTTGCTTGTTGTTGTCAGTACACTAGGTTGTCTCTAGATATTTGCTTCCTTGTTGTTATAAGTATACTATGGTTTCTCTAGATATTTGCTTGCTTGTTGTTGTCAGTACACTATGGTGTCTCTACATATTTGGTTGCTTGTTGTTGTCAGTACACGATGGTGTCTCTAGATATTAGCTTGCTCGTTGTTGTCAGTATACTATGGTGTCTCTAGATATGTGCTTGCTTGTTGTTGTCAGTACACTATGGTGTCTCTAGATATGTGCTTGCTTGTTGTTGTCAGTATACTATGGTGTCTCTAGATATTTGCTTGCTTGTTGTTGTCAGTATACTATGGTGTCTCTAGATATTTGCTTGCTTCTTGTTGTCAGTACACTATGGTGTCTCTAGATATTTGCTTGCTTGTTGTTGTCAGTATACTATGGTGTCTCTAGATATTTGCTTGCTTGTTGTTGTCAGTACACTATGGTGTCTCTAGATATTTGCTTGCTTGTTGTTGTCAGTACACTATGGTGTCAATAGATATTTGCTTGCTTGTTGTTGTCAGTATACTATAGTGTCTCTAGATATTTGCTTACTTGTTGTCAGTACACTATGGTGTCAATAGATATTTGCTTGCTTGTAGTTGTCAGTATACTATAGTGTCTCTAGATATTTGGTTGCTTGTTGTTGTCAGTATACTATGGTGTCTAGACATTAGCTTGCTTGTAGTTGTCAGTACACTATGGTGTCTAGACATTAGCTTGCTTGTAGTTGTCAGTACACAATGGTATCTAGATAGTTGGCTGCTTGTTGTTGTCAGTACACAATGGTATCTAGATATGAGCTTGCTTGTTGTTGTCAGTACACTATGGTGTCTCTAGATATTTGATTGCTTGTTGTTGTCGGTACACTATGGTGTCTCTAGATATTTGCTTGCTTGTAGTTGTCAGTACACAATGGTATCTAGATATTTGGTTGCTTGTTGTTGTCAGTACCCTATGGTGTCTCTAGATATTTGCTTCCTTGGTGTTGTCAGTATACTATGGTGTCTCTAGATATTTGCTTGCTTGTATTTGTCAGTACACAATGGTATCTAAATATTTGGTTGCTTGTTGTCAGTACACTATGGTGTCTCTAGATATTTGCTTCCTTGGTGTTGTCAGTATACTATGATGTCTCTAGATATTTGTTCCTTGGTGTTGTCAGTACACTATAAATGTCTCTAGATTTTTGATTGCTTGTTGTTGTCAGCATACTATTGTGTCTCTAGATATGTGCTTCCTTGTTGTTGCCAGTACACAATGGTGTCTCTTGATTTGTGGTTGCTTGTTGTTGCCAGTATTATATGGTGTCTCTAGTTGTTAACGACGGATTACCACGAGTTTATACGAGCACGTTTGCCCTTTGACTCATAGAATGTGGCGGGTCGTAATGTCTTTCTTCTCATTTACGGCTCTTACTGGAGTTTGGAGTTCGTCTGTCCCAGGCTACGCTGGTAAACTATTAGTCCAGCCCAGAGGAACTGCAATACTGGGTTTCAATCAGTAACAGCCACCACTACAGGGAACACGTCGATCCTAGCTTCTGTTAGCCAGTCTGTTTTGACGCAGACTGTTACCAGGGGAGACCACGAGGAGGTAGAACTGCTAGGTCTTGGTCAGCTGATGGTGCGCCGTCCCGGCTGTTAAGACCGCAAGACGCAGGCGCTTCTGCTTCCCCATGGTGTCTCTAGATATTTTCTTGCTTGTTGTTGTCAGTACACTATGCTGTCTCTAGATATTTTCTTACTTGTTGTTGTCAGTATTCTATGGTGTCTCTAGATATTTTCTTGCTTGTTGTTGTCAGTATACTATGGTGTCTCTAGATATTTTCTTGCTTGTTGTTGTCAGTATACTATGATGTCTCTAGATATTTTCTTGCTTGTTGTTGTCAGTATACTATGATGTCTCTAGATATTTTCTTGCTTGTTGTTGTCAGTATACTATGGTGTCCCTAGATATTTTCTTGCTTGTTGTTGTCAGTACACTATGGTGTCTCTAGATATTTTCTTGCTTGTTGTTGTCAGTATACTATGGTGTCTCTAGATATTTTCTTGCTTGTTGTTGTCAGTATACTATGGTGTCTCTAGATATTTGCCTGCTTGTTTGTCAATACACTATGGTGTCTCTAGATATTTGTTTGCTTGTTGTTGTCAGTATACTATGGTGTCTCTAGATATTTGCCTGCTTGTTTGTCAATACACTATGGTGTCTCTAGATATTTGTTTGCTTGTTGTTGTCAGTATACTATGGTGTCTCTAGATATTTGCTTGCCTGTTTGTCAATACACTATGATGTCTCTAAATATTTGCTTGCTTGTTGTTGTCAGTATACCATGGTGTCTCCATATTGCTTGCTTGTTGTTGTTAGTACTTTATGGTGTCTCTAGATATTTGCTTGCTTGTTTGATTCTCTCTTTTCATAAATGGATCGTCATTCTTTAGCGTATCTGGTTTCTGCTAAAAGGAAATGTTTCAGTCTTTGCATATTTTTTTTATTCCATATATCCATCTTTTCCTTGGTGTTCGTCCTATTTTGATCTTTTTTGATATAATGCTCTTAAAGACATTTGGTCTTGTTTCATTCTAAGTGCCCCTTCCATTTAAGTTGTAGTTCGTATATTCCAAACATGGTTTAATTCCGATTTCCTCTCTGATTTTAACATTTGATACTCTCTTTGTTGTGGTGTTGTTTTGTTATTTTCGACAGACACCTCATTTCAGATGTTGTGATTTACTTTATGGGGGCTTTTCAATGTCCACGTTTGACATTAGTAGCATAATGTTGGTGGGAAGATGCTTATTTAGCATTGGTCTCTTAGCTGTTATTGAAATACTTCGATGTTAGAAGAGCTGAGTCAGTTGGTAACTAATGTTCTCTCTCCCAGTACTCATATTTCTTTTTCTCTGTTTACACTTCCATCTTCCGTGAACCCAAATATTTGAATTCCCTAACCTGCTTTATTTGATTGTCGTTTATTTTATATTTAAATAGCCTCTTTCCTTGCTCACTTTTATTATTCGTGTTTTGTCCATGTTAATTTTCATATTGTATTCATTGCATATATCATTTAGCATGTTGTAAATGATATTCTTCATCCGCATATAACATGTTCTGGTCATCAGCAAAAGAGTAACTCATTGATGTTCTTTTGATTATCGCCTTTGACTCTTAGATCAAATTCTTTAGTGATTTTGTTCATGTGGGCTATAAACTGGAGTGACGAGAGAACACAACCTTTTCTTAAGCATGATGTAATTTGGAACAAGTCTGACATTCCTTTGTTCACTTACTTACTGTGTTTTGACTATTTTTTTTATAACACTAATGTATATCATCACTACCGTTACTTATATCTAAATTAGTGTTATATTCAGAACTATCAGATGATATTTTAGCAGTTTGTTAATAATAATTTAATCTTCAACATCGTTTTAATCAACATACACGTTTCAATGTTCGACACAATTGAAGTAACCTGAACTGTCATCTCAAACTGACCTCTAATACATGACCTACCAGAATTGTAAACGTGCTGCCGTTAATATATTTTAATTAAAAACTACATTTCAGAAATAACAATTATGTTTGACATGTTCTTTAATCTGATATTTTAATTCTAACAATGCACGGCTGTTTGTTCTCATCTCAAAGTGATGATTTATTTCCACTCTTGTAAATGTTGCTTCGTTCATGGATGACAATGTCCTGAGTCGAGTATATTCCCCTTACTCTTAAAAGTGGTATATTTTTGTTGAAGTGGTTTTAATTTGTGATACCATGATCAATATAAACGATCGTCAGCTCAAGTTCATATTTCTGATGACATTTCCGCAGTCATGCTCGTAACAAAACAAGATACAAGACTGGCAACTCTGAGAGTTTTCGAGATTCAATATTTAATTGTTAGCGCCAAAAAAGTTGTTAAATTTTAATATGCAGCTTCTCCTAAATACATTGATTGGATAATATAAGAATCATGAGATATTTGTTTACTGGAATAATACAAACAAGAACATAAACTAAAGTCTCAGTGACAAGCAACTGTGAGTAGAGATACCATGTACTAGAAGGTCAGGGAATGAGAGAAGACTGTCATGGGGATGACTTGGTCAGTAAATGTTGGAACGCGGATTTTTTGGGGATACATGGTCGCCTACGCCAGTGGACGTGGTACTTGATGACGAGGATGACGAAACGAACAAATGAAACGTTGAACAAATTCTCTGGACAACAAGGTGCACATGCGATGCAATGAAAATCACTAAACATGTACGTTCAGAAATGATGGTAGATACGAATAGTATAAGTGATACTAGATAGGAATAGTAGAAGTGTTAGTGGATAAAATTTGTAGACGTGAAAGTATTTACGAATAGTAAATGTGATAGCGGATAAGAGTAGATGTGATATCATATATTAATAGTTGAAATAGTTACAGATAATAATAGTAACAGTGTTAGTGGAAACGAATAATTAAAGCGATAGTAGACAAGATAAGTAGAAATAATAATAGAAACGAATAGTAGAAGTGATACTAGATAAGAAAAGTAGCAATTATACTAGATAGGAATAGTAGAAGTGATAGTAGATAAGCATAGTAGAAGTGATAGTAGATAAGCATAGTAGAAGTGATAGTAGATAAGAATAATAGAAGTGATAGCAGATAAGAATAATACAAGTGATAGCAGATAAGAACAGTATAAATGATAGAAGATAAGATTAGTAAAAATGATAGTAGATAAAAATAGTAGAAGTGATAGTAGATAAATGGTGTAGAAGTAATACAAGATACGACTAGTAGAACTAATAGTAGATAAGAATAGTTGTACAAGTGATAGTAGATAAATGGTGTAGAAGTGATACTAGAAAAGAATAGTAGAAATGATAGTGGATAAGCATAGTAGAAGTGATAATGGATAAGAAAAGTAGATATTATACTAGATAATACTAGTAGAAGTGATATAAGAAAGAAATTGTAGAAGCGAAAGTTCATAAGAATAGTAGAAGTGTTAGTAGATCAAAATTGTACAAGTGTTAGTACATACGGATTGTAGATGTGATATCAGATATGAATAGTTGATGTGATAGTAGATATGAATAGAAGATGTGATAGCAGATATGAATAGAAGATGTGATAGCAGATATGAATAGTTGATGTGATAGTAGATATGAATAGAAGATGTGATAGCAGATATGAATAGAAGATGTGATAGCAGATATGAATAGTTGATGTGATAGCAGATATGAATCGTTGATGTGATAGCAGATATGAATAGTTCATGTGATCGCAGATATGAATAGTTGATGTGATAGGAGATATGTATAGATGATGTGATAGCAGATATGAATAGTTGATGTGATAGCAGATATGAATAGTTGATGTGTTAGCAGATATGAATAGAAGATGTGATAGCAGATATGAATAGAAGATGTGATAGCAGTTATGAATAGAAGATATGATAGCAGATATGAACAGTTCATGTGATAGAAGATATGAATAGAAGAATTAATTAAAGATAATAATAGTAGTAGTGTTTGTGGAAAAGGATAATAAAGCGATGGAAATTAGAATAGTAGAAAAGTTAGTAGATAAGAATAGTAGAAGTGATTTTGGTTATTTTTGGTTATTATGTTTATGGAAGGCCCCGATATCACTGCAAACCAATTAAAATCCATAATTGCTCAACCGAACATGCCAGCAAAATCATCCGAATTAATGTCTCATCTCCCAAACAAAGAAAGGTTACTGTAGTCCCCATCGTAGCAGTCTCAGCACGCGTCAAAAGACATACGGCGAAACCGCGCAGAAAGTGAACACAGCCAACTGTTCCCTGTCATACGATATCATCATTCATCGTAAACAATTGGAATAACGAAACATGATCAAAACGGATGAGACACACAGCTCACGGTGTGCACAGAGCACTTAACTAAGTAGCTCCTGCAACAAGCCGGACTTGGAATATGAGAAAATTGCAACCAGGAACACTTTTCATGCATAGCCTTCAATTGTTCCCGCCGCCTATCCACAATATACCGGAATAACAACATAATTGTATACTGGTAATAGGAGGAGATAGAGCGAGGGAGGCACATAGGGAGAGAGAGACACACACACACACTGAAAGAGAGGGAGGGGAGAGAGACACGGAGAGGGTGGGAAACACAAACACACACACAAAGAGATGGACGGAGAGACGAGGTAGGGAGGAGAGACAGGATGAAGGGAGGGGAGAGAGAGGAAGGGAGGAATGGAGAGAAGGGAGGAATGGAGAGACAAAAAGAGGTGAAGTACAGATAGAGGGAAGGAGAGACAGAGGGGGAGGGTGGGAGAGATGCATATAGAGACAGGGGTAGGGTGGGAAAGAGTTAAAGACAGAGAGAAGGGGAGGGGGAGACAGAGAGAGGAGGGGGGAGAGACAGAGTGAGGAGGAGGGGGACAGAGTGAGGAGGAGGGAGAGATAGAAAGAGGGGGAGAGACAGAGAGAGGACGAGGGAAAGACGGATAGAGGAGGGAGAGACAGAGTGAGGAGGAAGGAGAGAGAGATATAGGAAGAGGGTGAGACATAGAGAGGAGGAAGGAGAGACAGATATAGGAGGGAGAGACAAAGAGAGGAAGAGACAAAGAGGGGGAGGGAGAGACAGAGAGAGGAGGGAGAGACAGAGAGAGCAGGAGGGAGAGACAGAGATAGCAGGAGGGAGAGACGGAGAGAGGTAGAGACAGAGAGGGGGAGACAGAGAGAGGAGGAAGAGACAGAGAGAGCAGGAGGGAGAGATAGATATAGCAGGAGGGTGAGACAGAGAGAGGAGGAATGAGAGACAGAAATAGGAGGAGGGAGAGACAGAGAGGGGTATGGGGAAACAGAGAGAGGAGGGAGAGACAGAGTGATGAGAAGGGAGGGACAGAGATAGGAAGAGGGTGAGACAGAGAGAGGAGGAGAGAGAGACAGAGTGTGGAGGAGAGAGACAGAAATAGGAGGAGGGAGAGACAGAGAGGAGGAGGGAGAGACAGAGAGAGTGGGAGGGTGAGGCAGAGAGAGGGAGAGACTGAGAGGGGGGGGGAGACAGAGGGAGGAGGAAGAGACAGATAGAGCAGGAGGGAGAGACAGAGATAGGAGAAGGGTGAGACAGAGAGAGAAGGAGCGAGAGACAGAGATAGGAGGAGGGAGAGACAGAAAGGGGTATGGGGAGACAGAGAGAGGAGGGAGAGACAGAGTGAGGAGAAGGGAGAGACAGAGATAGGAAGAGGGTGAGACAGAGAGAGGAGGAGAGAGAGACAGAGTGTGGAGGAGAGAGACAGAAATAGGAGGAGGGAGAGACAGAGAGAGGGGGAGGGTGAGGCAGAGATAGTGGGAGGGTTAGACAGAGAGAGGGGGAGAGACAGAGATATGAGAGGAAGGAGAGACAGAGAGAGGGAGGGTGAGACAGAGAGAGGAGGAGGGAGAGACAGAGATAGGGGGAGGGAGAGACAGAGAATGTGGGAGGGTAAGACAGAGAGAGGGGTAGACAGAGAGAGGAGGAGGGTGAGACTAGAAGTGATACTAGATAAGAATAGTAGAGGTGAAAGTAGATAAGAATAGTAGAAGTTATTGTAGATAAGAATAGTAGACGTGATAGTAGATAAGAATAGTAGAAATGATTAAACTTTCTGAGAGATCCCTCAAAGTTGGTTGTTGTGTACGTTCATACGTTCGACGACTCATCGAACGACTCATCTCACTTTACAATAATTGAAAGAAACAGCAACAATCGCTCATTCATTGCAAAACAATCATTCAACATGGTTATGGTAATGGAAGGCCCCGGTATCACTGCAAACTAATCAAAATACACAATTGCTCAACCGCCCGTGCCAGTGGAATCATCCGAATTACTATCTAATCTCCCAAACTAAAAAAGGTAAATGTAGTCTCAGAACACGTCAAAAGACATAAGGCGAAACCGCACAGAAAGGGAACACAACTCTCTGTTCTCTATCATAGGACATCAGCATTCATATCATTCAACATGTGATATACAACGAAGTGATATCGTTCTAATGGACAGTGCAAGACCGAGTTGATAACTTGTCAATCTAATAAGTTGAGAGAATTTCACTGAAATATTGATGTCATGAGCCGAGCAATAAAAGTTAACACAATGATCATCGTTTAATATACAGATAGAACATTCGTAATGGTTTCATGTAGAGAACAGAACAATGACAATCTAGATGGACAAGCCAGCCTATGACAACCTGCACTTATCAAAGCAAACGATGGAGCGGAATGGCGCTCCATTGTGGCAAACCTTCGATGTGGAGACAGCACTCTATGATGATGCTGATGACAATCTAGAACAAGATTATAAACTCGTTCGCTTTATCTCTTAAATTCGATTGCTATCATTCAGCCCATCTTAATGTAAGGTGACCATATTTTTGAAATCCCATTCCGGGACGGAATAATTTTACTTCAATTTTCCACCAATAAAATTACATTTCTTCTTGCTGTCATTTTCAAGTGAATAATACACACATTTTAAAACATCTAATAATATAGACCTACAATACGCTATCAGGATAATCAGGAGATAAAAAATAAACAGTGATACTCACTTAAATTGAAGGTGAAACAGAGATGCTGTACTTTTCAGATGAGTGAATTTTCTGTCAAATGTCCTTCTTTGTATGCAGCATCTTATAAAATTCGACACATGTTCCCTCATAGTTCACTTTGGTGATCAACATGGCTTTGAAAGTTTCAACACCTAGTTGTGTTTTATCATTTGTCCACAAACTGTTCATGAGAGAAAACACTCGTTCTGTTGCAGCATTTGTTCCAGGTAGACACAAAAAGAACTCTGCCAACTTCAGAATATGTGAAACGGGCACATGATTGTTTCTGAAGTGGGAAGCTAGTTCAACCCAACGCTGCCCTGGTAATGTTTTATTAAGACTCCACTCACTAATTTTTTGTGAAGTAACGAACTGTTTCATGTAGACATATTCGTCATACATTTCATTTTCTGGAAAGTCGACTGAAGGCACTGTTTGACTCACTAATGATGAAGACTTCTCAATATCTTCCCAATTTGGTGTTCTGTTCAGCATTACCCAGCTGTAAGACTCTAGGTTTGGAAAATTATTTGCAGCCCATTTCTTCAAATAACTTAAAGCTGTTTCATAAAATGAAGAAACACTGGCGTTAAACTTTTTCACATCATCACGTGGAAATCCTTCCATTTCCAGCTTTTTAAGGATTATCTGAACTCTTGATGGCAAGAAGCCGTCTTCCAGCTTGGACTCCAAGATAGCTTTCAACCTATTGATGTTGCCAATGACTTCAAATACAGTGACCATCTGTCCCTCTACTTTCTGCACTGCTTCGTGGAAAGAGGATGCCTGACTGTGAACCAAAATAAGTCATGCCTCAGACAGTGGGTTTTCAAAGAATTCCTGTATAAAAACTGGGCATCTGTCTTGAGATTGAAAATATGATTTTAGAGGCAGGAACATGTAAAGAACCCTTTCAACAGCAGGCAAGAGCGCAAGCCACCTAGTTTGTGCATAACCTAAAATCATCTGGAAGTCTGTGTCGACAAACTGACAAAACTCCTTGAGACTTTCAACTCTAACTGTGTATGATTTGATGTACAGATACATTTTTGCAATAGTCATTTCAACATCAACAGGCAATACGTCTACAGCTGCTCGAACAGTGTTGTGGAAAATATGGCAAGCACACCCAACACCTATCAAACTATGTCCAAGGTTTTCTTTCAGTTTTGTGAAAACATTGTTCTGTCCTTTTCTTTCAGCGCCCCCAAAATTAGAATTTTTGTTGTCTGCACATAATCCAACTACTTTCAGTTCTAAACCATTTTCAGTTAGACAGTCAATAAGAAAACTACTTACTATATCAGATGTTTCACCCGGCAATGACTTCAACTCTAATATTTTAACTTTCAGTCCCTTATTGCGATCAAAGTATCTGACAAGCAAAGGAAAAATCTTGATTTTTTTGTGGTTGGAGGCATCTGTCAGTATGGAGATAAATGTTACGTTTTCTAGGTCACATCTCAACTCGTTTAGAGCATGGGGTGTGATCACATTCCGAATAATAGCTTCTGTTTTCGTACGTGCACAAGCAAATTTTGGTTCTAAAGTTACCTGAAGCAATTTTAACGTGGAGTCCATAGATCTAAACGTGTGATTGTGCATCACTGTATGATATGCAAAGGCACCTTCTGTAGCAGCTAACTGTTCTTCTTTGTCACCAACCTGTTCAGCTCGAAAAAAATTTGTCAACGACGAGCTTGATGCAGCAGTAAGGACGGCTCTCTTATGTTTATCACTATTTATGTGGCTCTTAATATCACCACGTCCACTATGGTTAATAGTAAACCCGGATGAACATATATTACATCTTACAGTGAAGTCTGATGACGATGTAGACTTTTTATAAAAGGGTATTCCTTTTGTAAATCTTGATTAAAACTACAATTACGCTTCGGTGCCATTTTTTGCGAAAGTGAAAGTGAAAGTTAGTAACACAACGAATATATACGAGATTTAAAACTAGGAGCGCATTCTTCTGTTTTGATATTAAACAAAATTGTCTACACAGCAACGGAATAATATTTTTTTAAATTGAAGAAATGTACGCTGTATACCAAAATGGCAAAATTGGTAAACGTTTGTGTCCCAAATTATTTTTTATCAAATCCGGGACAAAAGCTAAAAAATATGCCAAAATCGGGACAAAACCGGTACGGCAGCTAATCCGGGACAAAGGTTCAAAAAATGTCAAATTCCGGGACTGTCCCGGACAATCCGGGACGAATGGTCACCTTACTTAATGTCTTTTTTTCATCTCTTTTCTTCCTTTTTTTTTATTTCTAACTTTCTCTACAACTTTCTCTCTCTTCTTATTCTTAATTCCCTCCCTTGTTCTCTTGTCTCATATCTTCTGGAGCTGTTTCGGCCTTATATAGTTCCCTCGTTTTCTATTTTTTCTAACGTTGTTTTCTTGTTTTTTTTTTCTATTTTCACCCTTACACTCTACTTTTCATTCTTTGTCACCGTTTCTATCTTTGTTATGTTTTTATTTTTGACAATTAATTTCCATCTACATTGTTTACTTTGATATGCTGTTCTTTCAATCAATCTCTCCTTATTTCTTCTGTCTTCTCTTTCATCAAGACTTATTTTGTCACTTACATTTCTTACATTTCAATTTACTGTCTATGACAAATTTGCCTCTCTTACATTTCTTACATTTAAATTAACTGTCTATGATAAATTTGATTCTCTTACATTTCTTAGATTTCAATTTACTGTCTATGACAGGGATGGCCAATTTCTTTCAAATGGCGGGCCCATTTTATTATATTTTTTTTTTTTTGGTAGCGGGCCACACACATAACAACATCAATACAAATAAACTTGGCATTTGTTTTAAGGTAATATTTTTGTTATTTATCGGCATTATTTGCTTACATAAATCATTTTATTGCAACAGAGTTAAAAATGCCTAGTTGATTTATAACAAATGAATAAAATTTGCCATTTATATTGTTTAACAAACATGTTTTAGTTAGGTCATTTAAAAGTTGACATGTAACAAACCTTAATGAGCACAATGTGGACGTTCATGTGCAGCAACAAGTTCATCAAAGTCAATGTGTAAAGATGATGATGATATTCGTAATAAATCCTGAAGGTGGCCATCAGTGAGTCGATTTTTTTTGTGACGATTTAAACTCCTTCATTGTTGAAAATGCGCATTCACATATATATGTGCTTCCGAGCATAGAAGTAATTTTCAAACTAAAATCGCTCAATGTGGAATATTTTTCAAGTGGCACAAGTTTCCAAAAGTCAACTACTATCTCCATCCTTGATTGGTAAAATGGGGTCACTTTGGAGGTTACATAACTCTAACTGAAAAGTGTCATGTTGTTGGAAAATGTCACACTTCATATGGTTGTTAAACAATGCCAGTTCTGGTCGCATACCACTGAAGTCAGAAAATCGTTCATTGAATTGCTCCAAGATTTTGTCTAACATTAATACAGAAAATTTAAAATCAGTGTCACTACGCTCCTCAATCAATTCTTTCCACGAAGGAAAATGAATAAAGGTTTCTTTGGCCAGGGTGAATCTAAACACTTTTAGTTGACTTATAAATCCATCTAGGTGTCCTACCAAATCTGAGACTGTTTAGGAACATCCCTATAACTTCACGTTGAGTCCATTTATGTGCTGGGTCACATCAGTTAAAAAGGCCAATACGCTGTTAAAATGTGAATCATACATTTTTATAATCAGTTCTTTGTTGGTAGTATGTTTCTCAAAAACTGCTTTATCTCGTTTCTCAAAGCAAATAAACCGCCTCAAACAATTCCCTCTGCTTAGCATGCGTACTTGTGTGTAGAGCACCAAATCACAATATTCCGCCTCAACTTCTGATAGAAAATTTATAAACTGTCGGTGTGTCAAAGACCGATTCCCGCCTTTTATTAAATTCACACACTTTATTACAGTTTTAAAAACATCATCCACGTCTAGAATTTTGCCACACAGCGCCTCCTGGTGTATAATGCAGTGTAATGCTGGGCAATGGAGATCACCGTCACATAATGATATTTTTTTTTTATTTCGCTAGCTCTGCGCTTACAACAAACGATGCCATTAAGGAACTTGTTTGTTTTGTTGTTAATGTAGTAAAAACAGATTTCTGAGCACTAACCTTTTTCTTCAAAACGCACACAAGTGTAGAACGTATTGTACCAATGTAGTCCTTGCATTTAGTGGCGTGATGATGTGTGTAATGCCGTTTAAGATTATACTCTTTACTTACAGACAACACTTGCAAACACACAAGGCACTGCGGTTTGCTATCCTTATTGTTGATAAATTTAAAAAATCATGTTACCATTTCTCATGAAAAAATCATTTTTTTTTTCATTTAATTGACGTTTATTGTTCATATTATACCACGACCGAAGCAACAGAAAATGAAAACACAGATTACAACAATAGCACTGTTTCCTGTTAAAATGGAACTGTTCACTGTAACTCGACAAAATCAGAATGATCAGATCGGATATATAATTTTGACTGATGAAAAGAGTTTTCGAGAGAAAGAAACTGAAAGTAAAATAATTTTGAGGTGAATGTGTTGGAGTGGAGGAGGTGGGTGACTAACAGTATTTCTTGGCGGAAACTGTTTGAACTCGCCGAACCGAGAGTCGGCTCTAGAACCCTTTGTTGGCTTCTTCCTTTGTTTAAGTCGGTCGCAGGATGATCAAAAGGAAAAAAAGGATGGGCCGGGAATGACGGGAAGTCGACGTTAAACTAACTACTAGAGTGTTCCGAGTTTTAAACATAGGTCTACTAGGGAATATTTGAGTTAGCTTTCTCCACGGTAGAAGTTAATGTAACAAATTTTTAATCAATTTTGTCCAGGACATTTTGCTCAATGCAACCTGATTTTATTTTTTATCCGCCGCGGGCCACAAAAAGGACGTCGCGGGCCACTTTTGGCCCGAGGGCACCTAATTGGCCATTCCTGGTCTATGACAAATTTGCCTCTTTTACATTTCTTACATTTCAAGTTCTTAAATTTCAAGCGTGAGTTATACTTATGGTCGGAAAAAAATACCCCCGCTGTCAAACCAGCCGCTGGCAGAATAAGGTACCAGGGTAACTCTCTGTGAAGGTGAGGAATGCCGCCTCGCGTCGTGAGTTTCGATGCCTGAAGCGACACTATCCAGAAGTCTGCGAACACTTCTGCATTGTCGGCCTAGCACATATGGGTGGAAACTCACGTGCTAAGATGTCGATCAAGACTTGTGCTTTACCTTTACCGTTATGTGGTCTTCTTCTTCTTCTACCTTATTTTAGCGCCCTGTGGAGCAGAGGTCTTCAACAAACACTTTCCAAGACACTTTGTTTTTTGTCATTTTTTAAAGATCATTCCATGTCTTCCCCATCATCTTCAACTCTGCTTCTGTCTGTCTTCTTCAAGAATTTATTGGTCTTCCTCTTTGTCTTTTCCCCTGGGGATTCCAAAGATTGGCTGTTTTGTAATACTATCAGTTGGCTTCCGCAGTGTGTGTGCTATCCAGCGCCATCGTCTTCGCTGTATCTCATTGTCCACTGGGATTTGACTGGTACATTTCCATATTTCTATGTTAGTGATTTTATCTTGCGAATTCCATCCTTAATTCTGCGTAAGCAGCGATTAATGAAAGTCTGTATCTTCATGATTGTCAATTGTGATGTTCTCCATGTTTCACATCCATAGAATAGCAGCGACTTAACATTAAAAAAAAAAACAAAAAAAGCTTCACAAACCTTTATGTGGTTGAAATCTAAAATCACTGCACCTTCTTTATATTCCTAACTTATGGAGCTATCTCTCCTTCGGAAATTCTTGAAATAAAGTCGAGAGTGGGATAGTGTGACTGGGTAAAGCTCTATCTCCATATATCTTTGTACAGGAAGATTAGGCAAAGTGAAATGAGGCAGAGACTAGTCAGGTCAACCATATCTCTTGATGATGAAATTAACAGCCGGCAGCTACGACTTTCGGGAAACTCATAGAAAGGTCGTGGAACAACAATCATGTCAATGATCCGAAGGAGAATGTTAAGATGGCAGGGGCACGTCCAGCGAATGGAAGAAAACCGCATTCTTAAATAAAATAGTATATGGAGAACTAACACACTGAAAAAGACTAATCGGCAGACCTAAACTACGATAAAGGGATATCTGTAAATCATCTCTGAATGACTTCTGTGAATCTGTGAAAATGACTGGCAACATATGGCAAGAGATCGCACTTTATGGAGAGACTGTATAGGGAATACCATAGCATCATTTGAGACTTTGCTGTGGGAAAATATGGAAAAAGTATTCATGAAAAAAAAATAGAAAATCCTGTGGATCAGTGGCTCTGAAGTCTGCATTCTGTGGCCGTATGTGTTTGCCACACATTGGTAAAATCTAGCAACGAGAGAAGCTGTTTGACACAAACAAGACCTCAAAATACACAATAGACTCCACCAAACTGTCTGACAAGACGAAAAGTGTCATATATATATATATATATATATATATATATATATATATATACATTTTCATTTGTAAAACAGGAGAACAGGCTAAATGCATTCCATATGCGATGTCTACAACGTATTCTTGGTATCACCTGGAAGGATAAAGTGACAAATGTGGAGGTCATGACTAGCACAGGCCTTGCTAAAGCTCGTTTCAAATCACGTGCCCAACTTCAAAACGCTATTACTCAGTAACCGTTTGTTAAAAACTGTTGAAATTTTCCAAATGTTATTAGAATGCAAAAGACCCTTTAAATGTAAATTTAACAAATATCTTGCAGCTGCAGTTTTCTTAAAGCGGTGAATTTCTTTGATGTTTGTCAAAATTGTAAATTGTGAACCCCTAAATAATAGAAATTACCGTAGTTGCTGGTCTATGATTAATTTTCACTAGGTAAAGGCGTTGCCGTAATGGGGAAATAACCTAATAAGACAAAACACAAGGAGAATTATTGTCTTCTCAGTTCGAGGACGGACGATAATATCAAGGTATACCTGTATGTCCAATTTTCATAGTTGTGTGGTCCTGATAAGGACCGTTTGTTGAACTAATTTAAGGTAATATAGGGGCCAACATTGTGGAGGCTATATACTTTCATTCTGAATCAGACGAGTCTAAAAGATTAATAACTGTTTGGGGTTGAACATTCCACAAACCATCATTTTTCCAATATTCCTCTTCCTGTTTTAAGACGTGGTCTTCACATTTAGCCCAAAAATCTTTGTCTATATTTAATAAAGCGAGATTAGCAAGAGTCTTTACATCGCATATTTTGAATGTTGTATTTTCATCTGCCACTTGTCCTTATAATTGTTATATTGGATTTAAATGAGCATGGTAAGGTGGCAGCCTCAAACTTATATGACCGTGCTCTTGGATAATCTTATCTATTTGAAAAATCTTTGTCCTTTGTCTTTGCTTTACTAGAGATAATAATTCAGGTTTTAAGTACATGTTATTAAATTGTATGTGCTCCTTTGTGAGCCATATCTTAATAGCATCTTTTGTACTGGATTTCGTCGAGACTTTATCTTCAAGTGCAACAATGTTGTGGTACGCTGCATTGTCCATTATTAGGCAAGATGGTCGATCTAGTGATGGGAGAACAGAATTTTCAATCCAATGTCTAAATATGTGACCATTCATCTCAGAGTGATAATCCCGATTGTCTATGGATTTTGAAAGAAAAATGAGCTCTGCATTCTGTATTAGTCCATGTTGTCGACTACCTGCATGAGCAATTATCAAGCGCTGTCCTTTGCTGCTAGGTATTAATCTCTTAATATTTCCATCTGATGACTGTCATTCCCTTTGGTTAGTGTGGTGAGCATTGATCCATGTTTCATCCAAGTACACAATATCATAACCTTGCTTGCGCACCTCTTTTACTTCACGTAAGTACTTGCTTCTCATGACTACTATATGTGGCTTCTCACAGATGATGTTTCGTCCATTGGAATACATGCTGAAAGTAAAGCCTGCAGCTCTCACATTCCTCCATAATGTAGACTTTGATATTTCAATACTGTTGTTCTTTTTCAGCGAAACGTTTAATTTTCTTATTGTAACAGTTTCATTCATACCCAACATTTTGCGAATTTCACTTCTAATAAGTTCACTGTCGAAATTATCCAACATTTTTGCTCTTCCTTGTGATTTTGTATATTTTGAACATTGATGGTCACGTGCTTGAATCCAGTGATTAAATGACCGTTTAGATAAATCCAAAATGTGTCTTGTCCTATTCTCAGGGTTTTCTAAAGAATGAAATAATCTTCCCCGTTTAGCCTCTTTGCAAAAATAGTCATACATTTTTATTGCGATGTTTTGTAAACTGCAGAATTTCATTTTAAGACTCATGATAAATGTTATCGTTCCGCGTCCTCACCTATGAATGAACGGAAATGGAACACACAATTTCTCGTGTTTATTACAAGTGTCTAATTGTGTCACAAAACCACGGTGAAAGCGTGCAAACACGTACATTTTACCGTGTATGGATTTTTACTCGCTATTTTTAACTTAAAATACTGTAAATATTAACTTTTGACTACATCAATGGGTCGTTATAAATTTATATAAATCAAATAAGCAACAATAATAACCAAATTTTTTTTTAAATGCAATTAATTCCCTGTTGGGTTCTAATCATTATAACTTTACATGCAAATTTTGAACAACTTACAACAAGCGGTTAAAAAGCTATCGATTTTAAAAGTCGGGCACGAGTTATGAAACAAGCTATAACATCTACCCGCAGCTCAAACAACGTAGGTTACGCTGACTTAGTGGGTTACGCCACTTTACACGGTACACAAGATACATACCAAAAGATATACTCTACGGAGAACTGAATCTTAACATAAAATCTGAAGCCTGGGAAGAAATATCTGCAGACCGCAGTCTCTGAAAACATATATATATATATATATATATATATATATATATATATATATATATATATATATATATATATATATTTATGGATGACGTAGTTAGGATGGGTTCATGTAAATCATGATGTGGGGCGTACTTCATTTATAGGACAGTATTGGATCGGATTCTGTGGTAATACGTAGTTAGGATGGGTTCATTTATATGTCGATGTGAGGAGAGTTTATTTACGAACGATGTTACGTGGGTTCCTTTACAGGGCGAATTTAGGCGGGGTTCATTTATATGACTATATTAGAAGGGGTTCAATAGTAGGACTATGTTAGGCAGGATCAATTTATAGCACGATATCACTGGGTTCTGTGATAGGACGCTGATAGGCGGGGTTCATTTAAAAGACAATAAAAGGTGGAATCCACTTATATGACGATGCAAACCGGGGTTAATTTAAAGGTTTTTGTTAGGCGACGTTCACTAATTAGAAGATCGTAGCATTTTGTTATTGATAGGACGATACAAGACAAGGTTCCTTGATAGCAACATGTTAGGTCTGGCTTTCTAGAGAAAATTGGATAGATGGGATATTTGATTCTGTTGGGATGGTGTAGATCTTTTACAGGACCATGGTAGGTGGGATCTTTGATTTCGTTGTGGTGGTGTAGATCTTTTACAGGACCATGTTAGATGGGATATTTGTTTCCGTTGTGGTGGTGTAGGTCTTTCACAGGACCATGGTAGGTGGGATCGTTGATTTCTTTGTGGTGATGTAGATCTTTCACAAGACCATGTTAGATGGGATATTTGTTTCCGTTGTGGTGGTGTAAATGTTTCACAGGAAGATGTTATGTGCAATCTTTAATTCCGTCATCATGAACGGTTCTTTCACAGAAAGATGTTAGGAGGAACTACATATCGGACACCATACAGGTGCTCAGATCCGATCATCATTATATTCTTCAACCTGTATCGACATATAGCCCGAGTACTGTGTCCATACCCTCTTGTATCAGTACACCTATCAATGATGTCTACTTGGTTGGCCTGATACAAATCCCCATCTCTGGAAACCTTTATCAAGGTCTAGCTACTTCAAATGGACAAGCTTGTACTTTAGATGTCCACGTGAGGCTTTCAGGTAGATGTCATCAGAGGGAAGGTGTGATCTTCAACCTAGTCTTAATCAGACAACAAGACAGCCGACAGTAGAAGAACAATGCGGTCACATGTACTGGATGTGATTCTAGACTACAATTTTAGAGTGACAACACACATAAAGAGAAGAATGACATTACAGTTTTTGTGGCTGCACAAATGTCAGGAGATACATCAGAGTGAATGTCGGGGGAAAATGTCAAAATCTGGCTATGTAAACCTTTGATATTTTAAGAAAAAAGAAAATGTCATTGCGATATAGAACATGCTAAGTAAAGGTAATGTCATTACGATATACAACGTACAAAGTAAAGGTAACATCATTACGATATACAACGTACAAAGTAAAGGTAATGTCATTACTATATACAACGTACAAAGTAAAGGTAATGTCATTACGATATACAACGTACAAAGTAAAGGTAATGTCATTACGATATACAACGTACAAAGTAAAGGTAACATCATTACGATATAAAACGTACAAAGGGAAGGTAATGGTGTTACGATATACAACGTAGAAAGTAATGGCAATGTCATTAAAATATGACATGCAAATACCAGAATATGTCATTGTGGATATTCCAGCTTGACCAGCCTTATAATAAATTATGTAATTTCCAACATAGCTGCCGTGTTGAATCAGTGTTTGCTAAAGAATTTAACTTATTTTGAGTGACAAAATGGAATGATGATTTCAGAGATCCACTAAATATTTCACAACGTCACGAGATTACATCATAAACTATCAGTCTATGGGAGAAATAACATGATGCAGAAACGTATATATATACTTCTTCTTCTACCTTTCGTATCTCTGTGGAGCCTAGGTCTTGAACAAACACTTTGCAACGCCGTTTCGTTAAATATGATGATTGTGTGTTTTTTGCTCTCACAATAACGATTTTGTGAAGGGAAACGATCACAAAAAGGTGTCATTTTACTTTTTTTTACCAGTTATGTTCCTTGGATTTGTAATCATCAAAATATGGTGATTGGTTGGCTGCCTTCGCCCGATGACTAAAGTATTCTAGAGTATCGTGGTAGACTAGAATATTCCTCTTCATCATCCGCCCTTACAAGGACGTAGTAGACGTGTCTGCGTTGTGTTGTGATTTGCAGTATAACTGTTATATTGGCGACTTTCGACCAAACACATCCGACCTCAGCACGACATTTTTGAGTACCGGGTTGTCTTCCCTCTTCCATCCCTGCACGCTTGGCCAGACTAGACAGGTTAGTCTGTTACTGGAGGCACCACGGATAGGTGGAGCAGGGTCTGGATGGTTTTAGTTCACCGATCCTGGCGCAAGCCATCAGCTGTGGGTCGCTGACAACTTCCAGCTCTGGTGCTGGTAGGCGCCAGTAATCAGTAAGATAAGATGCAAGATTTTGTGAAGAGGCATCGCACAGTCCTTAAAATATCATCATTTATTATTGTCATTTAATTAATTACAATTATTGATCTGTTCTGGTCAACTAACTCCTGATGGTTTAAAAAGAGCGGGAAAATGTGAGATATTATCAGTGGTTCTAAAATTGTCAAACGAGATGTGCTGTGTCTAATACTATTTTAAGCTGCATAATTTATTAACATTAACCACACTTTGAGGACCACATCGTTTCAAGCTTAATTCGACGATATCAGAATGATATCAGGTTTAGGTGGGGATCTTTGATATGGCATTATTAGATGGGGATCATTGCTAAGGAGTGATCTTTACTAATACGTTGATGGGTGGGGATCTTTGATAGAGCTTTAAGTGGGGATCTTTGTTAGAGCGGGATCTTTGAAAATACGTTTAGGCAAGGATTTTTTAGGGCATTGGTAGGTGAGTTTACGTTGTTAGGTGGATTTCCGATTTCAAGATGGCGCTGTAATGTTTGCGTCTACCTTCATTGTTACGTTTTTTTTTTGTTTTCCGGAAAGGTGGTTAATTCTATTTTAAAAGGAAGATAAGGCATAGATGGGAATTTCCACTGTTGGAATCATCAAGTGAAGCAGATTATGTGTCTGTGATCAGAAATCATCTACAGTGGGCACAAGTGTGTTCTATGGTAATTACAGTGTATGACATCATTGCAATACCGGTCAACTTGGCGGATAATCAGCATGAACTTTTAATGGCTGTGTCTGAAAAGTGTTCCTTGTTGTAGTTTCCTCATATTCGAAAGTCTGGCTTGCTGTCGGAGCTACTAAGATAACTGGTCTATGCACTACGTGAGCTGTGCGTTTCATCCGTTTTGATCTCGTATTTCGATTTTCTGATTGCTTACGATCAATGGTGATATGGTATGACGGGATCCAGATGGTGCTGTTCCCTTTATGTTCGGTTTCGCCTTATGAATTTTAGCATTTGCTGAGGCTGCTATGATGGGGACTGCAACTACATATCTTTCTTTTGGAGATGCGATATTAATTCGAATGATTCCACTGGTAAGAGCGGTTGAGCAACTTTGGATTTTAATTTGTTTGCAACCCCGGTTGTGATACTGGGGCCTTCCATATCCATAATAGCATTGTTAGGTGGGGATCTTTTAATGGGACGTTGTTAGGTGGGGATCTTTGATGGGACGTTGTTAGGTGGGGATCTTTGATGGGACGTTCTTAGGTGGGGATCTTTGATGAGACGTTGTTAGGTGGGGATCTTTGATGGGACGTTGTTAGGTGGGGATCTTTGATGGGACGTTGTTAGGTGGTGATCTTTGATAGGGCGTTTATAGGTTGAGGAACTTTGATATGACGTTCTTAGATGGAAATCTTTTATAAGACGTTACTAGATGGTAATCTTTGCTATGACGTTGTTAGGTGGGGATCTTTGATATAATTTTGTTTCATGGGGATCTTTTATTTGACGTTGTTAGTTGAGTTCTGCCCTACCGCCGGAGGAGTAAAACGTCTCCTTTCCTCCGCTAGTCTTCGGGACACACTTGGGCAAAGTGGAGCTCCTGTTTAGCCCCCCCCCCCTGTCAGGGTTATGTAAAGCCATTGGAGCAGGTGTTGGATGGTGTTGTGGGTGCAGACGACAAGTAGTGCCGCTTATGGTCCCCACACCGCGATGGCAAGCAGAGGATCTCATGTATAGAGACAATGGCTGCGATCTCCGACTAGTACAGTCACTGCCAAGAAGGAAAGTAATGACAAACTACCCTCTTATATCGCCTGGACTAATCATGACAAGTCACAAATTAATATCTACAGTTAACGACGTTAATGGGGACTCCACAGCCACCTCGTCCGGTAGGAAGCGTCATATGCTACATGTGACACCCGATCGTCATAAATAGAAATGAGAAAAGAGTTAATCGGTGCTATATAGAAAAAAGATGACGTCATGGGACGCACCAAAATGGCAGCTTATTTATATTCGAGCTATGGACTAAGCAATGTTTACATTGAACAACACGATATATGTTATTGCAGCGAGTTGGCAGTATTTTGAAAGTGTTTTCAAGGGTTTGAACATAAATGTTTGTTCACAGTTCGTTAACCTTCACTGTAGATAAAGTCGTTAATTCGATGGCTTCGTTTCGGACGTTTGGTAGCTAAGGACCTAACTTGTGCAAACGGATGGCATTGGCAAGGATCATTTTGAATCTATGAAGTGGGCTCATTTTGTGTTTAACTCAAAAGCATATGTGCTTTTTAACCAAATACCTTTTTTGGGGGACACAATGAAGATATCCCCGATGGAAGAATAAATTGTACTATTAGTCCCATAAATGATTCGCTTCCAGAGGTTTATGATGTAAACAAAGCAGTTTTGTCATTGCAAGTGAATAATGTCCACACCTATAATTGGTCAGGATTGTGTAGCAGCAGCAGCTTTATAGCGAACACAGAAAACATCACAGGATTGTGCTGTTCTGAAACAGCTATGCCATGCTACCCTAGAATTGCCTTTAATGGGATTACTGTGACCACAAACCACTCTCCATGTGTGTGCCACATATTTACACCCCAGAAAGAAACATTAAATATAACAACATCATGTGCCGTCTGTGATATTAATGACCACAGACCAGGAGCCTCCAGTATGATTGATACAACTGTTGCACCAAGCACTTCATCAGCAGAGCCATATCTATGGAATGTTAATCTGACATTGTTCTTGAATGATGTCCAAGTTAATGAGACATCAGAATCGTGTGGCGGCAGGTACAAGAAGGAAGCGGAGAACATCAAGTTCTGCTGCTATAAAGGAGACTTGCCTTGCTATCCCAGAATTGCCTTAAATGGGATCACTGTAGTTGAAAACGTCTCCTCTTGTGTAAACTACACATTCACATCTAAGAGTGAATTAGTGAAGGTCACAAAATCATATTCTCTCTGTGGTTTTACTAACTACAGGTCATGTGGCTTCTGTTGGATTGGAAATGATAACTTACCACCACTGTGTGTCTATATGTTTGGAATTGGAGTCATCAATGATGGCCTAACATCATCAGGTGCTATGACGATCATCGTTTTCGGGAGGACGTGAACTCCCATGGTATATGGTGGATAGGCGGTAGGAACCATTGAAGGCTATGTCTGAAAAGTGTTCCTTCTTGCAGTTTCCTCATATTCCAAGTCCGGCTTGTTGCAGGAGCTACTGAGTTAAGTGTTCTGTGCACACCGTGAGCTGTGTGTCTCATCCGTTTTGATCCTGCTTCGATATCCCGCTAGTTTACGATGAATGATGATACTGTATGACAGGGAACAGTTGGCTGTGTTCACTTTCTGCGCGGTTTCGCCTTATGTCTTTTGGCGTGTGCTGAGACTGCTACGATGGGGACTACAGTTACCTTTCTTTGTTTGGGAGATGAATTAGTAATTCGGATGATTCCACTGGCACGGGCGGTTGAGCAATTATGGATTTTAATTCGTTTGCTGTGATATCGAGGCCTTCCATAACCAATAACCAATAACAAATATATAGAACCAGTTCTGACCTAGGGAAGCGAATCATGGACAGTAGACAAACACATGAAAAGACGATTAGAGGCCACAGAGATGGGATTTCTTAGAAAAATGTTGAAAGTTCCCTGGAGAGCTAAAAAGACCACTGAGGAAGTTCTCAAAGAGGCCAACACAAAAAAAAACGCTCTTAAAAACATCAAAAAGAAACAATCAACATTTTTCGGACACATTATGAGAAGAGGAACGTTGGAATACAAGGTTACAATTTGCAAAATAAAAGAAAAGAGAGATGGCGGACGACAAAGAGAGAAAATACTGGATAGCTTGGTGCCACGGCATGGAAAACAGTCAACAACAGAACTGATACGATGCACGGTAGATAGAAGATTGTAGAAGGACATGGTCGCCTACGCCAACCGTGATGTTACATGATGATGATGAGGAACAACGAGATTCTGGTTGATCTGAGGTCAAAGTGGAAAAGATATTTGCTGTTGTTAGTAGCAACGAGATTTTATTTGATCTGTGGTCTAAGTGGAGATGATATATACTGCTGCTAATTGCAACTAGAGTCTAATTGATCTATGGTCTTAGTGGAGATGATGTTTGCTATTGGTAGTAGCAACGATAGTCTAGTTTATCTGAAGTTTATGTTGAGATTATATTTACTGTTGCTAGTAGCAACTTGTGTCTAGTTGATCTGAGGTCTAAGTGGAGATGATATTTATTTTTGCTAGTAGCAACGAGTGTGTTGAAACTGACTTCTTGGTGGTGTTGGTCTTTGTTGCTGTGAAGTTTTAGTTTTCTTCCATCTCTTTCACTACTTGACTTTTCTCTTCTCTAAACAATTTCCGGTAACAATTTATGTGAGACTGTTGTCCAATAGAATCTAGGATAAACACACATTTATGCATGCATGCATGCATACACACACACACATGCACATGTAAGTATACATGCATTTCTACACACACGCACATCATATATATATGTATATATATATATATTTATATATATATATATATATATATATATATATATATATATATATATATATATATATATATATATATATATATAAACACGCACATTTGTGAAGTTCGACCCCTTCACAACAGATGACTTCACAGTTCCAGAACTCAGACACGATGACGACACAGTCCTTCTCTCAAATTGCAAAAGAGTTGAAAAAGACAATTGAGGTTAAAAAACACAGTAAAAAGGAAGAAAACCGCTATTTAAACATACAGAACAATAATATAATGGCCATGGACAAAAGAAAATGGCAACATAAAAGACACCATAGACAGTGAAGAACTTGAAATTGTAACAAACTATGATTATCTGCGATCTGTACTAACAGGAGGGTACCCCGAAGTAAAACAACCCTACTGCCTTGTGGGTGAGCCTTTTCAGTCAAAGGCTAACGGAGCCAACCGTAAACAAACCGACGGAAGACAACAGAAAACCATCGTCGTAACTTCTTTGTACAATCATGAATCGGAATAGAAATGATAACAAAAATATTGAATATCTACAACATTGATATATACAATATTGATATTGAGTTATTGAGTTATTTGCGGGTCATCATCATTGCACTCCGAACATGTCTATAGGTGCTCAGATCCCCTCCTCAGCAATTCCCTCAGTGTCCAGCGACTGACGCCTCCAGTTCTATGTTGGTTGGTAAGTCTTCTTACACGGTCACCAAGTTTCTCATTTCTGGATGTGCCCATCTTAACTCCCATCTCCATCATCCGAAGAAGTGACGTTGATCTGTGTTTGTCGAAGTCCTGTGCTCTTCCCACATCTTGGAGGGCATTGATGATGTCCGCCCGATCCATTGATTGCCCGTCCTCAACGACAGCGCAGCTAGCCAACCTGTCCGCTCTTTCACTTCCCCGTACTCCCGCATGTCCAGGGACAAAGACACATGTGACCTTATGTATTTTGGACTTCTGCAACAACTCTACCCATTGCATGTGTACAGAGCCCGCCTCCACTTTTTTTATCATGCTCAACGAATCACTCAGTATACATGCGTGGGTGTAGTCTTGTGACTCTAACCATTTGAATGCCTTGGTCACTGCCATCACCTCCATTGTCATGCTACTCGTGGTCATGGCGTATGCTCCACTGTCTTCCTTGGCTATTCTGCCTGCCGAGCGTGTTGTAAATGCCCATGCACTTCTTTGTGTCGTCTTACAGATCCGTCTGTATAGATGACTGCATCTTTCTCATCGGTGTTATCGCAGATGAGACCGTTGACCTCAGCATTAACCACGACCGGGTTCTGTTCCCTATTTTTCCTGTCGAGTGTGACAATACACGAGAAAGTCCCCTTGAATGACGTAGGCACCGGTATCCACTCCTCAACAACGCTGATATTGGTAAGCTCACAGACCTGTTTGATGACATCTTCTGCTCGGCCCACCCATGATTTGCTTCTTTTTAGCCTGTCATCTTTCACTGTGTTGAGCACGTGGTGCAATGGATGCTCTGTATCTGTACTAATCTTCAGGTATGCTCGTGCTCTCCAGATCTTAATTCTGTCATCCATGGTTGGGAAGTCAAGAAGATACCTCATTGCTACACAGGGAGTGTCCCTCGTACATCCCAGGATAATGCGCATGGCTTCATTTTGTATTTTCTCCAGCCTATCAATTTGAGTCGTACTGACAGTAAGAATTGCCAGGGCATATTCGATAGGTGGGAGGACTAATCCCTGGAACAGAAGAGTAAGTAGCCTCTGCTGCAGCTGCCATGACCTTCAAGGCGGCTAATCCTTTGCGGGATTTTGTTATCACATGGTCGACTTGGTCCCGAAAACACAGGCTGCGATCAAACTTAACTCCAAGGTATGTCATAAACTTGTCCCTGGTCACCTCATCAGCTCCCATTCGTACTACCGGTGTGGTCATATGAACGATATGATTATTAAGGGAGAACCATGAAACTGGTCATACGTTGGACATGTGATGAGAAGAGATAATAATCGAATAGCAAAGCAAGCCCTCATATGGGAAACAACAGGTAAAAGAAAAAGAGGAAGACCCAGGGAGACACTGAGAAGAACAATGATGAGAGAGGCAAGAGCAGCAGGAGTCGGCTCCCTCAATGAGATAGAACTGCTTGCACAGAACAGAGACAGATGGCGAGATTTTATAAAATATCTTTAAAAGAAAACTGCTAGAACAAAAATTAATATAGGAGAAGGTGTATCTTGGTCTACGCCCTATGGGCCGGTTACGGCTCGAAAGGTCAATAGATAGATAGATAGATGAAACTGATGCTTTATAAGGATTAATCATGGCACCTGATACCCCACACCAGGAAGAAATGCGATCGAGTTCGTCTTGCATTGTGGAAGCGATGCTCCGTCTGTCTCTTCCCTGTCGATATACCAGAATATCATCAGCAAAATTCATAGTTCTTCCCCTCCCATCCAGCTGTTGTTCCGTGATCGTTATTGTGTACACGTTAAATAGAACTGGTGACAATGGTGAGCCTTGTGGCAGCCCTGGGCAAATGGATGTTGGCTCGGAAGACCAACTTCCACATCTGAGTATCACCTTCCTCTGAAACAGTGCCGCGGCGATCCATCTAATGAGGAAGGAGTGCACCGCCAGTTTGAGGAGCATATGCATGAGATATTCAAATGGTACCCTGTAGTTTGCATCCTCCAGATCTATAGCAGCAGCACATGTCTCCTCTCGTCTGTGGAAGCCTTCGAAGACGTCATTCTACCATGTTTCTTGCTTTGATGGTGCAGGCTGTCATAGATTGACTTGACCATCTTTTGATCTTACTCGTCCATGTTAGTCTTGGTCTGCTTTTGCCTCTTTTACCTTGTATTTTTCCTTCCAATATTACTTTTAGTAGGCTGTTGTGTCTATTAATATGCCCCAAAAATTTCATTTGTCTTGTCTTAATTGTATTTAGTAGTTCTCTTTTTATTTTCAGTTGTCTTAAAACTTTATCGGTTGTTATCTTTTGTTTCAATCTAATTCTACCTAATCTTCTATAAATCCACATTTCAAAGGCTTCAATTTTCTGTTCTGTTTTCTTGTCTAATGTCCATGTTTCTGCGCCATACAGGAATATTGAGAAGATGTAACATTTTGCCATTCTTAGTTTCAGCCCTGTTGATATTTGTTTTGTTGTTAGTATATTTTTCATGGCATTAAAATTACAGTTCGTAAATTACTAGTTGGTTGATAAGTCTTCTTAAACGGCCACTAAGTTTCTCATTTCTGGGGCTGCCCATCTTAACTCCCATTTCCATCATCCGAAGAAGTGATGTGTATCTATATTTGTCGAACTCCTGTGCTCTTCCCACATCTTGGAGGGCATTGATGATGTCCGCCCGATCCATTGGTTGCCCGTCCTCAACGACAGCGCAGCTAGCCAACCTGTCCGCTCTTTCACTTCCCCGTACTCCCGCATGTCCAGGGACAAAGACACATGTGACCTTATGTATTTTGGACTTCTGCAACAACTCTACCCATTGCATGTGTACAGAGCCCGCCTCCACTTTTTTTATCATGCTCAACGAATCACTCAGTATACATGCGTGGGTGTAGTCTTGTGACTCTAACCATTTGAATGCCTTGGTCACTGCCATCACCTCCATTGTCATGCTACTCGTGGTCATGGCGTATGCACCACTGTCTTCCTTGGCTATTCTGCCTGCCGAGCGTGTTGTAAATGCCCATGCACTTCTTTCGTGTCGTCTTACAGATCCGTCTGTATAGATGACTGCATCTTTCTCATCGGTGTTATCGCAGATGAGACCGTTGACCTCAGCATTAACCACGACCGGGTTCTGTTCCCTATTTTTCCTGTCGAGTGTGACAATACACGAGAAAGTCCCCTTGAATGACGTAGGCACCGGTATCCACTCCTCACCAACGCTGATATTGGTAAGCCCACAGACCTGTTTGATGACATCTTCTGCTCGGCCCACCCATGATTTGCTTCTTTTTAGCCTGTCATCTTTCTCTGTGTTGAGCACGTGGTGCAATGGATGCTCTGTATCTGTACTAATCTTCAGGTATGCTCGTGCTCTCCAGATCTTAATTCTGTCATCCATGGTTGGGAAGTCAAGAAGATACCTCATTGCTACACAGGGAGTGTCCCTCGTACATCCCAGGATAATGCGCATGGCTTCATTTTGTATTTTCTCCAGCCTATCAATTTGAGTCGTACTGACAGTAAGAATTGCCAGGGCATATTCGATAGGTGGGAGGACTAATCCCTGGAACAGAAGAGTAAGTAGCCTCTGCTGCAGCTGCCATGACCTTCAAGGCGGCTAATCCTTTGCGGGATTTTGTTATCACATGGTCGACTTGGTCCCGAAAACACAGGCTGCGATCAAACTTAACTCCAAGGTATGTCATAAACTTGTCCCTGGTCACCTCATCAGCTCCCATTCGTACTACCGGTGTGGTCATATGAACGATATGATTATTAAGGGAGAACCATGAAACTGGTCATACGTTGGACATGTGATGAGAAGAGATAATAATCGAATAGCAAAGCAAGCCCTCATATGGGAAACAACAGGTAAAAGAAAAAGAGGAAGACCCAGGGAGACACTGAGAAGAACAATGATGAGAGAGGCAAGAGCAGCAGGAGTCGGCTCCCTCAATGAGATAGAACTGCTTGCACAGAACAGAGACAGATGGCGAGATTTTATAAAATATCTTTAAAAGAAAACTGCTAGAACAAAAATTAATATAGGAGAAGGTGTATCTTGGTCTACGCCCTATGGGCCGGTTACGGCTCGAAAGGTCAATAGATAGATAGATAGATGAAACTGATGCTTTATAAGGATTAATCATGGCACCTGATACCCCACACCAGGAAGAAATGCGATCGAGTTCGTCTTGCATTGTGGAAGCGATGCTCCGTCTGTCTCTTCCCTGTCGATATACCAGAATATCATCAGCAAAATTCATAGTTCTTCCCCTCCCATCCAGCTGTTGTTCCGTGATCGTTATTGTGTACACGTTAAATAGAACTGGTGACAATGGTGAGCCTTGTGGCAGCCCTGGGCAAATGGATGTTGGCTCGGAAGACCAACTTCCACATCTGAGTATCACCTTCCTCTGAAACAGTGCCGCGGCGATCCATCTAATGAGGAAGGAGTGCACCGCCAGTTTGAGGAGCATATGCATGAGATATTCAAATGGTACCCTGTAGTTTGCATCCTCCAGATCTATAGCAGCAGCACATGTCTCCTCTCGTCTGTGGAAGCCTTCGAAGACGTCATTCTACCATGTTTCTTGCTTTGATGGTGCAGGCTGTCATAGATTGACTTGACCATCTTTTGATCTTACTCGTCCATGTTAGTCTTGGTCTGCTTTTGCCTCTTTTACCTTGTATTTTTCCTTCCAATATTACTTTTAGTAGGCTGTTGTGTCTATTAATATGCCCCAAAAATTTCATTTGTCTTGTCTTAATTGTATTTAGTAGTTCTCTTTTTGTTTTCAGTTGTCTTAAAACTTTATCGGTTGTTATCTTTTGTTTCAATCTAATTCTACCTAATCTTCTATAAATCCACATTTCAAAGGCTTCAATTTTCTGTTCTGTTTTCTTGTCTAATGTCCATGTTTCTGCGCCATACAGGAATATTGAGAAGATGTAACATTTTGCCATTCTTAGTTTCAGCCCTGTTGATATTTGTTTTGTTGTTAGTATATTTTTCATGGCATTAAAATTACAGTTCGTAAATTACTAGTTGGTTGATAAGTCTTCTTAAACGGCCACTAAGTTTCTCATTTCTGGCTGTGCCCATCTTAACTCCCATTTCCATCATCCGAAGAAGTGATGTGTATCTATATTTGTCGAACTCCTGTGCTCTTCCCACATCTTGGAGGGCATTGATGATGTCCGCCCGATCCATTGGTTGCCCGTCCTCAACGACAGCGCAGCTAGCCAACCTGTCCGCTCTTTCACTTCCCCGTACTCCCGCATGTCCAGGGACAAAGACACATGTGACCTTATGTATTTTGGACTTCTGCAACAACTCTACCCATTGCATGTGTACAGAGCCCGCCTCCACTTTTTTTATCATGCTCAACGAATCACTCAGTATACATGCGTGGGTGTAGTCTTGTGACTCTAACCATTTGAATGCCTTGGTCACTGCCATCACCTCCATTGTCATGCTACTCGTGGTCATGGCGTATGCACCACTGTCTTCCTTGGCTATTCTGCCTGCCGAGCGTGTTGTAAATGCCCATGCACTTCTTTCGTGTCGTCTTACAGATCCGTCTGTATAGATGACTGCATCTTTCTCATCGGTGTTATCGCAGATGAGACCGTTGACCTCAGCATTAACCACGACCGGGTTCTGTTCCCTATTTTTCCTGTCGAGTGTGACAATACACGAGAAAGTCCCCTTGAATGACGTAGGCACCGGTATCCACTCCTCACCAACGCTGATATTGGTAAGCCCACAGACCTGTTTGATGACATCTTCCGCTCGGCCCACCCATGATTTGCTTCTTTTTAGCCTGTCATCTTTCTCTGTGTTGAGCACGTGGTGCAATGGATGCTCTGTATCTGTACTAATCTTCAGGTATGCTCGTGCTCTCCAGATCTTAATTCTGTCATCCATGGTTGGGAAGTCAAGAAGATACCTCATTGCTACACAGGGAGTGTCCCTCGTACATCCCAGGATAATGCGCATGGCTTCATTTTGTATTTTCTCCAGCCTATCAATTTGAGTCGTACTGACAGTAAGAATTGCCAGGGCATATTCGATAGGTGGGAGGACTAATCCCTGGAACAGAAGAGTAAGTAGCCTCTGCTGCAGCTGCCATGACCTTCAAGGCGGCTAATCCTTTGCGGGATTTTGTTATCACGTGGTCGACTTGGTCCCGAAAACACAGGCTGCGATCAAACTTAACTCCAAGGTATGTCATAAACTTGTCCCTGGTCACCTCATCAGCTCCCATTCGTACTACCGGTGTGGTCATATGAACGATATGATTATTAAGGGAGAACCATGAAACTGGTCATACGTTGGACATGTGATGAGAAGAGATAATAATCGAATAGCAAAGCAAGCCCTCATATGGGAAACAACAGGTAAAAGAAAAAGAGGAAGACCCAGGGAGACACTGAGAAGAACATTGATGAGAGAGGCAAGAGCAGCAGGAGTCGGCTCCCTCAATGAGATAGAACTGCTTGCACAGAACAGAGACAGATGGCGAGATTTGATAAAATATCTTTAAAAGAAAACTGCTAGAACAAAAATTAATATAGGAGAAGGTGTATCTTGGTCTACGCCCTATGGGCCGGTTACGGCTCGAAAGGTCAATAGATAGATAGATAGATGAAACTGATGCTTTATTAGGATTAATCATGGCACCTGATACCCCACACCAGGAAGAAATGCGATCGAGTTCGTCTTGCATTGTGGAAGCGATGCCCCGTCTGTCTCTTCCCTGTCGATATACCAGAATATCATCAGCAAAATTCATAGTTCTTCCCCTCCCATCCAGCTGTTGTTCCGTGATCGTTATTGTGTACACGTTAAATAGAACTGGTGACAATGGTGAGCCTTGTGGCAGCCCTGGGCAAATGGATGTTGGCTCGGAAGACCAACTTCCACATCTGAGTATCACCTTCCTCTGAAACAGTGCCGCGGCGATCCATCTAATGAGGAAGGAGTGCACCGCCAGTTTGAGTAGCATATGCATGAGATATTCAAATGGTACCCTGTAGTTTGCATCCTCCAGATCTATAGCAGCAGCACATGTCTCCTCTCGTCCGTGGAAGCCTTCGAAGACGTCATTCTACCATGTTTCTTGCTTTGATGGTGCAGGCTGTCATAGATTGACTTGACCATCTTTTGATGTTACTCGTCCATGTTAGTCTTGGTCTGCTTTTGCCTCTTTTACCTTGTATTTTTCCTTCCAATATTACTTTTAGTAGGCTGTTGTGTCTATTAATATGCCCCAAAAATTTCATTTGTCTTGTCTTAATTGTATTTAGTAGTTCTCTTTTTATTTTCAGTTGTCTTAAAACTTTATCGTTTGTTATCTTTTGTTTCAATCTAATTCTACCTAATCTTCTATAAATCCACATTTCAAAGGCTTTAATTTTCTGTTCTGTTTTCTTGTCTAATGTCCATGTTTCTGCGCCATACAGGAATATTGAGAAGATGTAACATTTTGCCATTCTTAGTTTCAGCCCTGTTGATATTTGTTTTGTTGTTAGTATATTTTTCATGGCATTAAAATTACAGTTCGTAAATTACTAGTTGGTTGATAAGTCTTCTTAAACGGCCACTAAGTTTCTCATTTCTGGCTGTGCCCATCTTAACTCCCATTTCCATCATCCGAAGAAGTGATGTGTATCTGTATTTGTCGAACTCCTGTGCTCTTCCCACATCTTGGAGGGCATTGATGATGTCCGCCCGATCCATTGGTTGCCCGTCCTCAACGACAGCGCAGCTAACCAACCTGTCCGCTCTTTCAGTTCACCGTACTCCCTCATGTCCAATGACATAGACAAAGATGACCTTACGTATTTTGGATTTCTGCAACGACTCTACCTATTGCATGCGTACAGAGCCCGCCTACACCTTTTTAATCATGCTCATCGAATCACTCAGTATACATGCGTGGGTGTAGTCTTGTGACTCTAACCATTTGAATGTCTTGGTCACTGCCATCGCCTCCATTGTCATGCTACTCGTGGTCATGACGTATGCACCACTGTTTTCCTTGACTATTCTGCCTGCCGAGCGTGCGCATGGCTTCATTTTGTATGTTCTCCAGCCTATTAATTTGAGTCGTACTCACAGTAAGAATTGCCAGGGCATACTCGATTGGTGCGAGGACTAATCCCTGGAACAGAAGAGTAAGTAGACTCTGCTCGATCTTGGCAGCTGCCATGACCTTCAAGGCGGCTAATCCTTTGCGGGATTTTGTTATCACATGGTTGACGTGGTCATGAAAGCACAGATTTAGTGTATGTTAGTGGAATTTGATGAGAGTTGGCTAATTTTTGTTTTCAGGTGGAATTAAAAGGATGTCATTATCATCATCATCATCGAGTGCTGTCTCCGCAGCGAAGGTTGACTACCATGGATCGTCATTCTGCTCTGTCTCTTGCTTTGACGGTGCTAGTTGTCATAGGCTGGTTTGTCCATCCGATGATGTTACTCGTCCATGTTAATTTTGGTCTGCTTCTGCCTCATTTGTCTTGTATTTTGGAACCAGTGGTGGGGTGTGTTAGACACTCATCTTGTATTTTCCCCTCCAGGATTACTTTTAGTTAGCTGTTGTGTCTTTTAATATAACCCAAAACCCGCATTTGTCTTGTTTGAATTGTGCTTTGTAGTTCTCTTTTCATGTTTAGTTGTTTTAAGACTACATCGTTTGTTTTCTTCTTTTCTTTCTATCCAATTCTACCTATTCTTCTATATATCCACATTTCAAAGGCTTCAATTCTCTGTTCTGTTTTTCTTTTCTATGTACCATATTTTTGCACCATACAGGAATATTGAGAAGATGTAGCATTTTACTATATTTGTTTTTGCCCTGGTCTTATTTGTTTTGATGTTAGTATGTTCTTCATGACATTAAAATTACTTTTTGCAATTCCTATTCTTTTGTTTATTTCAGTTGTACATTTTCCATCACTGGTTATAGTATGTCCTTGCAGTTGTAGCGCTGGACTGTCTCCAGGTCTATTCCTTAAATTTTGATACCCACTTGTAGGTTTTGAGTATTTATTTTTATGATAATTTTTTTTTTATTCATTCTTTCAGTCTTTTTGATATTCATATCTAGTCCATATTTTTTGCTTCTCATATATATATTTCATGAAGTATTTGTTGTAGATCTTTAGGATGTTCTGCTAGTAGTACAGTATCGTCAGCATATCTTAGGTTATTGATTATCTTTCCATTAATTTGTAGGCCTGGCGTCTCTATGATGTTTTTAAAGATTTGCCCAGTGTATAGATTGAACAAGCTTGGTGGTAGGATGCATTCCTGTCTTACTCCTCTTTTAATGTCCATGGGTGTAGAATTCTCTTTGTTATTTTTCATTATTGCTGTTTGCTCCCAGTATATATTACATATTAGTAGATGGTCCATGTCATCTTGATGTATCTTTTATATGTTTCTCTTTTTGTCTCTTTTTTTATTTATCTCTAAATCAAAATTGCTGCTCATCTAATTCAGTAATGATTTTGTTCTCAATTTTTCCTTGTATAACTTTTAGCAAGTTTTTTGTAACATGGCTCATTAGGCTTATTGTTCTAAAGTCACTTCATTCAACTCCACCATTCTTTTTAGGCAATGCAGTGAAAGTTGATGTTTTTAGTTCATTTTATAGCCTGATGTAAATTTTATAATTAGATTCTTGCCCCTTTGATCATGAATTAGTTCTGTTATATAATCATGCCATCCATCTATTATAGCTTTATTGTCTGTTAGCATCTTTCCTTTTTTGTCTGCAATGCATCCACTTTCTGTGCCTTTTTTTTATTAGTCATTCTCTTTATTTCTGAGTACATTCGTCTCAAGTCTTGTTTGCTTTCCATAGTTTCTATTTCTATACATTTTTGGCTGAGTCAGTCTTCTTTTGACTTTTTGCACATGTTGCGTATTTAATTATATATTTTATTATATTCGGCAGTGTTCTTCGCTTGTCTCCTTCCTTCCATTTTTTCTAAGATGGTGTTAGTTATTCATTTTTGTTTTCTGTTCTTTTCTCTTATGGGTAAGGTGTCGGAAATTTCTTGTATGCTTTTCTTTATGCATTTCTATTTGGTTGTGACTTTTTCATCAGGATTGTCTCTTCTGTATTGCTCCATTCCTTCTTCTATCAGCTTCTGGTATGTGTTATTTTCTTGTATTGTATATTTATCTTTAATATATTATTTTTTTTTTATTTAAAGCTGTTATATCTAGTGGTATTGTTCATGAATTAGACTTTTGTTTGTTTCTCTTTAGTTTGATTTTCATTTTAATCAGTACAGGATCTGAATTAATATCTGCTCCTGGATAGGTTTTGGCTTTCTTTACACTGTTACGGAACCCCTCTTTAATCATTATGTAATCTATTTGATTAAGAAACAATCAACATTTTTCGGACACATCATGAGAAGAGGAAAGTTGGAATACTTGGTTACAACTCAACAGGCAAAATAAAAGGAAAGAGAGATCGTGGACGACAAACAGAGAAAATACTGGATAGCTTTGTGTCATGGCATGGAAAACAGTCAACAACAGAACTGATACGATGCACTGCAAATAGAAGATTGTGGAGGGGCATGATCACCTACGCCAACCGGTATGGCACATTATGATTATAATGAATCTATTTGATACCTCTTCTTATCTCTAGGGTTTTTCCATGTGTATAGTTTCCTTTTCTCTTGCTCAAAGTAGGTGTTACATATTATCAGCCTGTTTTCGTCACATAATTCTATTAATCCATCTCCTCTGTCATTTCTTTTTCCTAAACCATGATTTCCTATAATGATCTTATATCTATCATTTCCTACTTTAGCGTTCATGTCACCCATTACA
The DNA here is from genome assembly GCA_032433765.1 of Megaustenia siamemsis. Taxonomy (NCBI): domain Eukaryota; kingdom Metazoa; phylum Mollusca; class Gastropoda; order Stylommatophora; family Ariophantidae; genus Megaustenia; species Megaustenia siamemsis. Next base: position 54,896,759 of record JAVIAB010000159.1, read on the forward strand.
ATCAAGATGTCTGAAGATTTCACTTGCTTCATAACTTTATTTAGGTCTTCATAGTATGCCTCTATTTGTTCATCTGTGTTGTTTTGAGTAGGTGCATATGTCTGTATTATTGCTATGCCGAATGGTTTTGTGTTCAACTTAAGTAGTATAATCGTATCACTGCATGTCCAGTGGGCACTTATATAATTTTTTGCAGCTTTCTTTTCATCAGTATTTCACCCCCCCACCCCACCCCTTTGATGTTCTGTTGTGTTTCCGAAGTATCATCATCATCATCTTCATGTGCCATACCGGTTGGCGTAGGCGATCATGTACCTCCACAATCCTCTATCTACTTTGCATTGTATCATTTCTGTTGTTGACTGTTTTCCATGCCATTACACCAAGCTATCCAGTAGTTTTTCTCTTTGTCGTCCGCGATCTCTCTTACCGTTTATTGTGCCAGTTGTAACCAAGTATTCCAACTTTCCTCTTCTCATGATGTGACCGAAAAATGTTGATTGCTTCTTTCTGATGTTTTTTAAGAGCTCCCTTTTTGTGTTGGCCTCTTTGAGAACCTCCTCATTGGTCTTTTTTAGCTGTCCATGGAACTTTCAACATTCTTCTGAGAAATCCCATCTCTGCGGCCTTTAATCGTCTTTTCATTTGTTTGTCTACTGTGCATGATTCGCTTCCATAGGTCAGAATTGGTTCTATATAGCATCGATTAACTCCCTTTCTCATTTCTTTTGACATAGATTTGTTGCATAAGATATTTTTCATTTTCTGAAATGCTATTTTGGCCTGAGCTATTCTGCTTTTTATTTCTGTGGTGCATCTCCCATCTGATGTTATTATTGTGCCCACGTATTTGAAACGTTGCACTTGTTTCAGATTTGTCTCGTTTATTTTTATGCTGCATGTTGGTGATGATTGTTTCTTCGATATAACCAGTACTTCTGTTTTCTTACTATTCAGACTGAGACCTTTCTTGTTGCTTTCTTTTACTATTATGTCTATCATTTCTTGTAGTTCGTTCTCTGTCTCTGCTATTAAGACTGTGTCTTCCGCATATCGCAAATTATTTATGTTGTGATCATTGACTTCAATTCCTTTTTTATCTACTATAGATCTCATAATATATTTGCTGCAAAGTGAAAACAACCCCGGCGATAGAACACATCCTTGTCTGACTCCCAGTTTTATAAATTGAAATTGTCCTGTTTGGTTGTTAATTCGTATAGCTGCTGCTGTTTGTTGCCAGTACATGTTTTTTTATTATTCGCAGATCCTAGCCATCAATGTTTAATCTGCTTCTTGAATCAGCATATTGATTATTTCCACATGCTTTACTTTGTCAAATGCTTTCGTGTAGTCTATAAAGTACATATATAGATCTTTCTTTACCTCTATAGATCTTTCTATCAATGTTCTTAAGATTTATATTGCATTATTGTTGTCCTTTCCTTCCACAAATTGACATTGTTCCTCACCTATTTCTGGTTTTATTTTGTTCCTTACACGTTTCATGATTATTTTTAGTAATATTTTAGTCATATGGCTCATCATACTAATAGTGCGATGGTCTTCACAATCAGTGGCGCCTGGCTTCTTCGGTATGGCTACAAAATAGATTTTAGTAGATCTTCGGGTATGTGTCCAGCGTCATATAAGTCATTGAGTAATTGTATTATGACTTATACTCCCAGCTCTCCTAATGCATTTATCTCTTCAACTGTTATATTGTCCGGACATGGGGCTTTGCCTCTTTTCATGTGTTGAATTGCGTCCTCCACTTCACTCTGCATTATTGGTGGTCCTGTATCTTCATTGGAATTGTTTAATTCTGGTCTTTCATCATCATAGAGTTGACTGATATATCCTGTCTATCTTTCCGTTGTCTTCTCCTGCCCCATAATTCTATTTCATTTCTTTGATTTCACACATCCTGAAACTTTGACTTCTTTTCTTCCTTTTAATTCATTTAAATGATTGTGCATAAATTTTGAGTCTTTCTTTTGTTGTTTTTCCATTTCTTCACATTTCTGTTTTAACCAACTTTCATTTGCTTCTCTGCATTTGTTTTGGATCTCTTTGTGCAATATGTTATATGTCCGTTCTTCTTTCTTACCTAAGTATATAAATGTATATTTTTCGTCCTCTATATACCCACATTCTTTCCATCTTGTCTCTTTTATCCCTAGAATATCTATGTTTATTCATTCTGCTTCTTGAATCAATTTTCCAATTTCCCTTCTCGATATAGTTTTAACAATCCATGTATTTAATTTAAGATTTTTCCTCCGACATAAGTTCGAATTCCTCTCCATGGCTTCCTCTGGACTAGTACGTGATGAGGCTCCAATCTCTTTCACGGTGGTCAGCCACATTCGTCTTTCGTGTCCCGAACATGTCTCTTGTGTACCACACACTTTGCTGTTTTCGCTTTCTGGGGCCTTGGTCATTGCTGACTCTTCCGCCCCATCCACCGTCACCGTCTTTGTACAATTCGGAATGGAAATTTCCGTCTGCCTGGCGCGAAAGTGAAAAACAATGACCTATCACCGATAGGTCAATCTCGAATGAAAAGAAGATAAATACCCACTTAACAAGGAGAATGTCCACCCATCCACCAGCCTGTCAGAAGTTAAACAACCACAACAGGCATGAGCAGAACATTGAATCCAAGAAGCACACACCGCGTGTAACCGGCGTATTTCGAAACAACACACACTGTAACGGAAATCACTGTCCACATACGGACTCCATCTTGAAAACCATCTTGAAAATGGATCTAGTGGGTGATTTTTAGTGGATTCTTAGTGATTTTAGAGGACATAATGGGTATGGGGGCGTGGTTAGGTTCAGTAGAGATAGAAAGGGACCCAACTCTGATCAATTAAAGAAAAAGATGGTGGCGTGTATTATAGTTGGATCGCCGACCGCAAAGCGAACGAATAGTATTTATTGTATATGATTGTTGAGAAAATATGAATAGTGGTCAGATGTCCTTATATAGAGAAACTATTACAAGTGCACAGATGGTTGCCCTTTCTCGAATAGGGTGGTATATGGTGATATATAAAGAAAATACGATAGTTGGCCAGCGATAGTTGTGTCTAATAAATGTAGTTATCAATATGTCCGAGCGGATGGATTTGTATTCTTCTCCTTCTGCGATCATGACTCATTCAGACTAGGATTCCGGGCTCTTTGAGGGCAATTGTCTGTTTAAGTGGTTCGGTTGTCCCATACAGTTTCTCTTCCAGGGAGGTGGGTGTGGGTAATATTATTCTTCTGTTTTTCTCAGGTCTGTGTTATTGTTATTGGCTATGGAAGGCCTCGGTCTCACAGCAAACGAATTAAAATCCATAATTGCTCAACCGCCCGTGCCAGTGGAATCATCCGAATTACTAACTCATCTCCCAAACAAAGAAAGGTAACTGTAGTCCCCATCGTAGCAGTCTCAGCACACGCCAAAAAACATAAGGCGAAACCGCGCAGAAAGTGAACACAGCCAACTGTTCCCCGTCATACGATATCATCATTCATCGTAAACAAGCGGGATATCGAAGTAGGATCAAAACGGATGAGACACACAGCTCACGGTGTGCACAGAGCACTTAACTCAGTAGCTCCTGCAACAAGCCGGACTTGGAATATGAGGAAACTGCAAGAAGGAACACTTTTCAGACATAGCCTTCAATGGTTCCTGCCGCCTATCCACCATATACCATGGGAGTTTACGTCCTCCCGAAAATGATGATCGTCGTAGCACTTTATGATGTTAGGCCATCATTGATGACTCCAATTCCAAACATATAAACACACAGTGGTGGTAAGTTATAATTTCCAATCCAACAGAAGCCACATGACCTGTAGTTAGTAAAAACACAATTGATGATGTTCTCCGCTCCCTTCTTGTAGCTGCCGCCACACGATTCTGATGTCTCATTAACTTGGACATCATTCAAGAACAATGTCAGATGAACATTCCATAGATATGGCTTTGCTGATGAAGTGCTTGGTGCAACAGTTGTATCAATCATAGTGCAGGCTCCTGGTATGTGTTCTTTAATATCACAGACGGCACATGATGTTGTTACATTCAGAATTTCTTTCAGGGGTGTAAATACGTGGCACACACATAGAGAGTGGCTTGTGGTCACAGTAATCCCATTAAAGGCAATTCTAGGGTAGCATGGCATAGCTGTTTCAGAACAGCACAATCCTGTGATGTTTTCTGTGTTCGCTATAAAACTGCTGCTGCTACCCAATCCTGACCAATTATAGGTGTGGACATTATTCACTTGCAATGACAAAACTGCTTTGTTTACATCATAAACCTCTGGAAGCGAATCATTTATGGGACTAATAGTACAATTTATTCTTCCATCGGGGATATCTTCATTGAGTCCCAAAAAAAAAAAATTCTTTGGTTAAAAAGCACATATGCTTTTGAATTAAACCCAAAATGAGCCCACTTCATAGATTCAAAATGATCCTTGCCAATGTCATCCGTTTGCACAAGTTAGGTCCTTAGATACCAATGTCACAAACTAAGACATCAAATTAACGACTTTATCTACAGCGAAGGTTAACGAACTGTGAACAAACATTTATGTTCAAACCCCTGAATACATTTTCAAAAACTTGCCAACTCGCTGCAATAACATTTATCGTGGTATTCAAAGTAAACATTGCTTAGTCCATAGCTCGAATATAAATAAGCTGCCATTTTGGTGCGTCCCATGACGTCAACCTTGAGGTCTGTGTATTGGGGGCAATCCTGTAGAACATTTTTTGCCATTTTGTCCAGTGTACAGTGGCATAGGCTGGTAGTTCCTTTTTGAATTTGGTGAACATGTGGTTTATCATTCTGTTGTGGCCAGCGCGTAGGCGAAGTAAGATGACGTGATCCCTCCTTGATAGTTGGCGGTATCCATCCCTCTCGTTATAATGTGGGTGTTCTTGTTTCTATTTTTGATGATACTGGCCTTTGATGCTGGACTTGGCTTCGTCGTAGGTGACCAGATAGTTCTCTTGTGGTATCTCCCTCCCTCATTAGCTAATTTGTCTGCACGTTCGTTTCCGTGTATATTACAGAGTGGTGGTATCCACTGTCAGTCCACTAGCTCACTGTCTCTGACGGGGTTTTTAGAGATTTTAGGACTGACAGTGCATCAGAGAGTATCACCAATTTCTTGTGCACGTTATTTGTGTGCCGGAGAGCCAGTTTTTCAGCGTCTTTAAGGGCTTCAGTTTCTGTTTTAAAGTTGTTTGAGAATTCCCCAGTTGCTATCAACTTGCTGATCTCTTCCTGGTTATTCAGCGTCAAGAACACACCTCCTTCTCCATTTCTGGTGGCATTTGTAGTAGATTCATCTGTGTATATATGTGACCAAGAGTCCTCTGGGTAGTTGTCGCTTGTGTGTTTTTTTGCTATCTATTTTCTCACTGTGTTTGTTTAGGTGCCTTTTTGCATGATTCCTATTATGTCTTCTTTAAGTTCTGGACTTTTTATTGGAGGATTTGTATGTGACGGAATGTTATCGGAGGGATGGTTTGGTTGAGTAGGGGTGGAGGGAAGCTGGAATTTTGGAATGGACTTTGAGGGGGATGGGGTACGCCTGAGCATGGTAGAGATAAAGAAAATGTAATAAAAATAATGGTGAGCCAAAATAGACAGATAGAAAAGATAGTGAAAGCTGAGGTAGGTTTTATAGTTGAATCAGCGTCTGTGAAGGGGAAAAAAATATTGTTTTGATTATATATATATTAAAATTGAAGAGTGATGATTATATAAGATATATAGAGAATATATTAAAAAGTGGGCAAATATTTTTATTCACTTGTCAAATAAATGTTTGAGTTTTTGTTATTTGAAGATGGAAATTTTTTTTCCAAATGCGTGTACACAGACATACACAAGAAAGGAGAACATACCAAAAAATAGCGATAAATGAGAAGTTTATTTTACATCAAAGAAACAATTATAATGTGTTTACGTTTAAAACAGCCAAAATATTTCGGAACAACAAAGTAAGTGAAACAACTGTAATGCGTATGTGCAATAAAAAAAATACAAGCACACATATACACAAACATATTTTAGACAAAGTCATAAAACAATTATAGTAAAAAAAAGAGCCCCTCTCACGCCTTGCTAGGCGTATGGGGAATATGGTGTCAGTAACCATATTTTTTCGATACCCACGGCACGTGCTTGGGTGTTGTTGTGGGTATCAGGCTAGGTGGCCTTTGCTTCCAGAAAAATCATTGGTATCCATTTTTAGAGCCTGGGTGAACCTCGGAGCCTTTTCAGTCCGAAAAAAATCTGCCACTGCTGGGGATCGAACCCGGAGCCTTCTGGTCAGGAAGCGAGAACAATTATAATGGATTTACATAAACACAAATATGCAATTTATAACCAAGATCAATGTCTACTTTTATCCCTCTCCGTCTACAGTGGAATGTAAAATAACACAATCACGTGTGTCACGTTTATGATATGTATAAAAATTGTGAAAAGTGGTCTAGGTATTTTTAGCGGGGGATAGTAGATTTAGGTAGCTAGTTTTGACTTCGGCAAAGGTTTTATATAGGAAAATGCATAAAAAAAAAATACCAAGAGTGGTCAGAGGTAGACTTTCTTGTCTTATAAATAAATGTGTAAGTATGGGTAATTATGTCCGTGGGAATAGATTGAATCGGCGTCATGTACTGATTCTGCCAGAGATTGATGGATTGAATCGGTAGATACAAAAGGCGCGGCAACTCAACTCACAAAGGTGAGACAAGCTTACGTAGAACATACAATTCTAGTTCAGTGGGGTTTTCAACATCGTCTGAGTCCACATAACACTAGTCTGTTATATTTTATACACACACTCGAAAGGACCGTTTTCGAAACATGTTCTACCCGATAGTTTTGCGAAACTTGTTCTACAAACATCGGAGCGTGTTTGTTAAGAAAAAAATGAAAGCCTATGCTTTTATATATATAAAGGTCACACTTGCTTTTCGCGAAAAGATAGTTGTCACTCGAGCATGATAAATGAATGGAGGCCCGTATCAAGGTTCTTAGAAATATGGGTGACGTATATTCCTCTTTGCCAAATCAAGTGTTGTGAATGCGACCTTTCCCCATCTTGAACTGATATGCGGTTTACGCCAACATATTGAGTGATGTTCAATGGCCGTCGTTGGAATTGTTTAACGCCAATTATTTACAAGTTACAACTCATTAATATGGACCGTTCTGCCAAGTCAAATGAAGGTTTAACTTTAGAGAGTTTGCACGATTTTTTTTTTTTTGCATTGCTGGCTGCATTCACTAGAGTAATCTTAAATTTATGGGCGCATCCATTGTTGTGTGTGGTAGGTGATCATAATGGTTGATCCTATATCCCAACACAGGTCGTATGCTAATGATAAAAGGAGTATTGTTTATGACTTTGCAGCCCAAGTGTGATCCCGGCGGTTCATATTATTCAGGAGGGATGTTGTCTACATTCAAAAGACCTACTGTGAGATCGATGGTGGACCTACGAACTGTTTTATTAATTCACAAATTCACATTGTAGTGAGATCTTACAGTCTGTTGTTCGATGTACGACGGTGATGATCCGAGTACTAACCGTGTTCCATATGTTTGGATTTGTGGACAAAAACGATGTCCTAACATCAACAAGCGGTATACATAAAAAAGACGATCATTTTCAGGAAAACATGAACCTCAGGTAAATATAGTGGATAGGCGACATGAACCGTTAAAGGAATGTCAGAAAAGTGCTCCTTGTTGCAGTTTCCTCATATTCCAAGTCCGGCTTGTTGTAGTAACTAGTGAGTTAAGTGCTCTGTGCAAACCGTGAGCTGTGCGTTTCAGCTATTCTAATCGTGTTTCGCCATCCTGATTGTTTACGATGAATTATGATATCGTATGACAAGGAATAGATGGCTGTGTTCGCGTTATGTGCGGTTTCGCCGTATGCCTTTTGACGTGTGCTGATACTGCTATGAAGGGGTCTAAAGCTACCTTTCTTTGTTTGACAGATGAGATAGTAATTCGGATGATTCCGCTGGCACTGTGGATGAGCAATTATGGATTTAAATTCGTTTGCAGTGATACCGAGGCCTTCCATAACCATAACTATAACCATGGGTGACTTTCTACCTCGCTCGGTCGGATGTCGGGTCAGGAACACTGACCAGCAGTAAAGTTCTTACTGCTTCTTATAATATTTAAATATTAAACAATAACCACAATTCTTAACAACTAAAACAGTACTGGAGTCGTCAGTCGCTGGACACTGCGGGAATTGCTGATAAGAGTATCTGAGCACCAACGGATATATTCGGGGTGTATTGATAATGACCCACAATAACTCAATAACAATTTGGCAAGGTACTGTCATTGTGGCCTATAATGGTGGCCCCATGATGGTTCGTGTATATTCAACTCTAAAGCGAGGCGGCATTCCTCTCCAGTTATTGCACTATTTAACTCTTTCCGTACGTTTCGCCGCACTGTGCGCCAAACCAATTTCGTCAACGTGAGTTTCGCCGCATAGTACACCACGTTCAATTTGATTAGTGTGAACGCCATCAGACATTATTCTTTTTACATGTCTTGTATCATCTTGATATTTGTGAAATCTAATACCTTGTTCAATTATCTAAACATTCATATATATGTATATTATATGTTAGATAAATATGTAGATTGATTCTTAAAATCCTGAACAATTTTGTCTCTGAAATCTCTTCAGTTGCTTCGGTAAAAAGCTTCCATACAAAAAGAGTTAACATTACCTTTTCTATAATGATCCCTTTTTTTACCTTTAGTAGGAACATTTTTTCTTCATTCCAAATTTTATTAAATAAACAATATAAGTGGAAAACTGACTTCTTCATCTTTTGATTTTACTCGTCCACTGCGATAGTCTTGGTCTGCCCTTTTCACATTATATATGTCCTTCCCAGCTTAGTAAGCTGTTGTATCTTTTAACATGTCTTAAAAATAGCATTTGTCTTTTTCAAAACGTCAACTTTAAAATACAAATACAAAAATTGGTTAATTATGGGTCGTCACTATTCTTCTTATAATTCACAATTATATCTAAACACGTATCTCCCCCTACCCACACTTGTACACGAATCCATTTTCTCCATTTTCACGATAATCTCACCTTGTTCTCAAAATCATGTAACATCCCTCAACATCCCTAAATCCCAATCCCTAACCAGAACTCACTTGACCATACACTACAACTCTAATTTCAACGCCCTGACTTTGGAGTCACCTAAGCGCTGCATCTACTCCTACCGCAGACACTGTCAGTCTTCTGTAATAGACTATAAGAGACAGTAACTAAGTCTATATGATCCACATTTTGTGCAACCAATCATGTTATTGCCGCCGTTGCTGCTTCTATCTCCATTATCATGATGGACACCGTCATGCAACACTTGCTAGGTTCCCTAGCCACTCCTCTGCAATGTTTGTATGCCACAAAACACCAACTGCTACGCTGTCCACGGATTAAAGAACCATCCGTGTAGATGATGGGGTCTTGAGGTGATGACACTTATTCGATGGGTTCCTTTATTACAACCTCGGTAGCTCCATACGCCAAAATGCGACGCTCCCTGCCGCGTTAAATAATTACTCTGGTTAGCCTCTTTTCTCCGGTGTTAATTCTATCCAATCATTGCCAGTCTTTATGTCGCTCAGATCACACTTTTCCACGTTCGCTACTTTTATTCGCACTAGCAACCGATGCCACCCAGCGTGCGAGCCGTAGGTCAAAGTCTGTCTCACTAAGTATGTGTGTGCCATAGCCCACTCTATAGTATACATCTTCAAGATCTAGGGCAGCCAGTACCGAATCCGTCCTTTGAAAGAATTCGTAGAAGTCGTTCGCGAGTATGAAGACATTAGCAGTAGTATCCCAGCCCGGCCTATAACCACCTAGTGTGTTTGGCAACAATTCTTTGATCCCAAGATACACCACTAGCTTTTTGGAGATGCTTATTTCGATAACTTTTCCATAAACATGTTGCTCGGCAATAATGCGATATCCGAAATGTGTGGACTTATCTTTGCTCGATTTAGGGAGTGGAGCATGATAGCTGTGTAACCATTCCTCTTGGATATCTCCAGTCCTGATTCTCTGATTGAAGTCTGCAGTCATGACCTTTACATTGTCAGGATTGGTCTCCATTAAAAGACTGAACCTTATACCATCCGGCCCTGGGACACTGTCTGTGGCATTCTTGCTCTGTGCGAACCACATCCTCAAAATTGATTGGATACTCGGGGATTACTTGTTCCAATGATGATAATGGTGTCTTCTTCTTTTACCTTTTAGCTCCTGGTGGAGCATAGGTCTTCAACAAACACTTTCCAAGTCGTTCTGTTTTTTGCCATTTTTTAAGATCATTCCATGTCTTCCCCATCATCTTCATCTCTGCTTCTATCTGTCTTCTCCAAGAATTCCTTGGTCTTCCTCTTTGTCTTTTCCCCTGGGGATTCCAAAAAAGGGCCTGTTGTGTAATACTCTCAGTTGGCTTCCGTAGTGTGTGTCCTATCCATCGCCATCGTCTTCGCTGTATCTCTTTATCCACTGGTATTTGACCGGTACATTTCCATAATTCCACGTTAGTGACTTTGTCCTGCCATTTCCATCCCTTTATTCTGCGCAAGCATCCATTAATGAAAGTCTGTACTTTCGTGATTGTCAATTTTGTCATTCTCCATGTTTCACAGCCATATAATAGGACCGACTTAACATTTGAGTTGAAAATTTGTATTTTTGTATTTAGCCTAATTTCTTTGGATTTCCATATGTTTCCCAGTGCAATGAAAGCTCCTCTTGCTTTTGATATCCTTATTTTGGTATCATTTTCTGTTCCTCCCTCTTTATCTATATTACTGCCCAGATATATATAAGATTGTACGTCTAGTAGAGGTATTTCTCCTAGTTTTATATGGTTATTGCCAACTGCATTAATTCTCATAATGTTGGTCTTATCTCTATTAATCTTTAGTCCTAGCTGTTGTGATCTCTCAATGATGATGGTGTGTTTCTAACCATTTGGTGCAGTTCCATGTCACCGTGATCTGTTTGTGTACTGCACCCCTCCAGCTAGGCCATGTCTTTTTGCTCAGCTGTGAGTGTCCCTCATTGTCCTTGATGATGACATTGTTAGCATGTTGGTGTCATCCGGTGCATAAAGGGACCAAAACTTTTAGCCCTTTGTCTGCTGCCACCTTCTCAGAATATGCCACTCTCTCTTAGTCTCCCCTGCCAGTTGTTGAAAATTACTTCTGTCTTTAGCACACATGGCGTTGATAGAATAGTGAATTTGCATTTTATTAAATCATACAGTATGTATTCGCCGTTGGCCTACAATGCTATTAAAACGGTAGAAATATTTGGTATTTAAATAACATTTTCCATGTAATCTTTTGTTTAGTCATCTGTTTCAGTTGATATTCTTATTTTCATGTTTCTGAAGTCATCCACCACATGTCTTACTTAGACACTTAGATTAGCAACCACGTATGTCAGTGCAATCTTCTAGAACATTAGATCAAGCATCAACACATACAGTACCTCCAACTACTCCATATCCCACTACATCATTGCATGAGGAACCTTCCCTAGTACTGCAGCAACCACGTATGTTAGTGCAATCTTCTAGAACATTAGATCAAGCATCAACACATACAGTACCTCCAACTACTCCATATCCCACTACATCATTGCATGAGGAACCTTCCCTAGTACTGCAGCAACCACGTATGTCAATGCAGTCTCCTGGAATAGAAAATAAAGCATCAACAATGACAGTAACTTCAACCATCTTATATCCCACTACATCAGTAGTTCCTGAAGACCCTTTAACAGTACATCAGCCATATGTGCTTGAGCAATCTCCTGGAACATTAGACCGTACATCAGTGCATACAGAACCTCCAACTACCCCATATTCCACTACATCCCACCATGGAGGCCCTTTTGCAGTTTTGCAAGAATCAGACCTAGCACCAAGGGCCATAACTCCTTATTCAACAACACCAGTGCAAGATAATCCTTATCTAACAAGCCAACCATCGCTCAAGTCAGCCTACTCTCATAAAGAATTAGAATAGAAGTCAGCAGAGTCTATTCCACCTCCTACACCAGTGGTAGGAGAACCTTCAACACATTTCAGACAAATGTCAACACAAACTTCTGAAGTGTTAAAACAAGAATCTGCATACACTACTTCTCATGTTGCTACAAGAGACCATTCTGTAGCTTCAAGAAAATCACAGCTCACACATTTATCCTCTGAATTGCAAGAGAAACAATTAAACTCTACCCCATCTTCAGTAAAACCTTTAGCCATCTCTGATTCTGAAGAACTGTATACGGGTGATGAGGATTCACATTGGCCACCAAACTTCCAAGATGATGTTTCTTATACCTCAAGACTGTCTTAAAGTCAAGCAATGTCAGAAATGTCACAACAACCTTCTCCATTGCCTTCTTATACCCCTGGTGCATCAAAACATTATGAATTTCCAACAGATGGTTCTAACATATTCACAAGTCTAAAAGTGCCAGTGGATTTTCATCGTGCATCAGAGCAGCAATTGAGCCTTGCAGCCACACCCAAAAGCTCAGTGGTTCCATCAGAACAGCCATTGAGCTTTGCAGCCACATCCAAAAACACAGTGGTTCCGTCAGAAATTTCTTCAACATCAAGACATTCTCCAGCTAAATCATGACAATCTACACTGAAGTCTTTCACTCCAGAAGAGTTTGAGATGAACTCAGAAATTCATAGTGAGCTGAGTCAATCTTCAAGCAGATTAAAACGTCATTCATCTTCATCTCTAAAGATTAGAGTGACAGTGAATCCAAATCATGAAGTTTATTATGGTTACGAAGACAGTGAACAAGCTGAAACACTGAACTCATTACCTAGCTCAACATCATACCAAAGTTTAAGAGATCCTGAGGAGCCTCTCATGAAATGAAAATGGTTGATCCTTGTGTTGGTCCTACTGCCTCTCCTCAACCAAGTCATATGTTACATCGCCAACGTTCAAGGGTGCGTTGGCTACAATGTTCCGGTGCCCAATCCATTTTTCCCTCTAACAAACTTAATTGCTCACTCTGTGCGATTTATTCATTATGGACCACCTCCTGTATAGACAGCATCAGAGACAGCTGGGAAGACAGGATATTCAAAATTGTGAAGTTTGCAAAAGCATATTTGTATGTGATGATAGAATGCAGCAAGTGAATGATTCTGTTATTTGGAGAGGGAGTGGGGGGGGGGGTTAAGCTGAGGAGGTTATATTAAACAACTTAGCCAACTTCAGGCTTGTTGCAGGAGCTACTGAGTTAAGTGCTCTGTGCACACCGTGAGCTGTGTGTCTCGTCCGTTTTGATCCTGCTTCGATATCCCGCTTGTTTACGATGAATGATGATATCGTATGACGGGGAACAGTTGGCTGTGTTCACTTTCTGCGCGGTTTCGCCTTATGTCTTTTGGCGTGTGCTGAGACTGCTACGATGGGGACTACAGTTACCTTTCTTTGTTTGGGAGATAAGTTAGTAATTCGGATGATTCCACCGGCACGGGCGGTTGAGCAATTATGGATTTTAATTCGGTTGCAGTGATGCTGAGGCCTTCCAAAACCAATAACCAATAACCAATGTCTTACTTAGAATTTGTTCTTTTCCAATCTTGATTGTTACTTCTGGTAGTTATTGTCATAGAATTATTTGGTGGCTTATGTCAATATTTGCCATCAAGCTTCCTTGAGCTATCAACAATTCTTCGTCAGATATCTAATTATCTTGTTCCTGTAACTTTTGTAATCTGTTTGTCGGTAGCAAGGCTATCTCTTTCAGTCTGCGATTCAGTCTCTAGAGCTCTGTGACTTATTCAATTTCTTTCATTTCATTTTGTGTGCGTGTGTCTGATACTTTGTGAGTGCAATGTACTGATTGATATTAACATATGCATTAATTTGACGTCCGTGTTACGATGGTACATTAAAACGATCTAAAAAAAACTGCATTATTTTACAAGATATATAGACATAGAGATTAATAGCTAAAAAGCTATAACATATATTTTAGAAGGTAACATACGTTCATATAATGTTGAAATGATATAGACAATAAATTAATATAATCGAAATATATCTGCATTACTAACGTATCATAATGTGAACCATGACTTTGACCTGCCATCGCCAGACTTAAACTTCTCCCACTTGTCCTTCATTACAGGGATTGTGTACATGACTGGGTTAGCTGCAGAGTTTATAGGAAGAACGATAACCGTTATCCAGGAGTAAACCTCATTGCTGATCTCGTGTCCGCCAAGAGACAAAAAACCAATGAATCCAATAGGAAACCAACAGAACAAGTTGGACAGAGCTACAAGTGACAGTTGTTTGGCCACAATGATATCTGCTGCTCGATGGGAAGAAGTACTTGACGCTGTACCAGATATTCTGTTCTCTGACATGGCTCGAAAGATGGCTCTTTGACCGCAAGCAAGTAAAAGGCAGAGTAAGAGGTTGAGAACAATGAACACCCCAAATGAGAACTCCCATCCATTTAGTCGTTTAGTCGTCAAAGGTAAACCCAGACACATAGCATTTGAAGAATATATTTCAAACTTGAAGACAATCGGAGTCAGTGCAAGAAGTAAACCAATGATCCAAGTCATGATAAGGGAGGTAATTTTAGCCAGGACAGAGAACCGGACTTGTCCAAAAGGAAACTTCATGATCAGAAATCTGTCTATGGTAACTAAGAAAATACATAATGTTGATGTTTCACTGGAGAGAACGGCCAGAAATCCTGCAAGATGGCATACACTACTTTCTCTCCATTTCTTGTCATTTAAAATATAAATATCGCGATAGTAATAGTCCGCTCCTATGATAATAAAGAGATATATTCCCATAATAAGGTCAGATATACCCAAGTTTGTCACAAACAGACCATAGCCTGTTCTAAGAAGTGATCTATCCCAAATAAGGCGGAAAGCAATAACTGTTATGTTTCCAAGAACTGCGATAACTGCGACAAGCCAGAGGAGGATGCGCTGCAGATTGGAACCTAGAAGATCAAAACAAGAAGATATGGCATTATCAGGGGCGTGACAAGTTTGGGATTGGATATTTGGGCCTCTGATCTGTGGGCAACAAAGTTCAAAACTGTCAGTGTATAAATGTTGACTAACTGTGAGTCCAATAAAGAAATCTTCATATAAATTATCTATAACAAGACCACGGACATCTAATGTTTGTAATATTAAGTTTGGACCAAATGTTTGTTTTTGAAATTTGTTGATGTTGGTAAATTTTAAATAAACATTTTTTAAATGTCGAAATTCTCCAAGGATCGATTCATCCAAGCTGGCAACGCTCGTGTGGGAGAGATCCAGTGTTGCTAGATATCGTAAGTTCATATATTGTAAAGAAGAAAACTCCTTATTATAGGACAGATTTAAATGTCGAAGATTCTCAAACGGTGGAAATGAAAAATCTCTTCCATCCAATCTCTTGACACGATTGTAGCTGACATCCAATACTTGAAGTTGATACAAATATGGGAAACATATTGGGTCTAATTTTCTCAAAGTACAATTAGACAATTTAAGAAAAACTATGTCACTAAGAAAACATATAATCCTACCAAAAATAGGAGTATCTACATTTATATTAGACACGTCCACGTATTTCGTCTTATAGGTTACCAAATTAGAAATATCTATATATCCAGATATGTTTTCATTCACAGTCACTGTACCCGACACACAGCGGAAGCCGCTAGCGCACCACGTCACATTACAGTCAGCTTCGTCGTCACCGTGAGGGCAATCTGGATTCCCGTTACAGACCAGGTCAGGATGTAGACACATAGTGCTGTCTACGCAAGCAAAGTTTCCAACACACGGGGCAATATTGTAATGTAGTTCATCTTCGCCTGTAGGACAGTCTCGTGTCTCGTCAAGGACATAATGTTGAGGGATACAGTAACTGTTTGTACATTTAAAATATCCTTCTGGACACTCAAACGTTGAACAGTTTACAAGATGAGATAAATCTCTACATCCCATCATAGCTCCATACCTGTCTCTGACATAGACACACCTGGGAGCCCAGATACCATGTCCCAATATAGTGTAACAAGTGTCCGCTCTTTCCAGTTTTCCTATAGAGTCGTCCAGAACATTACAATCACGAATCCCATAGTTCAACTCGTCAACTTTGACACAATTAAAAATATCACAAATTAGAGCACACGTCTTGTTTCTCTTCAGATAAAAGTTGAGGATCTCACTTTCATCGTTACCTTTAATGTTGTTGTTGTGGTCACAAACATCACAATCAACCTCACCGTCATTGACAAACTGTACGGGTAAACAAGAGCCGTCACAACAATACACGCCGAAACATGTTTTTGTAGAGATCACCCTGTCATTACTGGTAGCAGCTGATTTAATCCCACACCAGACCTCATCCTTCCTGTTGTTGCAGTGGTTGATGTTGTCACAAACATAGAGGTAGGAAATGTACCTGGGATTATCTTCTTCCTCGCCACAATCAAACAATGGGAACAATTTCACTTTAGTTTGTTTAATAAATTTTAAGAATTCCGTGTTTCCAATGTTTGCAGACACAGAAACAATATTATCTCTAAATTCTACAAAATTCCCTTTAGATAAGGCTTGATTGTATTTTACTTTTACTGCCGGTTTGATTCTATCTTGGTTTGATACTTCAAATGTACGAGCCATGGATATCTCACATAAAACAAATTCGCTTAATGGAGACGAGCAGTCAATATCTACCCATTGATCTATAAAAGACTCAGTGTTTATCGACTCATTCACCATGACCTGATCAGTCCAGTTAAACTGCCACAAACTACATTTCTTAGCTCTACCACCAGACGGGTTTCCATTCAACCAATTATTAATCACAAGAGGGTGATAGTTAAAACCGTATTCTATTTCCCATCCAAATCTTTCGTGAACCTTCTCCGTGTTTCTCTTCAGACCGATATAGGTTGAAACAGAAAACTGACTGCCGTTTTGGATAAAGTCTTTCCTATAATTTTTCAGCTTTAAAAAGGAATATATTTTATATCGCAAAAAGTGCAATTCATCTTGTGTTTCTATTGTGGCCAGAGCCATAGTTCTTGGTCTAGCCATATCCCAACTTTCTTTATTGTTAAGTTGTAACAATTTGTAGCAAGATTTGGAATAGCGGCCTACACTTTGTTCAAAAGACCACCATCCGTTTTCGCACTGACCGCAAATCAACATATTAAATACTTCATATAAATCAAATGCATAACGTTTACCTATTTTAAGCATATCTATGAAGCTTACTATTTGATTCGCAACACCATCTCTTGACACCACAACAAATATCTTGATATTCGTAACTTGTTGCCCTACAATTCTTGGCACTCGTATGACGTCCTTTTCAGATAATGTATTCCCATCTATAAATAGAACAGCAAAGTGGGTGGCGTTCTCTCTCGCTCCACCCAACTCAGAAAACAAACGGTGAACAAATGTTATCTTCAGCTCAATGGTTTCCTCAACATTTGTGTATTCTTGAAAGGTGACCTCATCGCTGTTGTCTCCGTATAAGGGTGATTGAAGAGATGGATCAAGCTTCCAAGAGCTGACGTTAACGTTTGGATTGCTGGCAGAGAAACTGTCGATGACACCAGCCACCAATACTCGAGATGTTTTATTTATCTCTGATATACTCAATAGTCGCTTATTTAAATTATTAGCCATTGACAGTTCAATGTCAAAAACAAAAGTATCTGGTTTTTTTGAAAATAGAAATATAGCGTCTATGTCATCAGTGCTACATCCTTTTAGTGGAAAGTTTTTTGAGTCACATCCAGAGAAACCTGCAACAGAAAGTGTTGATATTAATATCATATCATACGGGGTTATTAAACACATATTAACAATAATTTGGTTATTGTTCATATAAACAAAAAGGAAGACCAAGGAATTCTTGCAGAAAACAGAAAGAAGGAGAGATGAAGATGATGGGGAAAACATGGAATGATCTTAGAGAATGGCAAGAAACAGAACGACTTGGAAAGTATTTATTGAAGACCTATGCTCCACAGGTAGCTGAAAGGTAGAAGAGGAAGATACAACTGGCGTTTAGTTCAACATATAATTATATATATTTATATATTTATTTATTTAGTTATATATGTATATGTATACACAAGCAACCACTTGTATATGTAATTGGCAGGCCATCTTTGTTGCAATTAAATGTGTTCAAGAAAGTAAACTTATACTGTATCAGTTACAGCTTTTTTTTTTTCTAAAGGTAATTTTTTTAATTTTCATGCGAAAGTCAATGGTTTTCATGGCCGCTTTGATCAGACTAGCAAGGTCCATGTGCCTGGTTTACTAACCGTTCACAAGAGACACTATGTCATTTGTTGTTTACTAACCGTTCACAAGAGACACTATGTCATTTGTTGTTTACTAACCGTTCACAACAGACACTAAGTCATTTGTTGTTTACTAACCGTTCACAAGAGACACTATGTCATTTGTTGTTTACTAACCGTTCACAAGAGACACTATGTCACTTGTTGTTTACTAACCGTTCACAAGAGACGCTATGCCATTTGTTGTTTACTAACCGTTCACAAGAGACACTATGTCACTTGTTGTTTACTAACCGTTCACAAGAGACGCTATGTCATTTGTTGTTTACTAATCGTTCACAAGAGACACTATGCCATTTGTTGTTTACTAACCGTTCACAAGAGACGCTATGCCATTTGTTGTTTACTAACCGTTCACAAGAGACACTATATCATTTGTTGTTTACTAACCATTCACAAGAGACAATATGTCATTTGTTATTTACTAACCGTTCACAAGAGACACAATGTCATTTGTTGTTTACTAACCGTTCACAAGAGGCACTATGTCATTTGTTCTTTACTAACCATTCACAAGAGACACTATGTCATTTGTTGTTTACTAACCGTTCACAAGAGACACTATGTCATTTGTTGTTTACTAACCGTTCACAGAAGACACTATATCATTTGTTATTTAATAACCGTTCACAAGAGACACTATGTCATTTGTTATTTACTAACCGTTCACAAGAGACACTATGTCATTTTTTGTTTACTAACCGTTCACAAGAGACACTATTTCATTTGTTGTTTACTAACCGTTCACAAGAGACACTATGTCATTTGTTGTTTACTAACCGTTCACAAGAGACACTATGTCATTTGTTGTTTACTAACCGTTCACAATAGGCACTATATCATTTGTTGTTTACTAACCGTTAACAATAGACACTATATCATTTGTTGTTTACTAACCGTTCACAATAGGCACTATATCATTTGTTGTTTACTAACCGTTCACAAGAGACACTATTTCATTTGTTGTTTACTAACCGTTCACAAGAGACACTATGTCATTTGTTGTTTACTAACCGTTCACAAGAGACACTATGTCATTTGTTGTTTACTAACCGTTCACAAGAGACACTATTTCATTTGTTGTTTACTAACCGTTCACAATAGACACTATATCATTTGTTGTTTACTAACCGTTCACAATAGGCACTATATCATTTGTTGTTTACTAACCGTTCACAAGAGACAGTATGTCATTTGTTGTTTACTAACCGTTCACAAGAGACACTATGTCATTTGTTGTTTACTAACCGTTCACAAGAGACGCTATGCCATTTGTTGTTTACTAACCGTTCACAAGAGACACTATATCATTTGTTGTTTACTAACCATTCACAAGAGACAATATGTCATTTGTTATTTACTAACCGTTCACAAGAGACACAATGTCATTTGTTGTTTACTAACCGTTCACAAGAGGCACTATGTCATTTGTTCTTTACTAACCATTCACAAGAGACACTATGTCATTTGTTGTTTACTAACCGTTCACAAGAGACACTATGTCATTTGTTGTTTACTAACCGTTCACAGAAGACACTATATCATTTGTTATTTAATAACCGTTCACAAGAGACACTATGTCATTTGTTATTTACTAACCGTTCACAAGAGACACTATGTCATTTTTTGTTTACTAACCGTTCACAAGAGACACTATTTCATTTGTTGTTTACTAACCGTTCACAAGAGACACTATGTCATTTGTTGTTTACTAACCGTTCACAAGAGACACTATGTCATTTGTTGTTTACTAACCGTTCACAATAGGCACTATATCATTTGTTGTTTACTAACCGTTCACAATAGACACTATATCATTTGTTGTTTACTAACCGTTCACAATAGGCACTATATCATTTGTTGTTTACTAACCGTTCACAAGAGACACTATTTCATTTGTTGTTTACTAACCGTTCACAAGAGACACTATGTCATTTGTTGTTTACTAACCGTTCACAAGAGACACTATTTCATTTGTTGTTTACTAACCGTTCACAATAGACACTATATCATTTGTTGTTTACTAACCGTTCACAATAGGCACTATATCATTTGTTGTTTACTAACCGTTCACAAGAGACAGTATGTCATTTGTTGTTTACTAACCGTTCACAAGAGACACTATGTCATTTGTTGTTTACTAACCGTTCACAATAGACACTATATCATTTGTTGTTTACTAACCGTTCACAATAGGCACTATATCATTTGTTGTTTACTAACCGTTCACAAGAGACACTATGTCATCTGTTGTTTACTAACCGTTCACAAGAGACACTATGTCATTTGTTATTTCCAAAACGTTCAAAGAAATCAAGCTTTCCTAGAGCCTTCGCTCAATGGTTTGAAGACGTAATCATAATATAATGAACCATTTAATTCAGACAATATAAACAACTACAAATCAAGTACATTCGCTAAAAGAAAACCGATATGTTCCTAGTCTTCTAACATCTAACTATAGGAATGTTCGTCAATGTATGTTTCATACTCAAACATTTCTATCAAAGACAAGGAATTCGAAATCTTACTATCAGAGTAAAACAGAAACAACCATGGGTAGAGCATGTCAAAGAAATATTGAATAGATCACAACCACTAAACTGCCATCTTCTCTATGAGGGAGTAGTTTGATCTACGTTAGATGTGTCCTGCCAAGAATTTTCACTTGATGAACTTCCATCAAGAAACTAAAAAAAACCTAACGTCAGGAGATGATATCTCAGGAGAAATGCTAAAACCACCCGATAACAATACATTAAATGATCCTTTCACTTCCCGATTATTTTGCTGCTTTGAACTGAATTATCGGATAGGACTTTGATTTGTGAAAACTGATGCCATCAAAGGAAAAATTATGTTACAATTGTTTTAAAATAAAGTATATCATATAATATTTAAAATTAAATGTATGACTTATTGCACAAAATGGAAATAATATATATTGATAAAAAAACCACATTGGAAAATATTTTAAATTTGAAGAAAAATGAAAACAAAGGATGAAAAATTGACTCACACCTTGATCACAAAAGAACGAATTAATAATATAAACATACTAATTCTGACGGAAATTAAGTTTGCTTACATTTCACGGATGTTTTAGTTTGTGAAATAATCCATGGGACAGTAGTAGGTTCATACGTTTCCATTGAAATAATGATGCACGACAATAACACACAAAAATATGCACACAATGAGGCACATTTTCAATCTAAGGATATTCCCCCAACACCTGTTAATGTATAGGTCTCAGAAGCGGAAACGTATATATATATATATATATATATAAAATGAGTTTAACTAGAAGTAACGGTAGTAGTTAAGCTCTTGAAAGGATACTTCGGGAATAATTGAGTTGATTGGTTAATGAGTAATCTAATGAGCAATTGACTGTTTCCCGCCAGTTCTTTTTTTCCGCTCGTGATAAAGCCACGCCCACAAAAACACTGGAAATCAAATGACCAACGAAGGACATATATACCTATTGTAAAGATACTTTTATGATGTACATTATATATATATATATATATATATATATATATATATATATATATATATATAGATATATATGAAGATACCAACTAGAAAAACTCAAATCAATACGCTAACGGCAAAGAGCGCTAAGGACATTAGTGTACCGAATATTTTACAAAAAGCCTTCAGCAAGGTTATCATGTATTTTCTTCTTTCTAGCGCTTATCTTTTAGATAATCTTTAGGAGACTAACTTTCTTAAATTTCATATTACTTTAGGTGATGTTTGCCGAAGAGTTGGTGATAGTCCATCATCATTTGGATGATCTTACAGAGGATAGACGCTTAAACGGTGATGTAGTTTGCCTGTGACAGACACAGATTTGAGAAAAGAATAGCAACCTTGGCTCCAGTTATAGAACCTATTCTTTCGCCGTTACACAAACATCGCCGTACTAACTTCAAAGCAAGGTAAGGGTATAAATTTCGTCTTTTTAAGAAATCGAGAAGTGATTAAGCACCGTACTTAGAGATGCAATAATTAAAATGAACACCACCGCAAATTCTTAAACTATGAAACGTGCAATAGACCTAATATCCAAACATCAATTCCATGCTATAAGTGACAAACTGCCCGTCATATACAGCGTGTTTTTTCGCCAACTAGGAGACTCATTTTACGATTCTGACGTGAACGCTAGACTCGCGATAGAACAATCTGCAACCGAGGCTTACAACTGCATTGTAGTAAGTAAACTACACCATGGATAATCTCACAGGGCGGACATTTCTCAATTAAAATAAATATATTGAAAATATTCAAAGAATGTTTTTTTTATAAAGAAAAATGTCTGTTGTTGTTAATATATATTTTTTAATTAGATCTTGTGACGTGTCCAAATGAGAACAATATAATTACCATACAACGGAGATAAAAGTCGACATAAAATATAAGACAACGCCTTATTTTTTTTTTTATGTTTTACTTTATTTAATACAACGAAGATAGGACATCTGTGACGACAATTAATAACAATTATTCTTATCGATCTTTACAGTTAGAATTGGGCCGCTCTAAACAAAACGCACATGGAATTTTATATCTCGGCAGTATGATACATTTCTGATATTTTATTTTACACAAACGTCAACTGGTTGTAGCAAGCAATCATGATATGTCGGTAGTTTGGTAACATATTAGTGTCGTTTGCAGGATGCTATTTTACTGAAAAGCTTCGCTCGTGACTGAATCTCCCAATATTGGATAGACAGAGCCAACCTCAGAATGAACACAATGCATTTTTGAAGTGTCTGGTATCAGCTCCGTTCGTCTGCGCCTTTTGTCTTCTGATTGTCACATCACCTCCTCCTCAAATGTTGCGTGCCGTCTTTTTTTTCATATTGTCCACATGCTACGATCTACAGCCAGATGTTCCCAGTTTTTCACTGATACTTGAACACCCAAAGAAACCCTGTAAACATCCTTATATCTGAACACTGCTGTGTGCCCAGGTCTCGTTCCATCTCTCAGTTTGTCCACATGCTACGATCTACAGCCAGATGTTCCCAGTTTTTCACTGATACTTGAACACCCAAAGAAACCCTGTAAACATCCTTATATCTGAACACTGCTGTGTGCCCAGGTCTCGTTCCATCTCTCAGTTTGCGACATGCTACGATCTACAGCCAGATGTTCCCAGTTTTTCACTGATACTTGAACACCCAAAGGAACCCTGTAAACATCCTTATATCTGAACACTGCTGTGTGCCCAGGTCTCGTTCCATCTCTCAGCTTGTCCACATGCTACGATCTACAGCCAGATGTTCCCAGTTTTTCACTGATACTTGAACACCCAAAGAAACCCTGTAAACATCCTTATATCTGAACACTGCTGTGTGCCCAGGTCTCGTTCCATCTCTCAGTTTGTCCACATGCTACGATCTACAGCCAGATTTTCCCAGTTTTTCACTGATACTTGAACACCCAAAGAAACCCTGTAAACATCCTTATATCTGAACACTGCTGTGTGCCCAGGTCTCGTTCCATCTCTCAGTTTGTCCACATGCTACGATCTACAGCCAGATTTTCCCAGTTTTTCACTGATACTTGAACACCCAAAGAAACCCTGTAAACATCCTTATATCTGAACACTGCTGTGTGCCCAGGTCTCGTTCCATCTCTCAGTTTGTCCACATGCTACGATCTACAGCCAGATGTTCCCAGTTTTTCACTGATACTTGAACACCCAAAGAAACCCTGTAAACATCCTTATATCTGAACACTGCTGTGTGCCCATGTCTCGTTCCATCTCTCAGTTTGTCCACATGCTACGATCTACAGCCAGATGTTCCCAGTTTTTCACTGATACTTGAACACCCAAAGAAACCCTGTAAACATCCTTATATCTGAACACAGCTGTGTGCCCAGGTCTCGTTCCATCTCTCAGTTTGTCCACATGCTACGATCTACAGCCAGATGTTCCCAGTTTTTCACTGATACTTGAACACCCAAAGAAACCCTGTAAACATCCTTATATCTGAACACTGCTGTGTGCCCAGGTCTCGTTCCATCTCTCAGTTTGTCCACATGCTACGATCTACAGCCAGATGTTCCCAGTTTTTCACTGATACTTGAACACCCAAAGAAACCCTGTAAACATCCTTATATCTGAACACTGCTGTGTGCCCAGGTCTCGTTCCATCTCTCAGTTTGTCCACATGCTACGATCTACAGCCAGATGTTCCCAGTTTTTCACTGATACTTGAACACCCAAAGAAACCCTGTAAACATCCTTATATCTGAACACTGCTGTGTGCCCAGGTCTCGTTCCATCTCTCAGTTTGTCCACATGCTACGATCTACAGCCAGATGTTCCCAGTTTTTCACTGATACTTGAACACCCAAAGAAACCCTGTAAACATCCTTATATCTGAACACTGCTGTGTGCCCAGGTCTCGTTCCATCTCTCAGTTTGTCCACATGCTACGATCTACAGCCAGATGTTCCCAGTTTTTCACTGATACTTGAACACCCAAAGAAACCCTGTAAACATCCTTATATCTGAACACTGCTGTGTGCCCAGGTCTCGTTCCATCTCTCAGTTTGTCCACATGCTACGATCTACAGCCAGATGTTCCCACTTTTTCACTGATACTTGAACACCCAAAGAAACCCTGTAAACATCCTTATATCTGAACACTGCTGTGTGCCCAGGTCTCGTTTCATCTCTCAGCTTGTCCACATACCACGATCTACAGCCAGATTTTCCCAGTTTTTCACTGATACTTGAACACCCAAAGAAACCCTGTAAACATCCTTATATCTGAACACTGCTGTGTGCCCAGGTCTCGTTCCATCTCTCAGTTTGTCCACATGCTACGATCTACAGCCAGATTTTCCCAGTTTTTCACTGATACTTGAACACCCAAAGAAACCCTGTAAACATCCTTATATCTGAACACTGCTGTGTGCCCAGGTCTCGTTCCATTCTCAGTTTGTCCACATGCTACGATCTACAGCCAGATGTTCCCAGTTTTTCACTGATACTTGAACACCCAAAGAAACCCTGTAAACATCCTTATATCTGAACACTGCTGTGTGCCCAGGTCTCGTTCCATCTCTCAGTTTGTCCACATGCTACGATCTACAGCCAGATTTTCCCAGTTTTTCACTGATACTTGAACACCCAAAGAAACCCTGTAAACATCCTTATATCTGAACACTGCTGTGTGCCCAGGTCTCGTTCCATCTCTCAGTTTGTCCACATGCTACGATCTACAGCCAGATTTTCCCAGTTTTTCACTGATACTTGAACACCCAAAGAAACCCTGTAAACATCCTTATATCTGAACACTGCTGTGTGCCCAGGTCTCGTTCCATCTCTCAGTTTGTCCACATGCTACGATCTACAGCCAGATTTTCCCAGTTTTTCACTGATACTTGAACACCCAAAGAAACCCTGTAAACATCCTTATATCTGAACACTGCTGTGTGCCCAGGTCTCGTTCCATCTCTCAGTTTGTCCACATGCTACGATCTACAGCCAGATGTTCCCAGTTTTTCACTGATACTTGAACACCCAAAGAAACCCTGTAAACATCCTTATATCTGAACACTGCTGTGTGCCCAGGTCTCGTTCCATCTCTCAGTTTGTCCACATGCTACGATCTACAGCCAGATGTTCCCAGTTTTTCACTGATACTTGAACACCCAAAGAAACCCTGTAAACATCCTTATATCTGAACACTGCTGTGTGCCCAGGTCTCGTTCCATCTCTCAGTTTGTCCACATGCTACGATCTACAGCCAGATGTTCCCAGTTTTTCACTGATACTTGAACACCCAAAGAAACCATGTAAACATCCTTATATCTGAACACTGCTGTGTGCCCAGGTCTCGTTCCATCTCTCAGTTTGTCCACATGCTACGATCTACAGCCAGATGTTCCCTGTTTTTCACTGATACTTGAACACCCAAAGAAACCCTGTAAACATCCTTATATCTGAACACTGCTGTGTGCCCAGGTCTCGTTCCATCTCTCAGTTTGTCCACATGCTACGATCTACAGCCAGATGTTCCCAGTTTTTCACTGATACTTGAACACCCAAAGAAACCCTGTAAACATCCTTATATCTGAACACTGCTGTGTGCCCAGGTCTCGTTCCATCTCTCAGTTTGTCCACATGCTACGATCTACAGCCAGATGTCCCAATTTTTCACTGATACTTGAACACCCAAAGAAACCCTGTAAACATCCTTATATCTGAACACTGCTGTGTGCCCAGGTCTCGTTCCATCTCTCAGTTTGTCCACATGCTACGATCTACAGCCAGATGTTCCCAGTTTTTCACTGATACTTGAACACCCAAAGAAACCCTGTAAACATCCTTATATCTGAACACTGCTGTGTGCCCAGGTCTCGTTCCATCTCTCAGTTTGTCCACATGCAACGATCTACAGCCAGATGTTCCCAGTTTTTCACTGATACTTGAACACCCAAAGAAACCCTGTAAACATCCTTATATCTGAACACTGCTGTGTGCCCAGGTCTCGTTCCATCTCTCAGTTTGTCCACATGCTACGATCTACAGCCAGATGTTCCCAGTTTTTCACTGATACTTGAACACCCAAAGAAACCCTGTAAACATCCTTATATCTGAACACTGCTGTGTGCCCAGGTCTCGTTCCATCTCTCAGTTTGTCCACATGCTACGATCTACAGCCAGATGTTCCCAGTTTTTCACTGATACTTGAACACCCAAAGAAACCCTGTAAACATCCTTATATCTGAACACTGCTGTGTGCCCAGGTCTCGTTCCATCTCTCAGCTTGTCCACATGCTACGATCTACAGCCAGATTTTCCCAGTTTTTCACTGATACTTGAACACCCAAAGAAACCCTGTAAACATCCATATATCTGAACACTGCTGTGTGCCCAGGTCTCGTTCCATCTCTCAGTTTGTCCACATGCTACGATCTACAGCCAGATTTTCCCAGTTTTTCACTGATACTTGAACACCCAAAGAAACCCTGTAAACATCCTTATATCTGAACACTGCTGTGTGCCCAGGTCTCGTTCCATCTCTCAGTTTGTCCACATGCTACGATCTACAGCCAGATGTTCCCAGTTTTTCACTGATACTTGAACACCCAAAGAAACCCTGTAAACATCCTTATATCTGAACACTGCTGTGTGCCCAGGTCTCGTTCCATCTCTCAGTTTGTCCACATGCTACGATCTACAGCCAGATTTTCCCAGTTTTTCACTGATACTTGAACACCCAAAGAAACCCTGTAAACATCCTTATATCTGAACACTGCTGTGTGCCCAGGTCTCGTTCCATCTCTCAGTTTGTCCACATGCTACGATCTACAGCCAGATGTTCCCAGTTTTTCACTGATACTTGAACACCCAAAGAAACCCTGTAAACATCCTTATATCTGAACACTGCTGTGTGCCCAGGTCTCGTTCCATCTCTCAGTTTGTCCACATGCTACGATCTACAGCCAGATGTTCCCAGTTTTTCACTGATACTTGAACACCCAAAGAAACCCTGTAAACATCCTTATATCTGAACACTGCTGTGTGCCCAGGTCTCGTTCCATCTCTCAGCTTGTCCACATGCTACGATCTACAGCCAGATTTTCCCAGTTTTTCACTGATACTTGAACACCCAAAGAAACCCTGTAAACATCCTTATATCTGAACACTGCTGTGTGCCCAGGTCTCGTTCCATCTCTCAGTTTGTCCACATGCTACGATCTACAGCCAGATTTTCCCAGTTTTTCACTGATACTTGAACACCCAAAGAAACCCTGTAAACATCCTTATATCTGAACACTGCTGTGTGCGCAAGCCACCCTACAACGCGAAGCAAGAAGATGCGCAAACGAATACTGGAACAATCTATGCTCTGAAATACAGAAAGCCTCAGACAGGGGCGACTCAAAAACCATGCATGACAATATAAAAAAGGCCCTTGGACCAAAAATAACAAAATTAGCCCCCTAAAATCCAAGTTTGGAGAACCTATTACTGACAAGGGACAACAAATGCAAAGATGGGTTGAACACTACTCTAATCTATACAGTGACGACAGACCAGCAAACACAGCTCTAGCACAATCAATACCCAAATATCCTACAATGTTTGAACTGGATGTTGAGCCTACTATGAACGAACTTGCTGACGCTATAAATGCCCTCTCAAGAGGAAAAGCTGCAGGAAATGACAACATTCCCACAGATGTACTAAAGGACAACCTAAGCGTACTACTTCCACACCTATACAAACTGCTAATTAAATGCTGGAGAAACGGAGAAATACCTCATGATATGAGAAATGCTAAGATTATAACGCTGTACAAGAATAAAGGAGACAGGGGTGACTGCAACAATTACAGAGGCATTTCTCTCCTTAGCACAACAGGCAAAGCTTTTGCTAGAGTCGTACTTAATCGCCTGCATAGACTTGCAGAACGGGTGCTTCCCGAGTCCCAATGCGGTTTCAGACCCGGGAGATCAACCATAGATATGATCTTCACTCTTAGACAACTGCAGGAAAAATGTCGGGAACAAAATATGCCGCTCTATATTGCCTTTGTGGATCTCACAAAGGCATTCGACACAGTAAACAGAGATGGTCTCTACAAGGTGTTAGAAGGCATAGGCTGCCCTCCTAAATTACTTAGGCTGATAATTTCCTTCCATGAAGACATGAATGGCCAAGTCCATTTTGATGGGAGTCCATCAGAGAATTTCAAAGTCAACAAAGGAGTGAAACAGGGATGTGTCCTCGCCCCCACCCTTTTTGGTATATTTTTTGCTGCCCTCCTAAATTACACCTTCGAAAACAGCTCAGGAGATATTTACATTCGCACAAGACCAGATGGCTCACTGTTCAACCTAGCACGACTAAGAGCAAAAACCAAAACAAATGTTGCCCTACTTAAAGAATTTTTATTTGCTGACGATGCAGCCCTAGTCGCTCATAGTGAGGCCACCCTACAGTCGCTGATCAACAACCTGGATAAAGCATGCGACCTTTTTTCACTGTCAATTAATGTTCAGAAGACAGTAATACTAAATCAAGGTGACTTCAAACCTATATCTATTACTCTAAAAGACTGCCCACTAGAATCAGTACAGAAATTTACATATCTTGGATCCACAGTTACGCAAACCATCTCTCTTGATGAAGAAATAAACTGTCGAATTGGTAAGGCAGCTACGACCTTCGGCAAACTCACAAAAAGGGCATGGAACAACACGAAACTAACTCAAAAGACTAAACTCTTAATATATCAAGCTTGTGTGCTTAGCACACTACTATATGGATCCGAAACCTGGACAACATACTCAAACCAGGAAAAAAGACTAAATGTCTTCCACATGCGATGTCTCCGCAAAATAATGCACATCAAATGGCAGGACAAAATAACCAACTTAACTGTCCTGCAACGTGCTAAGACCCTAACAATCATGTCGATGCTCAGAAGTCGAAGGCTAAGATGGCTGGGGCATGTCCAACGGATGGAAGAAAAACGCATTCCTAGGCAAATACTATATGGCGAGCTAAAACACGGAAAACGACAAATCGGCAGACCTAAACTACGATATAGAGATATCTGCAAATCATCTCTGAAAGACTTCGCCATCTGTGAAAACGACTGGCAACATCTGGCAAGTGATCGCACATCATGGAGAGCACGTATAAGGAACGGTATAACAACATTTGAGACTGTTCTAAGACAGGACTTAGAAGAGAAGAGACTCATGAAAAAGGATGGTAAACCCTGTGGACCAGCGAGCCTGACCTGTTCATTATGTGACCGCGTGTGTTTGTCAAACATTGGTAGAATTAGCCACGAGAGAAGCTGTTCGGCAAAAACAATACCTCAAAAAAATACGCAATAGCCTCCACTAGACCGTCTGACAAGACGAAAAGGGCCATATATGTGTGCCCAGGTCTCGTTCCATCTCTCAGTGTGTCCACATGCTACGATCTACAGCCAGATGTTCCCAGTTTTTCACTGATACTTGAACACCCAAAGAAACCCTGTAAACATCCTTATATCTGAACACTGCTGTGTGCCCAGGTCTCGTTCCATCTCTCAGTTTGTCCACATGCTACGATCTACAGCCAGATTTTCCCAGTTTTTCACTGATACTTGAACACCCAAAGAAACCCTGTAAACATCCTTATATCTGAACACTGCTGTGTGCCCAGGTCTCGTTCCATCTCTCAGTTTGTCCACATGCTACAATCTACAGCCAGATTTTCCCAGTTTTCCACTGATACTTGAACACCCAAAGAAACCCTGTAAACATCCTTATATCTGAACACTGCTGTGTGCCCAGGTCTCGTTCCATCTCTCAGTTTGTCCACATGCTACGATCTACAGCCAGATGTTCCCAGTTTTTCACTGATACTTGAACACCCAAAGAAACCCTGTAAACATCCTTATATCTGAACACTGCTGTGTGCCCAGGTCTCGTTCCATCTCTCAGTTTGTCCACATGCTACGATCTACAGCCAGATGTTCCCAGTTTTTCTCTGATACTTGAACACCCAAAGAAACCCTGTAAACATCCTTATATCTGAACACTGCTGTGTGCCCAGGTCTCGTTCCATCTCTCAGTTTGTCCACATGCTACGATCTACAGCCAGATGTTCCCAGTTTTTCACTGATACTTGAACACCCAAAGAAACCCTGTAAACATCCTTATATCTGAACACTGCTGTGTGCCCAGGTCTCGTTCCATCTCTCAGTTTGTCCACATGCTACGATCTACAGCCAGATGTTCCCAGTTTTTCACTGATACTTGAACACCCAAAGAAACCCTGTAAACATCCTTATATCTGAACACTGCTGTGTGCCCAGGTCTCGTTCCATCTCTCAGTTTGTCCACATGCTACGATCTACAGCCAGATGTTCCCAGTTTTTCACTGATACTTGAACACCCAAAGAAACCCTGTAAACATCCTTATATCTGAACACTGCTGTGTGCCCAGGTCTCGTTCCATATCTAAGTTTGTCCACATGCTACGATCTACAGCCAGATGTTCCCAGTTTTTCACTGATACTTGAACACCCAAAGAAACCCTGTAAACATCCTTATATCTGAACACTGCTGTGTGCCCAGGTCTCGTTCCATCTCTCAGTTTGTCCACATGCTACGATCTACAGCCAGATTTTCCCAGTTTTTCACTGATACTTGAACACCCAAAGAAACCCTGTAAACATCCTTATATCTGAACACTGCTGTGTGCCCAGGTCTCGTTCCATCTCTCAGTTTGTCCACATGCTACGATCTACAGCCAGATGTTCCCAGTTTTTCACTGATACTTGAACACCCAAAGAAACCCTGTAAACATCCTTATATCTGAACACTGCTGTGTGCCCAGGTCTCGTTCCATCTCTCAGTTTGTCCACATGCTACGATCTACAGCCAGATGTTCCCAGTTTTTCACTGATACTTGAACACCCAAAGAAACCCTGTAAACATCCTTATATCTGAACACTGCTGTGTGCCCAGGTCTCGTTCCATCTCTCAGTTTGTCCACATGCTACGATCTACAGCCAGATGTTCCCAGTTTTTCACTGATACTTGAACACCCAAAGAAACCCTGTAAACATCCTTATATCTGAACACTGCTGTGTGCCCAGGTCTCGTTCCATCTCTCAGCTTGTCCACATGCTACGATCTACAGCCAGATTTTTCCAGTTTTTCACTGATACTTGAACACCCAAAGAAACCCTGTAAACATCCTTATATCTGAACACTGCTGTGTGCCCAGGTCTCGTTCCATCTCTCAGTTTGTCCACATGCTACGATCTACAGCCAGATTTTCCCAGTTTTTCACTGATACTTGAACACCCAAAGAAACCCTGTAAACATCCTTATATCTGAACACTGCTGTGTGCCCAGGTCTCGTTCCATCTCTCAGTTTGTCCACATGCTACAATCTACAGCCAGATTTTCCCAGTTTTCCACTGATACTTGAACACCCAAAGAAACCCTGTAAACATCCTTATATCTGAACACTGCTGTGTGCCCAGGTCTCGTTCCATCTCTCAGTTTGTCCACATGCTACGATCTACAGCCAGATGTTCCCAGTTTTTCACTGATACTTGAACACCCAAAGAAACCCTGTAAACATCCTTATATCTGAACACTGCTGTGTGCCCAGGTCTCGTTCCATCTCTCAGTTTGTCCACATGCTACGATCTACAGCCAGATGTTCCCAGTTTTTCTCTGATACTTGAACACCCAAAGAAACCCTGTAAACATCCTTATATCTGAACACTGCTGTGTGCCCAGGTCTCGTTCCATCTCTCAGTTTGTCCACATGCTACGATCTACAGCCAGATGTTCCCAGTTTTTCACTGATACTTGAACACCCAAAGAAACCCTGTAAACATCCTTATATCTGAACACTGCTGTGTGCCCAGGTCTCGTTCCATCTCTCAGTTTGTCCACATGCTACGATCTACAGCCAGATGTTCCCAGTTTTTCACTGATACTTGAACACCCAAAGAAACCCTGTAAACATCCTTATATCTGAACACTGCTGTGTGCCCAGGTCTCGTTCCATCTCTCAGTTTGTCCACATGCTACGATCTACAGCCAGATGTTCCCAGTTTTTCACTGATACTTGAACACCCAAAGAAACCCTGTAAACATCCTTATATCTGAACACTGCTGTGTGCCCAGGTCTCGTTCCATCTCTCAGTTTGTCCACATGCTACGATCTACAGCCAGATGTTCCCAGTTTTTCACTGATACTTGAACACCCAAAGAAACCCTGTAAACATCCTTATATCTGAACACTGCTGTGTGCCCAGGTCTCGTTCCATCTCTCAGCTTGTCCACATGCTACGATCTACAGCCAGATTTTTCCAGTTTTTCACTGATACTTGAACACCCAAAGAAACCCTGTAAACATCCTTATATCTGAACACTGCTGTGTGCCCAGGTCTCGTTCCATCTCTCAGTTTGTCCACATGCTACGATCTACAGCCAGATTTTCCCAGTTTTTCACTGATACTTGAACACCCAAAGAAACCCTGTAAACATCCTTATATCTGAACACTGCTGTGTGCCCAGGTCTCGTTCCATCTCTCAGTTTGTCCACATGCTACAATCTACAGCCAGATTTTCCCAGTTTTCCACTGATACTTGAACACCCAAAGAAACCCTGTAAACATCCTTATATCTGAACACTGCTGTGTGCCCAGGTCTCGTTCCATCTCTCAGTTTGTCCACATGCTACGATCTACAGCCAGATGTTCCCAGTTTTTCACTGATACTTGAACACCCAAAGAAACCCTGTAAACATCCTTATATCTGAACACTGCTGTGTGCCCAGGTCTCGTTCCATCTCTCAGTTTGTCCACATGCTACGATCTACAGCCAGATGTTCCCAGTTTTTCTCTGATACTTGAACACCCAAAGAAACCCTGTAAACATCCTTATATCTGAACACTGCTGTGTGCCCAGGTCTCGTTCCATCTCTCAGTTTGTCCACATGCTACGATCTACAGCCAGATGTTCCCAGTTTTTCACTGATACTTGAACACCCAAAGAAACCCTGTAAACATCCTTATATCTGAACACTGCTGTGTGCCCAGGTCTCGTTCCATCTCTCAGTTTGTCCACATGCTACGATCTACAGCCAGATGTTCCCAGTTTTTCACTGATACTTGAACACCCAAAGAAACCCTGTAAACATCCTTATATCTGAACACTGCTGTGTGCCCAGGTCTCGTTCCATCTCTCAGTTTGTCCACATGCTACGATCTACAGCCAGATTTTCCCAGTTTTTCACTGATACTTGAACACCCAAAGAAACCCTGTAAACATCCTTATATCTGAACACTGCTGTGTGCCCAGGTCTCGTTCCATCTCTCAGTTTGTCCACATGCTACGATCTACAGCCAGATGTTCCCAGTTTTTCACTGATACTTGAACACCCAAAGAAACCCTGTAAACATCCTTATATCTGAACACTGCTGTGTGCCCAGGTCTCGTTCCATCTCTCAGTTTGTCCACATGCTACGATCTACAGCCAGATGTTCCCAGTTTTTCACTGATACTTGAACACCCAAAGAAACCCTGTAAACATCCTTATATCTGAACACTGCTGTGTGCCCAGGTCTCGTTCCATCTCTCAGTTTGTCCACATGCTACGATCTACAGCCAGATGTTCCCAGTTTTTCACTGATACTTGAACACCCAAAGAAACCCTGTAAACATCCTTATATCTGAACACTGCTGTGTGCCCAGGTCTCGTTCCATCTCTCAGCTTGTCCACATGCTACGATCTACAGCCAGATTTTTCCAGTTTTTCACTGATACTTGAACACCCAAAGAAACCCTGTAAACATCCTTATATCTGAACACTGCTGTGTGCCCAGGTCTCGTTCCATCTCTCAGTTTGTCCACATGCTACGATCTACAGCCAGATGTTCCCAGTTTTTCACTGATACTTGAACACCCAAAGAAACCCTGTAAACATCCTTATATCTGAACACTGCTGTGTGCCCAGGTCTCGTTCCATCTCTCAGTTTGTCCACATGCTACGATCTACAGCCAGATGTTCCCAGTTTTTCACTGATACTTGAACACCCAAAGAAACCCTGTAAACATCCTTATATCTGAACACTGCTGTGTGCCCAGGTCTCGTTCCATCTCTCAGTTTGTCCACATGCTACGATCTACAGCCAGATGTTCCCAGTTTTTCACTGATACTTGAACACCCAAAGAAACCCTGTAAACATCCTTATATCTGAACACTGCTGTGTGCCCAGGTCTCGTTCCATCTCTCAGTTTGTCCACATGCTACGATCTACAGCCAGATTTTCCCAGTTTTTCACTGATACTTGAACACCCAAAGAAACCCTGTAAACATCCTTATATCTGAACACTGCTGTGTGCCCAGGTCTCGTTCCATCTCTCAGTTTGTCCACATGCTACGATCTACAGCCAGATGTTCCCAGTTTTTCACTGATACTTGAACACCCCAAGAAACCCTGTAAACATCCTTATATCTAAACACTGCTGTGTGCCCAGGTCTCGTTCCATCTCTAAGTTTGTCCACATGCTACGATCTACAGCCAGATTTTCCCAATTTTTCACTGATACTTGAACACCCAAAGAAACCCTGTAAACATCCTTATATCTGAACACTGCTGTGTGCCCAGGTCTCGTTCCATCTCTCAGTTTGTCCACATGCTACGATCTACAGCCAGATGTTCCCAGTTTTTCACTGATACTTGAACACCCAAAGAAACCCTGTAAACATCCTTATATCTGAACACTGCTGTGTGCCCAGGTCTCGTTCCATCTCTCAGTTTGTCCACATGCTACGATCTACAGCCAGATGTTCCCAGTTTTTCACTGATACTTGAACACCCAAAGAAACCCTGTAAACATCCTTATATCTGAACACTGCTGTGTGCCCAGGTCTCGTTCCATCTCTCAGTTTGTCCACATGCTACGATCTACAGCCAGATGTTCCCAGTTTTTCACTGATACTTGAACACCCAAAGAAACCCTGTAAACATCCTTATATCTGAACACTGATGTGTGCCCAGGTCTCGTTCCATCTCTCAGTTTGTCCACATGCTACGATCTACAGCCAGATGTTCCCAGTTTTTCACTGATACTTGAACACCCAAAGAAACCCTGTAAACATCCTTATATCTGAACACTGCTGTGTGCCCAGGTCTCGTTCCATCTCTCAGTTTGTCCACATGCTACGATCTACAGCCAGATGTTCCCAGTTTTTCACTGATACTTGAACACCCAAAGAAACCCTGTAAACATCCTTATATCTGAACACTGCTGTGTGCCCAGGTCTCGTTCCATCTCTCAGTTTGTCCACATGCTACGATCTACCGCCAGATGTTCCCAGTTTTTCACTGATACTTGAACACCCAAAGAAACCCTGTAAACATCCTTATATCTGAACACTGCTGTGTGCCCAGGTCTCGTTCCATATCTAAGTTTGTCCACATGCTACGATGTACAGCCAGATGTTCCCAGTTTTTCACTGATACTTGAACACCCAAAGAAACCCTGTAAACATCCTTATATCTGAACACTGCTGTGTGCCCAGGTCTCGTTCCATCTCTCAGTTTGTCCACATGCTACGATCTACAGCCAGATTTTCCCAGTTTTTCACTGATACTTGAACACCCAAAGAAACCCTGTAAACATCCTTATATCTGAACACTGCTGTGTGCCCAGGTCTCGTTCCATCTCTCAGTTTGTCCACATGCTACGATCTACAGCCAGATGTTCCCAGTTTTTCACTGATACTTGAACACCCAAAGAAACCCTGTAAACATCCTTATATCTGAACACTGCTGTGTGCCCAGGTCTCGTTCCATCTCTCAGTTTGTCCACATGCTACGATCTACAGCCAGATGTTCCCAGTTTTTCACTGATACTTGAACACCCAAAGAAACCCTGTAAACATCCTTATATCTGAACACTGCTGTGTGCCCAGGTCTCGTTCCATCTCTCAGTTTGTCCACATGCTACGATCTACAGCCAGATGTTCCCAGTTTTTCACTGATACTTGAACACCCAAAGAAACCCTGTAAACATCCTTATATCTGAACACTGCTGTGTGCCCAGGTCTCGTTCCATCTCTCAACTTGTCCACATGCTACGATCTACAGCCAGATTTTTCCAGTTTTTCACTGATACTTGAACACCCAAAGAAACCCTGTAAACATCCTTATATCTGAACACTGCTATGTGCCCAGGTCTCGTTCCATCTCTCAGTTTGTCCACATGCTACGATCTACAGCCAGATGTTCCCAGTTTTTCACTGATACTTGAACACCCAAAGAAACCCTGTAAACATCCTTATATCTGAACACTGCTGTGTGCCCAGGTCTCGTTCCATCTCTCAGTTTGTCCACATGCTACGATCTACAGCCAGATGTTCCCAGTTTTTCACTGATACTTGAACACCCCAAGAAACCCTGTAAACATCCTTATATCTGAACACTGCTGTGTGCCCAGGTCTCGTTCCATCTCTCAGTTTGTCCACATGCTACGATCTACAGCCAGATTTTCCCAGTTTTTCACTGATACTTGAACACCCAAAGAAACCCTGTAAACATCCTTATATCTGAACACTGCTGTGTGCCCAGGTCTCGTTCCATCTCTCAGTTTGTCCACATGCTACGATCTACAGCCAGATGTTCCCAGTTTTTCACTGATACTTGAACACCCAAAGAAACCCTGTAAACATCCTTATATCTGAACACTGCTGTGTGCCCAGGTCTCGTTCCATCTCTCAGTTTGTCCACATGCTACGATCTACAGCCAGATGTTCCCAGTTTTTCACTGATACTTGAACACCCAAAGAAACCCTGTAAACATCCTTATATCTGAACACTGCTGTGTGCCCAGGTCTCGTTCCATCTCTCAGTTTGTCCACATGCTACGATCTACAGCCAGATGTTCCCAGTTTTTCACTGATACTTGAACACCCAAAGAAACCCTGTAAACATCCTTATATCTGAACACTGCTGTGTGCCCAGGTCTCGTTCCATCTCTCAGTTTGTCCACATGCTACGATCTACAGCCAGATGTTCCCAGTTTTTCACTGATACTTGAACACCCAAAGAAACCCTGTAAACATCCTTATATCTGAACACTGCTGTGTGCCCAGGTCTCGTTCCATCTCTCAGCTTGTCCACATGCTACGATCTACAGCCAGATTTTCCAGTTTTTCACTGATACTTGAACACCCAAAGAAACCCTGTAAACATCCTTATATCTGAACACTGCTGTGTGCCCAGGTCTCGTTCCATCTCTCAGTTTGTCCACATGCTACGATCTACAGCCAGATGTTCCCAGTTTTTCACTGATACTTGAACACCCAAAGAAACCCTGTAAACATCCTTATATCTGAACACTGCTGTGTGCCCAGGTCTCGTTCCATCTCTCAGTTTGTCCACATGCTACGATCTACAGCCAGATGTTCCCAGTTTTTCACTGATACTTGAACACCCAAAGAAACCCTGTAAACATCCTTATATCTGAACACTGCTGTGTGCCCAGGTCTCGTTCCATCTCTCAGTTTGTCCACATGCTACGATCTACAGCCAGATGTTCCCAGTTTTTCACTGATACTTGAACACCCAAAGAAACCCTGTAAACATCCTTATATCTGAACACTGCTGTGTGCCCAGGTCTCGTTCCATCTCTCAGTTTGTCCACATGCTACGATCTACAGCCAGATTTTCCCAGTTTTTCACTGATACTTGAACACCCAAAGAAACCCTGTAAACATCCTTATATCTGAACACTGCTGTGTGCCCAGGTCTCGTTCCATCTCTCAGTTTGTCCACATGCTACGATCTACAGCCAGATGTTCCCAGTTTTTCACTGATACTTGAACACCCCAAGAAACCCTGTAAACATCCTTATATCTGAACACTGCTGTGTGCCCAGGTCTCGTTCCATCTCTAAGTTTGTCCACATGCTACGATCTACAGCCAGATTTCCCAATTTTTCACTGATACTTGAACACCCAAAGAAACCCTGTAAACATCCTTATATCTGAACACTGCTGTGTGCCCAGGTCTCGTTCCATCTCTCAGTTTGTCCACATGCTACGATCTACAGCCAGATGTTCCCAGTTTTTCACTGATACTTGAACACCCAAAGAAACCCTGTAAACATCCTTATATCTGAACACTGCTGTGTGCCCAGGTCTCGTTCCATCTCTCAGTTTGTCCACATGCTACGATCTACAGCCAGATGTTCCCAGTTTTTCACTGATACTTGAACACCCAAAGAAACCCTGTAAACATCCTTATATCTGAACACTGCTGTGTGCCCAGGTCTCGTTCCATCTCTCAGTTTGTCCACATGCTACGATCTACAGCCAGATGTTCCCAGTTTTTCACTGATACTTGAACACCCAAAGAAACCCTGTAAACATCCTTATATCTGAACACTGCTGTGTGCCCAGGTCTCGTTCCATCTCTCAGTTTGTCCACATGCTACGATCTACAGCCAGATGTTCCCAGTTTTTCACTGATACTTGAACACCCAAAGAAACCCTGTAAACATCCTTATATCTGAACACTGCTGTGTGCCCAGGTCTCGTTCCATCTCTCAGTTTGTCCACATGCTACGATCTACAGCCAGATGTTCCCAGTTTTTCACTGATACTTGAACACCCAAAGAAACCCTGTAAACATCCTTATATCTGAACACTGCTGTGTGCCCAGGTCTCGTTCCATCTCTCAGTTTGTCCACATGCTACGATCTACAGCCAGATGTTCCCAGTTTTTCACTGATACTTGAACACCCAAAGAAACCCTGTAAACATCCTTATATCTGAACACTGCTGTGTGCCCAGGTCTCGTTCCATATCTAAGTTTGTCCACATGCTACGATCTACAGCCAGATGTTCCCAGTTTTTCACTGATACTTGAACACCCAAAGAAACCCTGTAAACATCCTTATATCTGAACACTGCTGTGTGCCCAGGTCTCGTTCCATCTCTCAGTTTGTCCACATGCTACGATCTACAGCCAGATTTTCCCAGTTTTTCACTGATACTTGAACACCCAAAGAAACCCTGTAAACATCCTTATATCTGAACACTGCTGTGTGCCCAGGTCTCGTTCCATCTCTCAGTTTGTCCACATGCTACGATCTACAGCCAGATGTTCCCAGTTTTTCACTGATACTTGAACACCCAAAGAAACCCTGTAAACATCCTTATATCTGAACACTGCTGTGTGCCCAGGTCTCGTTCCATCTCTCAGTTTGTCCACATGCTACGATCTACAGCCAGATGTTCCCAGTTTTTCACTGATACTTGAACACCCAAAGAAACCCTGTAAACATCCTTATATCTGAACACTGCTGTGTGCCCAGGTCTCGTTCCATCTCTCAGTTTGTCCACATGCTACGATCTACAGCCAGATGTTCCCAGTTTTTCACTGATACTTGAACACCCAAAGAAACCCTGTAAACATCCTTATATCTGAACACTGCTGTGTGCCCAGGTCTCGTTCCATCTCTCAGTTTGTCCACATGCTACGATCTACAGCCAGATTTTTCCAGTTTTTCACTGATACTTGAACACCCAAAGAAACCCTGTAAACATCCTTATATCTGAACACTGCTGTGTGCCCAGGTCTCGTTCCATCTCTCAGTTTGTCCACATGCTACGATCTACAGCCAGATGTTCCCAGTTTTTCACTGATACTTGAACACCCAAAGAAACCCTGTAAACATCCTTATATCTGAACACTGCTGTGTGCCCAGGTCTCGTTCCATCTCTCAGTTTGTCCACATGCTACGATCTACAGCCAGATGTTCCCAGTTTTTCACTGATACTTGAACACCCAAAGAAACCCTGTAAAAATCCTTATATCTGAACACTGCTGTGTGCCCAGGTCTCGTTCCATCTCTCAGTTTGTCCACATGCTACGATCTACAGCCAGATTTTCCCAGTTTTTCACTGATACTTGAACACCCAAAGAAACCCTGTAAACATCCTTATATCTGAACACTGCTGTGTGCCCAGGTCTCGTTCCATCTCTCAGCTTGTCCACATGCTACGATCTACAGCCAGATGTTCCCAGTTTTTCACTGATACTTGAACACCCCAAGAAACCCTGTAAACATCCTTATATCTGAACACTGCTGTGTGCCCAGGTCTCGTTCCATCTCTCAGTTTGTCCACATGCTACGATCTACAGCCAGATTTTCCCAGTTTTTCACTGATACTTGAACACCCAAAGAAACCCTGTAAACATCCTTATATCTGAACACTGCTGTGTGCCCAGGTCTCGTTCCATCTCTCAGTTTGTCCACATGCTACGATCTACAGCCAGATGTTCCCAGTTTTTCACTGATACTTGAACACCCAAAGAAACCCTGTAAACATCCTTATATCTGAACACTGCTGTGTGCCCAGGTCTCGTTCCATCTCTCAGTTTGTCCACATGCTACGATCTACAGCCAGATGTTCCCAGTTTTTCACTGATACTTGAACACCCAAAGAAACCCTGTAAACATCCTTATATCTGAACACTGCTGTGTGCCCAGGTCTCGTTCCATCTCTCAGTTTGTCCACATGCTACGATCTACAGCCAGATGTTCCCAGTTTTTCACTGATACTTGAACACCCAAAGAAACCCTGTAAACATCCTTATATCTGAACACTGCTGTGTGCCCAGGTCTCGTTCCATCTCTCAGTTTGTCCACATGCTACGATCTACAGCCAGATGTTCCCAGTTTTTCACTGATACTTGAACACCCAAAGAAACCCTGTAAACATCCTTATATCTGAACACTGCTGTGTGCCCAGGTCTCGTTCCATCTCTCAGTTTGTCCACATGCTACGATCTACAGCCAGATGTTCCCAGTTTTTCACTGATACTTGAACACCCAAAGAAACCCTGTAAACATCCTTATATCTGAACACTGCTATGTGCCCAGGTCTCGTTCCATCTCTCAGTTTGTCCACATGCTACGATCTACAGCCAGATGTTCCCAGTTTTTCACTGATACTTGAACACCCAAAGAAACCCTGTAAACATCCTTATATCTGAACACTGCTGTGTGCCCAGGTCTCGTTCCATATCTAAGTTTGTCCACATGCTACGATCTACAGCCAGATGTTCCCAGTTTTTCACTGATACTTGAACACCCAAAGAAACCCTGTAAACATCCTTATATCTGAACACTGCTGTGTGCCCAGGTCTCGTTCCATCTCTCAGTTTGTCCACATGCTACGATCTACAGCCAGATGTTCCCAGTTTTTCACTGATACTTGAACACCCAAAGAAACCCTGTAAACATCCTTATATCTGATCGCTGCTGTGTGCCCAGGTCTCGTTCCATCTCTCAGTTTGTCCACATGCTACGATCTACAGCCAGATGTTCCCAGTTTTTCACTGATACTTGAACACCCAAAGAAACCCTGTAAACATCCTTATATCTGAACACTGCTGTGTGCCCAGGTCTCGTTCCATCTCTCAGTTTGTCCACATGCTACGATCTACAGCCAGATGTTCCCAGTTTTTCACTGATACTTGAACACCCAAAGAAACCCTGTAAACATCCTTATATCTGAACACTGCTGTGTGCCCAGGTCTCGTTCCATCTCTCAGTTTGTCCACATGCTACGATCTACAGCCAGATGTTCCCAGTTTTTCACTGATACTTGAACACCAAAGAAACCCTGTAAACATCCTTATATCTGAACACTGCTGTGTGCCCAGGTCTCGTTCCATCTCTCAGTTTGTCCACATGCTACGATCTACAGCCAGATGTTCCCAGTTTTTCACTGATACTTGAACACCCAAAGAAACCCTGTAAACATCCTTATATCTGAACACTGCTGTGTGCCCAGGTCTCGTTCCATCTCTCAGTTTGTCCACATGCTACGATCTACAGCCAGATTTTCCCAGTTTTTCATTGATACTTGAACACCCAAAGAAACCCTGTAAACATCCTTATATCTGAACACTGCTGTGTGCCCAGGTCTCGTTCCATCTCTCAGTTTGTCCACATGCTACGATCTACAGCCAGATGTTCCCAGTTTTTCACTGATACTTGAACACCCAAAGAAACCCTGTAAACATCCTTATATCTGAACACTGCTGTGTGCCCAGGTCTCGTTCCATCTCTCAGTTTGTCCACATGCTACGATCTACAGCCAGATGT
This sequence comes from Megaustenia siamemsis, assembly GCA_032433765.1. NCBI lineage: Eukaryota > Metazoa > Mollusca > Gastropoda > Stylommatophora > Ariophantidae > Megaustenia > Megaustenia siamemsis. The sequence goes on from JAVIAB010000159.1 coordinate 54,939,964, forward strand.
TCCCAGTTTTTCACTGATACTTGAACACCCAAAGAAACCCTGTAAACATCCTTATATCTGAACACTGCTGTGTGCCCAGGTCTCGTTCCATCTCTGTTTGTCCACATGCTACGATCTACAGCCAGATTTTCCCAGTTTTTCACTGATACTTGAACACCCAAAGAAACCCTGTAAACATCCTTATATCTGAACACTGCTGTGTGCCCAGGTCTCGTTCCATCTCTCAGTTTGTCCACATGCTACGATCTACAGCCAGATGTTCCCAGTTTTTCACTGATACTTGAACACCCAAAGAAACCCTGTAAACATCCTTATATCTGAACACTGCTGTGTGCCCAGGTCTCGTTCCATCTCTCAGTTTGTCCACATGCTACGATCTACAGCCAGATGTTCCCAGTTTTTCACTGATACTTGAACACCCAAAGAAACCCTGTAAACATCCTTATATCTGAACACTGCTGTGTGCCCAGGTCTCGTTCCATCTCTCAGTTTGTCCACATGCTACGATCTACAGCCAGATTTTCCCAGTTTTTCACTGATACTTGAACACCCAAAGAAACCCTGTAAACATCCTTATATCTGAACACTGCTGTGTGCCCAGGTCTCGTTCCATATCTAAGTTTGTCCACATGCTACGATCTACAGCCAGATGTTCCCAGTTTTTCACTGATACTTGAACACCCAAAGAAACCCTGTAAACATCCTTATATCTGAACACTGCTGTGTGCCCAGGTCTCGTTCCATCTCTCAGTTTGTCCACATGCTACGATCTACAGCCAGATGTTCCCAGTTTTTCACTGATACTTGAACACCCAAAGAAACCCTGTAAACATCCTTATATCTGATCGCTGCTGTGTGCCCAGGTCTCGTTCCATCTCTCAGTTTGTCCACATGCTACGATCTACAGCCAGATGTTCCCAGTTTTTCACTGATACTTGAACACCCAAAGAAACCCTGTAAACATCCTTATATCTGAACACTGCTGTGTGCCCAGGTCTCGTTCCATCTCTCAGTTTGTCCACATGCTACGATCTACAGCCAGATGTTCCCAGTTTTTCACTGATACTTGAACACCCAAAGAAACCCTGTAAACATCCTTATATCTGAACACTGCTGTGTGCCCAGGTCTCGTTCCATCTCTCAGTTTGTCCACATGCTACGATCTACAGCCAGATGTTCCCAGTTTTTCACTGATACTTGAACACCCAAAGAAACCCTGTAAACATCCTTATATCTGAACACTGCTGTGTGCCCAGGTCTCGTTCCATCTCTCAGTTTGTCCACATGCTACGATCTACAGCCAGATGTTCCCAGTTTTTCACTGATACTTGAACACCCAAAGAAACCCTGTAAACATCCTTATATCTGAACACTGCTGTGTGCCCAGGTCTCGTTCCATCTCTCAGTTTGTCCACATGCTACGATCTACAGCCAGATTTTCCCAGTTTTTCACTGATACTTGAACACCCAAAGAAACCCTGTAAACATCCTTATATCTGAACACTGCTGTGTGCCCAGGTCTCGTTCCATCTCTCAGTTTGTCCACATGCTACGATCTACAGCCAGATGTTCCCAGTTTTTCACTGATACTTGAACACCCAAAGAAACCCTGTAAACATCCTTATATCTGAACACTGCTGTGTGCCCAGGTCTCGTTCCATCTCTCAGTTTGTCCACATGCTACGATCTACAGCCAGATGTTCCCAGTTTTTCACTGATACTTGAACACCCAAAGAAACCCTGTAAACATCCTTATATCTGAACACTGCTGTGTGCCCAGGTCTCGTTCCATCTCTGTTTGTCCACATGCTACGATCTACAGCCAGATTTTCCCAGTTTTTCACTGATACTTGAACACCCAAAGAAACCCTGTAAACATCCTTATATCTGAACACTGCTGTGTGCCCAGGTCTCGTTCCATCTCTCAGTTTGTCCACATGCTACGATCTACAGCCAGATGTTCCCAGTTTTTCACTGATACTTGAACACCCAAAGAAACCCTGTAAACATCCTTATATCTGAACACTGCTGTGTGCCCAGGTCTCGTTCCATCTCTCAGTTTGTCCACATGCTACGATCTACAGCCAGATGTTCCCAGTTTTTCACTGATACTTGAACACCCAAAGAAACCCTGTAAACATCCTTATATCTGAACACTGCTGTGTGCCCAGGTCTCGTTCCATCTCTCAGTTTGTCCACATGCTACGATCTACAGCCAGATTTTCCCAGTTTTTCACTGATACTTGAACACCCAAAGAAACCCTGTAAACATCCTTATATCTGAACACTGCTGTGTGCCCAGGTCTCGTTCCATCTCTCAGTTTGTCCACATGCTACGATCTACAGCCAGATGTTCCCAGTTTTTCACTGATACTTGAACACCCAAAGAAACCCTGTAAACATCCTTATATCTGAACACTGCTGTGTGCCCAGGTCTCGTTCCATCTCTCAGTTTGTCCACATGCTACGATCTACAGCCAGATGTTCCCAGTTTTTCACTGATACTTGAACACCCAAAGAAACCCTGTAAACATCCTTATATCTGATCGCTGCTGTGTGCCCAGGTCTCGTTCCATCTCTCAGTTTGTCCACATGCTACGATCTACAGCCAGATTTTCCCAGTTTTTCACTGATACTTGAACACCCAAAGAAACCATGTAAACATCCTTATATCTGAACACTGCTGTGTGCCCAGGTCTCGTTCCATCTCTCAGTTTGTCCACATGCTAAGTTACATGGAGTAACTTTTTGGACTTTGCATATAAATTGTTGGGCTTTGTGTCTAACTATTTTGAGTTAAGGTTGTCTTTTTGACAAACTTTTGGACTTTGAATATAACTATTTGGTCTTTCGTGTCTAACTATTTTGATTTTGGGTTTAAATTTTGTAGGGTTTTGAGTTCAACTTTTTGGTTACGCAACGACATTTTTGTGTAATGGTGTTACATTAGTTGTCTTTTGGAGTAACCTTTTGGACTTTGCATATACTTTTTTGACCTTTCGTGTCTAACTATTTTGAGTTTAGGTTGTCTTTTTGACAAACTTTTGGACTTTGTATATAACTATTTGGTCTTTCGTGTCTAACTATTTTGAGTTTGGGTCTAAATTTTGTAGGGTTTTGTGCCCAAGTTTGTGCATATGAGTCGAAATTTTAGGGTTTGATGTTATATTAGTTGTCTTTTGAAGTAACATTTTGGACTTTGCGTATACCTTTTTGACCTTTCATGTCTAACTATTTGGAGTTTGGGTTGTCTTTTCGACAAACTTTTGAGTTTGGGTTGTCTTTTTGACAAACTCTTGGACTTTGAATATAACTATTTGGTCTTTCGTGTCTAACTATTTTGACTTTGGGTTTAAATTTTGTAGGGTTTTGAGTTCAACTTTTTGGTTACGCGACGAAATTTTGGGGTTAAGTGTTACATTAGTTGTCTTTTGGAGTAACTTTTTGGACTTTACATATAAATTTTTGAGCTTTGCATCTAACTATTCTGAGTTTGGGTTGTCTTTTTGACAAACTTTTGGACTTTGCATAAAACATTTACGACTTTTGTGTCGAACTAGTATCACTTTGGGACTACACTTTTTTAGGCTTTTGAGTTCAACTTTTTGGTTATGAGATGAAATTTTGGGATTAAGAGTTACATTAGTTGTCTTTTGGAGTAACTTTTTGGACTTTGCCTATAAATTGTTGGGTTTTGTGTCTAACTATTTTGAGTTTAGGTTGTCTTTTTGACAAACTTTTGGCTTTGAATATAACATTTACGCCTTTTTGGTGAACTAGTACCACTTTGGGACTAAGTTTTTAGGGTTTTGAGTTCAACTTTTTAATTATGAGACGAAATTTTGGGATTAAGTGTTATATTAGTTGTCTTTTGGAGTAACTTTTTGGACTTTGCCTATAAATTGTTGGGCTTTGTGTCTAACTATTTTGAGTTTAGGTTGTCTTTTTGACAAACTTTTGGACTTTGCATATAACATTTACGACTTTCGTGTCTAATAATTACAATTTTGGGCCTAAATTTGTAGAGTCTGTGTTCAACTTTGTGAGTATGAACCAAAATTTTAGGGTTTGGAACTAAGTTTTCTTACCTGAAATGATCATCTTTACTGTTGTCTGTCATTCAATCAAGTGATAAAGATATGGAACTCTAAAGTCTAAGAGCTGAGGTAATCAACTTTAATGATGTATGTCGTTCGTTGACGTAGGAAACACTGGTATTAAAGCCTTCAGCGGTCAAAATGAGGTCATAGAACTCGTCTGGAATTGGCTCAGGGGTCAAAATGCGTTCAAGTAATCCTCCACCCCGCATTTTTTCCCCCACCACTGACCCGACAGCCACTACCTACGCTTCAGCTAACGCGCTTCTCTGATTGGTTAATCCAGCTGTCAGTCATTTCTTTGCCCCGCCTCCTATACTAATACTCTTCTCTGATTGGTTAATCCCGATATCAAGCGATGTTGACGTACTCACTCGCTGATTGGTTAAAATCTGCTACCAGGCTATATTTAAACTAGTCTCATGCGAGACTTTGTGTTATAAGTTTGGTTGATTCAAGGAAAGTTACTGTTCACTCTAGCGGAGACTATATTTTGCACAGTAAGTTGGCTTGTTTTCTCTTAAAGTATGTTAACGCTTATCGATAATAGGTTATATTCATTGTAGATGATTGAGACTATATTTTATACTGTAAGTTTGAATGTTTTCTCTTAAAGTATGGTAAGGGTTAACGATAACAGGTTATTCAACTGTATTGATGTAAAGTTGTTAAGATAAGTATTGTTGAATTCCTTCGTTTTTTCATGTTTTCTTATTGGTTGTATAAAAGTATGATATACCAGACATTCTACCTACAACTATCATGTCACACTAGACGCCCGGGATACAGCCCTCATATCACACTAGACGACCTCCATACACCCCTCATACCACACTAGACGACCTCCATACACCCATCACGACACACTAGACGACACCACCATACACCCATCATGACACACTAGACGACCTCCATACACCCGTCACGACAAATACATACATGACGATGAACTAGACGACCTCCATACACCCATCATGACACACTAGACGACCTCCGTACACCCGTCACAACACACTAGACAACCGGTATTCAGTCCTCATGCCACACTAGGTGACCGGCATACGGCCCTCATGACACAATAGACGACCTCCATGCACCCATCATGGCACACTAGACAATAGCCATACAGCCCTCATGACACACTAAACGCCCTCTATACACCCAATATGACACACTAGACGACCTCCGTACACCCATCACGACATACTAGCCGACCTCCATTGACCCGTCACGGCACACTAGACGACCCCTATACAGCCCTTATTACACACTAGATGACCTCCAACACCCATCGCTGCGATGAACATACTAGCAAGACAGACTGTATAAGCTGTAAGGGTGTTAAAGCATACACCAAACGAACGCCCGGGTTTTTTAAACTAGAGTACGAAGGGACAGCTCTTGTTAGCTTATGTAGTAAAACGTACCATTGTAGTGGGGATTACGATAAAATCAGTTGCAAGGGGTTAAGCAAGCAACACAACACATTAGATAACGATATGTTTTTAGAGGTTCTCGCTACGCAAAAGGCTAAGGGTGGGAAAAATGTAGGTTTCAAAGTCTTAAATAATTCCATATTTTCCTACAGTCAAACAAGAAATGCTCTATCCTATTTCTATATAAATAGAAAGGTAGCTGATGATAACGTCTCGACTATGCCTTTAGATATTTAACTCTTTACACTACCCGCTTAGCCTAACCAGCAATCTCTAACAGTTTCACCCCTTATGATTCATTTATGACACAACGCTAAGCAGACACCCAACTACATAGCTATAAATAAATGTTATCCATGTACTATATATTGACTCACTGTACTGAATATTTTTGTAATGTTATATAATATCAATGTATGTTATACACCTATTGAGATAATAAAAGAATAAAATATATCTTTGTCTTCTGTCTTATATTGATCGTTTTTCATTGATGTTGTATAATCTATTAACCTATCACTATCGCTCAAGTACACCAAGCGCTCCAAAGTCAGCACACACCAGACATAAACAGCGCACTTCCGGTGTCACCGGGACTAGAGGTCAACATCCCGACACGAAATGTCACGGTTAACTCCCCCTGCGCCACACGCTTTATGCGCGCCGCGCGCCGCCATCTTTGTTAATTTAGCGCCTAAATACTAACATGATCCTTCCTGCTATACTACTCACGATGTGTTGAAGCGAAGAGATTTCCATCTTCTAGATACACCTTCTATTGATTATCTTCTGCAGCAGTTTTCCTACACAAGGGAGAAGGCTATGGGTCTGTAATTCTTGGGGATCTTTAGTTACTTTACTTTGTCAAGGTCTGGTATGTAGAGATCTCCTTCCACGCAGTTGATACTTGTCCTAAGTGTCATATAATGTTAACAATCCTGGAAGTAAAAAAAAAAAAAAAAAAAAAAATCAACTTCATCGAGGCTGAGTTGTCGGCAAGCTTGAAGAAGTCAATTTCTGATTCGGCATCTACGGACATTAGCGTCCAATATATCATTTCGGCACTGTCAAGCTGTAAGTTACTTTCCGAAGAAATCTTTGTCGGCAAGTTTAAAGAACCTAAAAAGACTGTACCGATGTTCGATTTGTGGTGTTTAATCTCGTCATCGAGTGCCGTCTTCGCAAACGAAGGTTGGCTAGCATGTATTGCCATTCCAATCTATTTTTTGCATTTATGGTGCAGGTTATCAAAGATTGACTTGACCATTTTTTTATGTTACTCGTCCATGTTAGACTTGGTCTGCCTCTGCCTCTTTTACCTTGTATTTTCCCTTCCAATATTAGTTTTTGTAGGCTGCTGTGTCTTTTAACGTGCCCCAAAAATTTCATTTGTCTTGTCTTAATTGTATTTAGTAGTTCTCATTTTATTTTTAGTTGTTTTAAAATTGTATCGTTTTTTTTCTTTTCTTTCTATCCAATTCTACCTATTCTTCTTTAAATCCACACTTCAAAGGCTTCAATTTTCTGTTCTGTTTTCTTGTCTAATGTCCATGTTTCTGCATCATACAGGAATATTGAGAAGATGTAACATATAGATATAGAACATTTAGAGTTGTTTCATAGCACGGATAGCCGTTAAAACCCCTTTGACCATATTGACGTCGCATGTAACCTTTACACGACCGACTGTCTTCTTAGAAGTAGGTCATGGAGACATTATTTGTGCAGCTGTCAATGAGGTTTGAATTACTCTTAGCCGCAATCTCACAGCTCGGTAATGGGGCTAGACTAGAGGCGTTGTGAAGATCTGTTTGCTATTCGTCTCTGGACATTCGGTTGTAAAGGGAAAATGACGGATACTTGTTTGGTTGGAATGTTTTTTTTGGTTGGTGGTCGTAATAAGGCTCGTGCTTTTTAGCCCCATTGTATTTGATGGGTCCTCACGATAGTTTCTGAATAAACATGTACACGTGTTGTGGATGTGTTCACAATATATTTGATCGGAGAGACACACATTTGAAACGTCTTTGTCTGCTTCAACAGTGCACCATTCTCGCAGTATCTTCTGAGGAATCAGGTAAGTTCAGTCTGGTGTGTCGGGCACATCATGCCCTCTATCTCTACATTCGTCATAGGTAGACGAATTCGTTATTTGATTTTCGACAACTAGTTAGTTTAATCGTTCATTATCGCAAAAATTTCAAGTCAAGCTGTAACAAAACCTGTCTTGTTTTTCTGTCTCACGTTTCTGTTTATGTGACTAAGGCTTCCTTTGGTGTTATAACATTCTCCGTGGTTTTCTTTAGATTAAACACCGTACCTCGAGATTTGAGAACGTCAGAATTCTAGAAATAATTCTACAAATTTGCTAATAGCAATTTCCTCAGAAATAAACTTGCATATTCTTATCGCTCAAAGAGACTTCTCGCAAAGCGGCTCAGACGATGACATTTCTGTGTATGTGGCATAGTTGAACAATCTTGAAATCACTGGAGTAGGTTCTCGGGTGTAGCTAGAAGCCTCTGCAATATATATATAGATGCATCGCTACATTTAATAATTTAAAGTCGAGCTCATTCACTGCTTTAATAAGCTGGTAACGAAGATCCGAGGATGTTGAATTTCCTTCCAGGAAACCTACATCACGCAGTACATTGCGGTCGAAGCAGTTTGCTTAGTTATTTGGAAAAGGCAAAGTTCGAAAGGTCATCTTCAAGTGTTGCCGACAATGCAACCTCGATGAAAAAAAGAACATACTCACAAGATTCAACACCGGACTGTAGGCTTTCTCAAATCAGAGTTCAAGTTTTCTAATAGAGCAATGTTCGGGAAGCAAATCATATAACAACTATGATAGCGACTACTCTCTAAACACCTGGAATAATGCCAGTACTTGTTCACGATTCTGTTTATGCGATTAAAAGATGCCGTTGGTGCTATAATCCCACTACAATGTTCTGTCTAGATTGAACATTGCGAATCGAACATCGATTTTTTTCAGAGAAAACCAAGATCAACGAAAGGCGTAACGTGGACGTTGAAGAAAAGTGCAAAGGAAAAGTAAAGCTTAATGTACACATCAGAAGGAAACAATGACTAGCTTGTCTACAGAATTGAGGGGAGAACATTAGCACAGTATGAATCCTAAGAAAGAAAACAGAGTAAAATAGAGATAACATATACTAGTATGTCAAGAGGTGGAATTACTCAATAAATGTTGATCAGTGGGAAGACAGGACACCTACGGCAGCGGACAAAAATTATGTTCTTTTAGTTTGTTTCGTTGTAATTTTCTTTAACTCATTATCACTTTGTTTCTATGTACATAGTTCATGTATTTTGTATTCCTTAATGTCCTAATACAAATAGCTTTCCCTAATAAACACTTGACTTAATTGATATATATTAACTTTTCTATTGCGTACCATACTTCACTTGTAATAAGTATTCCATTGTCTCACTCTATCTAATGTTCTCTATATTTTCTCTATTTCTCGCATTAATTATGTCGGTCTCTCTTTTCCTTCTCTATTCTGTTATCTCTCAAATATTTGTGCCTACATTAGCCCTTGTTCATCTCTTTGTTTCTCTTTCTATTCTTTATGTATGTAACTCTACGTTAAAAATTTTCTCAATATAGCATTTTCGCTTCTTGCTCTATTTCCTCCTTCTTATTTTTAACACTTTCTTCTTTTTCAATCTCTTTCATTTCCCCTCTATTTTTATCTTTCTTGGATATTATGTTCTGTTTTACTATTTCGTGTTCTTTATTAAAGATTGAAACAATAAATGTGTTACTTTAGAAAAGTGAATAAAGCTCTGAGATAAAAGTGGAATGACTACAGCATTTCGATTGCAAATTGGACACGGAGAGAAAAATCATCAAGTACCATGGTTGCTGGTGTAGGTGATCATGTCTCTCCAGAACTTTCAATCTCTAGGTTATTTATATAATATATTATTATCATTTTTGTTGTTGACCTTCTGCCAAGCCATTCCCTTAAGGTTGTCTGGTATCCTTTCTCTTTTCTTCCCTCTGCCTCTTTTTCCCTCAATTTTCGCAGTTGTCACAACACATTCCAGCTGTTCCGCTCTCGTTACATAGTCAAAAAATGATGATTTTTTCTTGCTAATATTTGAAATTATCTTTCTTTTTGCATTGGCTTCTTTCAAGACGTTTTCATTACTTTTCTTAGCTGTCCATGTTATTCTCAACATTCTTCTGTATAACCACATTTCTAAAGCTCCCAGTGATTTTCTTTTCTGTTGTCCTAATGTCCATGTTTCACATCCATATGTTAAGACTGGAGAGATCACTAGTTGCATTTAAATAATTAAATTTTGAAACAAAATCAAGGCCATTTAATCACCCCAAAATAAGAAAAGAAAGATGGGAAACTGAGTAATTGTGTTCCTGAAAAGAGGGAGAGGGCTACACCAGTTTGTAAAACAATATTCTAGAACTCTCTAGAGCCTACAATAACACAAGGGGTACAATTATTTACACGCGTGACGTGTATTTGGTAATGGCAAAGACAAGTGAAGTTAAATGAAATGTGCAGAACACACGACTAGGGAAAAGAGGAGTTGGTGGAGCAGTTGTATAATCCACAAATGATATCATTTTTTTTAAATAAACAAGATGGGCATTATAAGGTTGCAGGATGAGGAAGAAAACAGCAACATTTTGATCAAGGGGACAAGTAGAGTTGGTCAAGAAAGACAACCGCAATTTAATTGACAAGTTAGGCAATTGGGACAAGTGATACAAGATGAGTTCACTGGACAAGTGAGGCAACTGAGACAAGTGAGGCGTGCTGAGTTCACTGGACAAGCGAGGCAACTGAGACATGTGAGACAATGTGAGTTCACTGGACAAGAGAGGCAACTGGGAGAAGTAAGACATGCTGAGTTTACTGGACACATGAGGCAACTGGACACATGAGGCAACTGGACACGTGAGACGTGCTAAATTTATTGGGTAAGTGAGGCAACTGGAAAAGTTGGAAACAACCTCAGGTTATTGGTCAAGTGAGGCAAATACAAAAATAGATGCAAACGAGTTTTTTTGCACTATTGAGACAACTAGGACAAGAGAGAAAACCGGAATCTGCGTAAAAGTGAGACTACTGAAAGAAGAAAGATAATCGGAGTTTACCGAGCATGTCATACTAGTAGGATAAGATAGACGACCGAAATTTATTGGACAGGTGAGACATCTGAGACAAGGGAGAAACAGCCGGACTATATTGGACAATTGAGACAATAAGAACAAGAGATAAACAAACTGGAATTTCTTTTACAAGAAAGTCGACATAGGAAAGACAAACCGATTTGGATAAATGATGCAACTGTGACATGGGAAGCAGTCGGAAGTAACTGGAATGGGAAAGCAACTTAGACAAGAGAGTGATAACCAGAGATTGTTGGAATAAAGAGGCAACTGATTAAAAAGAGATTAAATCGGAGATGATTGAACAAGTCAGTCAACTGAAAGAAAAATTTACCCGACGATTATTAGACACGTGAGGCAACAAGACAAGAGGGAGAGATAACCAAAGATTATTAGACAAGTGCGGCAACTGAGACAAGAGAGAGAGTGATTACCGAAGATTAATAGACAAGTGAAGCAATAGAGTCATGCGAAAATTATTAGACAAATGAGGAAACTCATGCACGATAGAGGCAACCGGAGATTACAGGACAAGCGAGGCAACTGAGACAAATGAGAAACAACCAGAGATTATTGGACAAATGAGACAACTTGGACAAATTTGAGGTAACCGGAGATTATAAAACAATTGGGGCAAATGTTAGACAACCGGAGTTGACAGGAATGTTAAGTGAAATTTATATTCAAAAATGAATCTTGAAAGTGTGCACAAAGTGATGGCTAGAAATTTATAGACAAATGAGACATCTAAAAGTGTGTAGACAATTCATACAACTAGATGATGATGGATAAATTGTGATAGCTTGACAATGATGGATAAATGCAACAGCTAGATGTTGATGCACATATGAGATAGCTAGAAATTGTTGATCAAATGAGATAGCTAGAAACTTTTCTATATGTGAGATAACGAGAAATTGTTGGACCTGTGAGAAAACGAGAAATTATTGGACATGCGATATAGTGAAACTTTAATGTACATGTGAGACAACGAGAAATGGTTGGACATGTAAGATAGCGATAAATTGTTGGACATGTGACACAAAGAGAAATTGTTGGACATGTGGGATAGCTAGAAATTGTTGGACATGTGAGACAACGAGAAATTGTTGGGCATGTGAGATAGCAAGAAATTGTTGTATGTGTAAAGATAGCAAAAAATTATTGGACATGTGAGATAGCAAGAAATTGTTGGACATGTGAGATAACGAGAAATTGTTGGACATGTGAGTGAACGAGAAATTGTTGTACTTTCAGATCGCTAGAATGTGTTGGACATGTGAAATTGCGAGAAATTGTTGGACATTTGAGATAGCGAGACATTGTTAGACTTTTGAGATAGTGAGAAATTGTTGTACATGTGAGACAACGAGAAATTGTTGGATATGTGAGGTTGCGATAAATTGTTGTACATGAGAGATTGCAAGAAATTGTTGGACATGTGAGATAGCGAGAAATTTTTGGACATGTGAGACATCTGAAACAAGTGGGAAAAAGCCAAACTATATTGCATACTTGAGACAATAAGAACAAGTGGCAAACACATTGGAATTGGAATATGTCAGTCGAATTGGAACAAGGGAAAACAAACTGAATTTTTTGGAGAAGGGAGGCAACTTAGTCAAGGAAATCAGCCGGAGTTAACTGGAATTGGTAAGGCAAGTTAGCCAAAAGAGTGATAACCATAGATTATTTGACTAAAGAGGCAAATGATAAAAGAGAGAGTAAATCGGAGATGATTGAACAAGTGAGTCAACTGAAAGAAAAGATAGAGAAAAAGATACCGGACGATTATTAGATAAGTGAGGCAACTGATACAAGAGGGAGAGATAAGCAAAGATTATTAGACAAGTAAGGCAACTGATACAAGAGGGAGAGATAACCGAAGAGTATTAGACAAGTGAGGCAACTGATACAAGAGGGAGAGATAACCGAAGATTATTAGACAAGTGAGGCAACTGAGACAAGAGGGAGAGATAACCAAAGAGTATTAGACAAGTGAGGCAACTGAGACAACAGTGAGAGATAACCGAAGATTATAAGCAGTTCAGGCAATTGAGACAAGAAAGAAATAACCGAGGTTTATTAGACAAGTGAGACAACTGAGGAAGGACAGTCATAACTGAGGATTATAAAACAAGAGAGGCAACTGAGACAAGAGAGGGAGAGATTATCGAAAATTCTAAAACAAGTGAGGCAACTGAGACAAGAGAGAGATAACCGAAGATTCAAGGCAACAAAATCAAACTTTTTTTAATCATCTCAAACCAAAATACACTTTTCTAAAGGATTTTTTGGCGCTGATTTCAGATCTGAGGCAACTGAGACAACAGTGAGAGATAACCGAAGATTATAAGCAGTTCAGGCAATTGAGACAAGAAAGAAATAACCGAGGTTTATTAGACAAGTGAGACAACTGAGGAAGGACAGTCATAACTGAGGATTATAAAACAAGAGAGGCAACTGAGACAAGAGAGGGAGAGATAATCGAAAATTCTAAAACAAGTGAGGCAACTGAGACAAGAGAGAGATAACCGAAGATCTTCGGTTGTATTCTAATAATTATTTGACAAATGAGGCAACTAAGGCAAGAGAGAGACAACCGAAGATTATTACACAAGTGAGGCAACAGGAAAAAGAGGGAGAAATGAACGAAGATTATTAGACTAGTGAGGCTACTGAAAAATAGGGTGAGATAACCGAAGATTATTAGACAAGTGAGACAACTGAGGCAAGAGATAGATAACCGAAGATTATTAGACAAGTGATGCAACTGAGACAAGAGGGAGAGATGACCAGAGATTATTAGACATGTGAGGCAAGTGATACAAGAGGTAGATATCACTGAAGATTATTCGACAAGTGAAGCAACTGATACAAGAGGGAGAGATAACCGAAGATTATTAGACAAGTGAAACAACTTAGGCAAGATAGAGATAAACGAAGATTATAAAACAAGTGAGTTACCTGAAACGTGAGAGAGATAATCAAAGATTATTATACAGGTGAGGCAACTGAGACAAGAGGGAGTGTTAACCGAAGATTATTTGACACGTGAGGCAACTGGATAAAGAGAGAGAGATAACCGAAGATTAATAGACACGTGAAGCAATAGAAACAAGCGCAAAATTGTAGACAAATAAGGAAACTAATACAAGACAGAGGTAACCGGAGATTACCGAACATGTGAGGCAATTGAGACAAATGAGAAACAACCAGATATTATTGGACAACTGAGAATACTTGGACAAACTTGAGATAACTGGAGATTATAAAACAAGTGGGGCAATTGGAGCAAATGTTAGACAACCGGAGTTGACAGGAATGTTAAGTGAAATTTATATTCAAACATGAATCTCTAAAGTGTGCACAGAAGTATTAGCTAGAAATGTATAGACAAAGGAGACATCTAAAAGCGTGTAGACAATTGAGACAACTAGATGATGATGGAAAAATTGTGATAGCTTGACAATGATGGATAAATGCAACAGCTAGATGTTGATGCACATAATGAGATAGCTAGAAATTGATCAAATGAGATAGCTAGAAACTTTTCAACATGTGAGATAGCGAGAAATTGTTGGACCTGTGAGACAACTGCAAATTGTTGGACATGCAAGATAACGATAAATTGTTGGACATGTGAGAAAGAAAGAAATTGTTGTACATGTAAGATAGCAAAACATTGTTGGATATATGAGATATCAAGAAATTGTTGGACATATGAGGTAGCGAGAAATTGTTGGAACTGTGACACAACGGGAATTTGTTGGATATGTGGGATAGCGAGAAATTGTTGGACCGTTTGAGATAGCGAGAAATTGTTGGACAAATGGGATAGAGAAAAAATGGAGGACATCTGAGTTAGCGTCATACTAACATGTTATGAGTGATACAATAACATAACAAAAGCCCACTTTATGATAGGCATCTACTAAATTATACTTTAACATATTGTATGATACGACAGGTCATAGGAGATACGATAATATAACAAAATCAGCACTTAATTAATTGTTATGACTGTCCATTCATTTTTGTCGCTTGGTCAACCGTAAGAGGACGCTTGCTAGCTTTGTTTTAGCTCTTTCAGAATATGTGATCTGCGTATGTGATGAATGTTAGTAATGGATGTAATTAGATCATTGTTCAGGTGACCTGAAATTAAAATATGCTGAGATTCATTAATCCAGTCTGGCTTTACAGACGCCATTTCTCTACTTATTTTAAATGTAGCTACTTCATATGTATTAAAGTAAATTGAACCAGACATATTTATAGTTGCTACAAATGCTCCTCAAAATGTTTATCGACAAACAACGTCTAACTGTGAATTATTGATGTTTGTTAATTTATGCATTTCTTTGTTTTCTTTTTGCTATGAGAGTCTTCACTCCCAGTTCACAGATTCTAGATGGCAATGCAGGTTCACTTGTTTCAATCATTTATTCTACCATTTTACTTATGCTAACATCTGCCCTTATATATCGGCTGCCCATCTCCTATGATATTATCCTGAACCATCCGCTAAGCGTCTTCACTTATGTTTCATCCCTCGATGAATAATACGCTCTTGTTGTCAAATAGTACAGTATTAGTCTAGAGGCATGACTTCGGACTATGTACAAGAAGAACCTGGGTCCTAATCGATAGTGATTTTTAAAATTAGGAAATATCAATACGTGGTTTCTTCGTGCCGCTTTCCTGATCTCGGGGATGTGAGATTCGATGTGTGTACCTCTCTGGGTAGTGAGATTCGATGTGTAGACCTCTCTGGGTAGTGAGATCCGATGTGTGGACCTCTCTAGGTAGTGAGATTCGATGTGTGGGCCTCTCTGGGTAGTGAGATCCGATGTGTGGACCTCTCTGGGTAGTGAGATTCGATGTGTGGACCTCTCTGGGTAGTGAGATCCGATGTGTGGACATCTCTGGGTAGTGAGATCCGAAGTGTGGACCTATATGGGTTGTGAGATCCGATGTGTGGACCTCTCTGGGTAGTGAGATTCGATGTGTGGACCTCTCTGGGTAGTGAGATCCGATGTGTGGACATCTCTGGGTAGTGAGATCCGAAGTGTGGACCTCTCTGGTTTTTCACTGATACTTGAACACCCAAAGAAACCCTGTAAACATCCTTATATCTGAACACTGCTGTGTGCCCAGGTCTCGTTCCATCTCTCAGCTTGTCCACATGCTACGATCTACAGCCAGATTTTCCCAGTTTTTCACTGATACTTGAACACCCAAAGAAACCCTGTAAACATCCTTATATCTGAACACTGCTGTGTGCCCAGGTCTCGTTCCATCTCTCAGTTTGTCCACATGCTACGATCTACAGCCAGATGTTCCCAGTTTTTCACTGATACTTGAACACCCAAAGAAACCCTGTAAACATCCTTATATCTGAACACTGCTGTGTGCCCAGGTCTCGTTCCATCTCTCAGTTTGTCCACATGCTACGATCTACAGCCAGATTTTCCCAGTTTTTCACTGATACTTGAACACCCAAAGAAACCCTGTAAACATCCTTATATCTGAACACTGCTGTGTGCCCAGGTCTCGTTCCATCTCTCAGTTTGTCCACATGCTACGATCTACAGCCAGATGTTCCCAGTTTTTCACTGATACTTGAACACCCAAAGAAACCCTGTAAACATCCTTATATCTGAACACTGCTGTGTGCCCAGGTCTCGTTCCATCTCTCAGTTTGTCCACATGCTACGATCTACAGCCAGATTTTCCCAGTTTTTCACTGATACTTGAACACCCAAAGAAACCCTGTAAACATCCTTATATCTGAACACTGCTGTGTGCCCAGGTCTCGTTCCATCTCTCAGTTTGTCAACATGCTACGATCTACAGCCAGATGTTCCCAGTTTTTCACTGATACTTGAACACCCAAAGAAACCCTGTAAACATCCTTATATCTGAACACTGCTGTGTGCCCAGGTCTCGTTCCATATCTAAGTTTGTCCACATGCTACGATCTACAGCCAGATGTTCCCAGTTTTTCACTGATACTTGAACACCCAAAGAAACCCTGTAAACATCCTTATATCTGAACACTGCTGTGTGCCCAGGTCTCGTTCCATCTCTCAGTTTGTCCACATGCTACGATCTACAGCCAGATGTTCCCAGTTTTTCACTGATACTTGAACACCCAAAGAAACCCTGTAAACATCCTTATATCTGAACACTGCTGTGTGCCCAGGTCTCGTTCCATCTCTCAGTTTGTCCACATGCTACGATCTACAGCCAGATGTTCCCAGTTTTTCACTGATACTTGAACACCCAAAAAAACCCTGTAAACATCCTTATATCTGAACACTGCTGTGTGCCCAGGTCTCGTTCCATCTCTCAGTTTGTCCACATGCTACGATTTACAGCCAGATGTTCCCAGTTTTTCACTGATACTTGAACACCCAAAGAAACCCTGTAAACATCCTTATATCTGAACACTGCTGTGTGCCCAGGTCTCGTTCCATCTCTCAGTTTGTCCACATGCTACGATCTACAGCCAGATGTTCCCAGTTTTTCACTGATACTTGAACACCCAAAGAAACCCTGTAAACATCCTTATATCTGAACACTGCTGTGTGCCCAGGTCTCGTTCCATCTCTCAGCTTGTCCACATGCTACGATCTACAGCCAGATTTTCCCAGTTTTTCACTGATACTTGAACACCCAAAGAAACCCTGTAAACATCCTTATATCTGAACACTGCTGTGTGCCCAGGTCTCGTTCCATCTCTCAGTTTGTCCACATGCTACGATCTACAGCCAGATTTTCCCAGTTTTTCACTGATACTTGAACACCCAAAGAAACCCTGTAAACATCCTTATATCTGAACACTGCTGTGTGCGCAAGCCACCCTACAACGCGAAGCAAGAAGATGCGCAAACGAATACTGGAACAATCTATGCTCTGAAATACAGAAAGCCTCAGACAGGGGCGACTCAAAAACCATGCATGACAATATAAAAAAGGCCCTTGGACCAAAAATAACAAAATTAGCCCCCCCTAAAATCCAAGTTTGGAGAACCTATTACTGACAAGGGACAACAAATGCAAAGATGGGTTGAACACTACTCTAATCTATACAGTGACGACAGACCAGCAAACACAGCTCTAGCACAATCAATACCCAAATATCCTACAATGTTTGAACTGGATGTTGAGCCTACTATGAACGAACTTGCTGACGCTATAAATGCCCTCTCAAGAGGAAAAGCTGCAGGAAATGACAACATTCCCACAGATGTACTAAAGGACAACCTAAGCGTACTACTTCCACACCTATACAAACTGCTAATTAAATGCTGGAGAAACGGAGAAATACCTCATGATATGAGAAATGCTAAGATTATAACGCTGTACAAGAATAAAGGAGACAGGGGTGACTGCAACAATTACAGAGGCATTTCTCTCCTTAGCAAACAGGCAAAGCTTTTGCTAGAGTCGTACTTAATCGCCTGCATAGACTTGCAGAACGGGTGCTTCCCGAGTCCCAATGCGGTTTCAGACCCGGGAGATCAACCATAGATATGATCTTCACTCTTAGACAACTGCAGGAAAAATGTCGGGAACAAAATATGCCGCTCTATATTGCCTTTGTGGATCTCACAAAGGCATTCGACACAGTAAACAGAGATGGTCTCTACAAGGTGTTAGAAGGCATAGGCTGCCCTCCTAAATTACTTAGGCTGATAATTTCCTTCCATGAAGACATGAATGGCCAAGTCCATTTTGATGGGAGTCCATCAGAGAATTTCAAAGTCAACAAAGGAGTGAAACAGGGATGTGTCCTCGCCCCCACCCTTTTTGGTATATTTTTTGCTGCCCTCCTAAATTACACCTTCGAAAACAGCTCAGGAGATATTTACATTCGCACAAGACCAGATGGCTCACTGTTCAACCTAGCACGACTAAGAGCAAAAACCAAAACAAATGTTGCCCTACTTAAAGAATTTTTATTTGCTGACGATGCAGCCCTAGTCGCTCATAGTGAGGCCACCCTACAGTCGCTGATCAACAACCTGGATAAAGCATGCGACCTTTTTCACTGTCAATTAATGTTCAGAAGACAGTAATACTAAATCAAGGTGACTTCAAACCTATATCTATTACTCTAAAAGACTGCCCACTAGAATCAGTACAGAAATTTACATATCTTGGATCCACAGTTACGCAAACCATCTCTCTTGATGAAGAAATAAACTGTCGAATTGGTAAGGCAGCTACGACCTTCGGCAAACTCACAAAAAGGGCATGGAACAACACGAAACTAACTCAAAAGACTAAACTCTTAATATATCAAGCTTGTGTGCTTAGCACACTACTATATGGATCCGAAACCTGGACAACATACTCAAACCAGGAAAAAAGACTAAATGTCTTCCACATGCGATGTCTCCGCAAAATAATGCACATCAAATGGCAGGACAAAATAACCAACTTAACTGTCCTGCAACGTGCTAAGACCCTAACAATCATGTCGATGCTCAGAAGTCGAAGGCTAAGATGGCTGGGGCATGTCCAACGGATGGAAGAAAAACGCATTCCTAGGCAAATACTATATCTATCTATCTATCGTCCTTTCGAGCCGAAGACGGCACATAGGGCAGAACCACAATCTGAAAAAACAGAAACCTTGCGTGCCAAAATGGCACATATATGCAGAGATCACTGCTTCCAAAACTTATGGCTCTGTTTCCATAACAATATTTTTTACAATGACAGCTTGTCAAGCCATCGATCAACCTCCTTAGTCGCCTCTTACAACATGCCTGGAAGGTCACAGTGTCACTATTCTTTACTTCCCTCATAATGAGGCCCCGGTAACACACAGGAGAAATACTATATGGCGAGCTAAAACACGGAAAACGACAAATCGGCAGACCTAAACTACGATATAGAGATATCTGCAAATCATCTCTGAAAGACTTCGCCATCTGTGAAAACGACTGGCAACATCTGGCAAGTGATCGCACATCATGGAGAGCACGTATAAGGAACGGTATAACAACATTTGAGACTGTTCTAAGACAGGACTTAGAAGAGAAGAGACTCATGAAAAAGGATGGTAAACCCTGTGGACCAGCGAGCCTGACCTGTTCATTATGTGACCGCGTGTGTTTGTCAAACATTGGTAGAATTAGCCACGAGAGAAGCTGTTCGGCAAAAACAATACCTCAAAAAAATACGCAATAGCCTCCACTAGACCGTCTGACAAGACGAAAAGGGCCATATATGTGTGCCCAGGTCTCGTTCCATCTCTCAGTGTGTCCACATGCTACGATCTACAGCCAGATGTTCCCAGTTTTTCACTGATACTTGAACACCCAAAGAAACCCTGTAAACATCCTTATATCTGAACACTGCTGTGTGCCCAGGTCTCGTTCCATCTCTCAGTTTGTCCACATGCTACGATCTACAGCCAGATTTTCCCAGTTTTTCACTGATACTTGAACACCCAAAGAAACCCTGTAAACATCCTTATATCTGAACACTGCTGTGTGCCCAGGTCTCGTTCCATCTCTCAGTTTGTCCACATGCTACGATCTACAGCCAGATTTTCCCAGTTTTTCACTGATACTTGAACACCCAAAGAAACCCTGTAAACATCCTTATATCTGAACACTGCTGTGTGCCCAGGTCTCGTTCCATCTCTCAGTTTGTCCACATGCTACGATCTACAGCCAGATTTTCCCAGTTTTCCACTGATACTTGAACACCCAAAGAAACCCTGTAAACATCCTTATATCTGAACACTGCTGTGTGCCCAGGTCTCGTTCCATCTCTCAGTTTGTCCACATGCTACGATCTACAGCCAGATGTTCCCAGTTTTTCACTGATACTTGAACACCCAAAGAAACCCTGTAAACATCCTTATATCTGAACACTGCTGTGTGCCCAGGTCTCGTTCCATCTCTCAGTTTGTCAACATGCTACGATCTACAGCCAGATGTTCCCAGTTTTTCACTGATACTTGAACACCCAAAGAAACCCTGTAAACATCCTTATATCTGAACACTGCTGTGTGCCCAGGTCTCGTTCCATCTCTCAGTTTGTCCACATGCTACGATCTACAGCCAGATGTTCCCAGTTTTTCACTGATACTTGAACACCCAAAGAAACCCTGTAAACATCCTTATATCTGAACACTGCTGTGTGCCCAGGTCTCGTTCCATCTCTCAGTTTGTCCACATGCTACGATCTACAGCCAGATGTTCCCAGTTTTTCACTGATACTTGAACACCCAAAGAAACCCTGTAAACATCCTTATATCTGAACACTGCTGTGTGCCCAGGTCTCGTTCCATCTCTCAGTTTGTCCACATGCTACGATCTACAGCCAGATGTTCCCAGTTTTTCACTGATACTTGAACACCCAAAGAAACCCTGTAAACATCCTTATATCTGAACACTGCTGTGTGCCCAGGTCTCGTTCCATATCTAAGTTTGTCCACATGCTACGATCTACAGCCAGATGTTCCCAGTTTTTCACTGATACTTGAACACCCAAAGAAACCCTGTAAACATCCTTATATCTGAACACTGCTGTGTGCCCAGGTCTCGTTCCATCTCTCAGTTTGTCCACATGCTACGATCTACAGCCAGATTTTCCCAGTTTTTCACTGATTCTTGAACACCCAAAGAAACCCTGTAAACATCCTTATATCTGAACACTGCTGTGTGCCCAGGTCTCGTTCCATCTCTCAGTTTGTCCACATGCTACGATCTACAGCCAGATGTTCCCAGTTTTTCACTGATACTTGAACACCCAAAGAAACCCTGTAAACATCCTTATATCTGAACACTGCTGTGTGCCCAGGTCTCGTTCCATCTCTCAGTTTGTCCACATGCTACGATCTACAGCCAGATGTTCCCAGTTTTTCACTGATACTTGAACACCCAAAGAAACCCTGTAAACATCCTTATATCTGAACACTGCTGTGTGCCCAGGTCTCGTTCCATCTCTCAGTTTGTCCACATGCTACGATCTACAGCCAGATGTTCCCAGTTTTTCACTGATACTTGAACACCCAAAGAAACCCTGTAAACATCCTTATATCTGAACACTGCTGTGTGCCCAGGTCTCGTTCCATCTCTCAGCTTGTCCACATGCTACGATCTACAGCCAGATTTTTCCAGTTTTTCACTGATACTTGAACACCCAAAGAAACCCTGTAAACATCCTTATATCTGAACACTGCTGTGTGCCCAGGTCTCGTTCCATCTCTCAGTTTGTCCACATGCTACGATCTACAGCCAGATGTTCCCAGTTTTTCACTGATACTTGAACACCCAAAGAAACCCTGTAAACATCCTTATATCTGAACACTGCTGTGTGCCCAGGTCTCGTTCCATCTCTCAGTTTGTCCACATGCTACGATCTACAGCCAGATGTTCCCAGTTTTTCACTGATACTTGAACACCCAAAGAAACCCTGTAAACATCCTTATATCTGAACACTGCTGTGTGCCCAGGTCTCGTTCCATCTCTCAGTTTGTCCACATGCTACGATCTACAGCCAGATTTTCCCAGTTTTTCACTGATACTTGAACACCCAAAGAAACCCTGTAAACATCCTTATATCTGAACACTGCTGTGTGCCCAGGTCTCGTTCCATCTCTCAGTTTGTCCACATGCTACGATCTACAGCCAGATGTTCCCAGTTTTTCACTGATACTTGAACACCCAAAGAAACCCTGTAAACATCCTTATATCTGAACACTGCTGTGTGCCCAGGTCTCGTTCCATCTCTCAGTTTGTCCACATGCTACGATCTACAGCCAGATGTTCCCAGTTTTTCACTGATACTTGAACACCCAAAGAAACCCTGTAAACATCCTTATATCTGAACACTGCTGTGTGCCCAGGTCTCGTTCCATCTCTCAGTTTGTCCACATGCTACGATCTACAGCCAGATGTTCCCAGTTTTTCACTGATACTTGAACACCCAAAGAAACCCTGTAAACATCCTTATATCTGAACACTGCTGTGTGCCCAGGTCTCGTTCCATATCTAAGTTTGTCCACATGCTACGATCTACAGCCAGATGTTCCCAGTTTTTCACTGATACTTGAACACCCAAAGAAACCCTGTAAACATCCTTATATCTGAACACTGCTGTGTGCCCAGGTCTCGTTCCATCTCTCAGTTTGTCCACATGCTACGATCTACAGCCAGATGTTCCCAGTTTTTCACTGCTACTTGAACACCCAAAGAAACCCTGTAAACATCCTTATATCTGATCGCTGCTGTGTGCCCAGGTCTCGTTCCATCTCTCAGTTTGTCCACATGCTACGATCTACAGCCAGATGTTCCCAGTTTTTCACTGATACTTGAACACCCAAAGAAACCCTGTAAACATCCTTATATCTGAACACTGCTGTGTGCCCAGGTCTCGTTCCATCTCTCAGTTTGTCCACATGCTAAGTTACATGGAGTAACTTTTTGGACTTTGCATATAAATTGTTGGGCTTTGTGTCTAACTATTTTGAGTTAAGGTTGTCTTTTTGACAAACTTTTGGACTTTGAATATAACTATTTGGTCTTTCGTGTCTAACTATTTTGATTTTGGGTTAAATTTTGTAGGGTTTTGAGTTCAACTTTTTGGTTACGCAACGACATTTTTGTGTAATGGTGTTACATTAGTTGTCTTTTGGAGTAACCTTTTGGACTTTGCATATACTTTTTTGACCTTTCGTGTCTAACTATTTTGAGTTTAGGTTGTCTTTTTGACAAACTTTTGGACTTTGTATATAACTATTTGGTCTTTCGTGTCTAACTATTTTGAGTTTGGGTCTAAATTTTGTAGGGTTTTGTGCCCAAGTTTGTGCATATGAGTCGAAATATTAGGGTTTGATGTTATATTAGTTGTCTTTTGAAGTAACATTTTGGACTTTGCGTATACCTTTTTGACCTTTCATGTCTAACTATTTGGAGTTTGGGTTGTCTTTTCGACAAACTTTTGAGTTTGGGTTGTCTTTTTGACAAACTCTTGGACTTTGAATATAACTATTTGGTCTTTCGTGTCTAACTATTTTGACTTTGGGTTTAAATTTTGTAGGGTTTTGAGTTCAACTTTTTGGTTACGCGACGAAATTTTGGGGTTAAGTGTTACATTAGTTGTCTTTTGGAGTAACTTTTTGGACTTTACATATACATTTTTGAGCTTTGCATCTAACTATTCTGAGTTTGGGTTGTCTTTTTGACAAACTTTTGGACTTTGCATAAAACATTTACGACTTTTGTGTCGAACTAGTATCACTTTGGGACTAAATTTTTTTTAGGCTTTTGAGTTCAACTTTTTGGTTATGAGATTAAATTTTGGGATTAAGAGTTACATTAGTTGTCTTTTGGAGTAACTTTTTGGACTTTACATATAAATTTTTGAGCTTTGCATCTAACTATTCTGAGTTTGGGTTGTCTTTTTGACAAACTTTTGGACTTTGCATAAAACATTTACGACTTTTGTGTCGAACTAGTATCACTTTGGGACTACATTTTTTTAGGCTTTTGAGTTCAACTTTTTGGTTATGAGATGAAATTTTGGGATTAAGAGTTACATTAGTTGTCTTTTGGAGTAACTTTTTGGACTTTGCCTATAAATTGTTGGGTTTTGTGTCTAACTATTTTGAGTTTAGGTTGTCTTTTTGACAAACTTTTGGCTTTGAATATAACATTTACGCCTTTTTTGGTGAACTAGTACCACTTTGGGACTAAGTTTTTAGGGTTTTGAGTTCAACTTTTTAATTATGAGACGAAATTTTGGGATTAAGTGTTATATTAGTTGTCTTTTGGAGTAACTTTTTGGACTTTGCCAATAAATTGTTGGGCTTTGTGTCTAACTATTTTGAGTTTAGGTTGTCTTTTTGACAAACTTTTGGACTTTGCATATAACATTTACGACTTTCGTGTCTAATAATTACAATTTTGGGCCTAAATTTGTAGAGTCTGTGTTCAACTTTGTGAGTATGAACCAAAATTTTAGGGTTTGGAACTAAGTTTTCTTACCTGAAATGATCATCTTTACTGTTGTCTGTCATTCAATCAAGTGATAAAGATATGGAACTCTAAAGTCTAAGAGCTGAGGTAATCAACTTTAATGATGTATGTCGTTCGTTGACGTAGGAAACACTGGTATTAAAGCCTTCAGCGGTCAAAATGAGGTCATAGAACTCGTCTGGAATTGGCTCAGGGGTCAAAATGCGTTCAAGTAATCCTCCACCCCGCATTTTTTCCCCCACCACTGACCCGACAGCCACTACCTACGCTTCAGCTAACGCGCTTCTCTGATTGGTTAATCCAGCTGTCAGTCATTTCTTTGCCCCGCCTCCTATACTAATACTCTTCTCTGATTGGTTAATCCCGATATCAAGCGATGTTGACGTACTCACTCGCTGATTGGTTAAAATCTGCTACCAGGCTATATTTAAACTAGTCTCATGCGAGACTTTGTGTTATAAGTTTGGTTGATTCAAGGAAAGTTACTGTTCACTCTAGCGGAGACTATATTTTGCACAGTAAGTTGGCTTGTTTTCTCTTAAAGTATGTTAACGCTTATCGATAATAGGTTATATTCATTGTAGATGATTGAGACTATATTTTATACTGTAAGTTTGAATGTTTTCTCTTAAAGTATGGTAAGGGTTAACGATAACAGGTTATTCAACTGTATTGATGTAAAGTTGTTAAGATAAGTATTGTTGAATTCCTTCGTTTTTTCATGTTTTCTTATTGGTTGTATAAAAGTATGATATACCAGACATTCTACCTACAACTATCATGTCACACTAGACGCCCGGGATACAGCCCTCATATCACACTAGACGACCTCCATACACCCCTCATACCACACTAGACGACCTCCATACACCCATCACGACACACTAGACGACACCACCATACACCCATCATGACACACTAGACGACCTCCATACACCCGTCACGACAAATACATACATGACGATGAACTAGACGACCTCCATACACCCATCATGACACACTAGACGACCTCCGTACACCCGTCACAACACACTAGACAACCGGTATTCAGTCCTCATGCCACACTAGGTGACCGGCATACGGCCCTCATGACACAATAGACGACCTCCATGCACCCATCATGGCACACTAGACAATAGCCATACAGCCCTCATGACACACTAAACGCCCTCTATACACCCAATATGACACACTAGACGACCTCCGTACACCCATCACGACATACTAGCCGACCTCCATTGACCCGTCACGGCACACTAGACGACCCCTATACAGCCCTTATTACACACTAGATGACCTCCAACACCCATCGCTGCGATGAACATACTAGCAAGACAGACTGTATAAGCTGTAAGGGTGTTAAAGCATACACCAAACGAACGCCCGGGTTTTTTAAACTAGAGTACGAAGGGACAGCTCTTGTTAGCTTATGTAGTAAAACGTACCATTGTAGTGGGGATTACGATAAAATCAGTTGCAAGGGGTTAAGCAAGCAACACAACACATTAGATAACGATATGTTTTTAGAGGTTCTCGCTACGCAAAAGGCTAAGGGTGGGAAAAATGTAGGTTTCAAAGTCTTAAATAATTCCATATTTTCCTACAGTCAAACAAGAAATGCTCTATCCTATTTCTATATAAATAGAAAGGTAGCTGATGATAACGTCTCGACTATGCCTTTAGATATTTAACTCTTTACACTACCCGCTTAGCCTAACCAGCAATCTCTAACAGTTTCACCCCTTATGATTCATTTATGACACAACGCTAAGCAGACACCCAACTACATAGCTATAAATAAATGTTATCCATGTACTATATATTGACTCACTGTACTGAATATTTTTGTAATGTTATATAATATCAATGTATGTTATACACCTATTGAGATAATAAAAGAATAAAATATATCTTTGTCTTCTGTCTTATATTGATCGTTTTTCATTGATGTTGTATAATCTATTAACCTATCACTATCGCTCAAGTACACCAAGCGCTCCAAAGTCAGCACACACCAGACATAAACAGCGCACTTCCGGGTCACCGGGACTAGAGGTCAACATCCCGACACGAAATGTCACGGTTAACTCCCCCTGCGCCACACGCTTTATGCGCGCCGCGCGCCGCCATCTTTGTTAATTTAGCGCCTAAATACTAACAAGTTCCTTCCTGCTATACTACTCACGATGTGTTGAAGCGAAGAGATTTCCATCTTCTAGATACACCTTCTATTGATTATCTTCTGCAGCAGTTTTCCTACACAAGGGAGAAGGCTATGGGTCTGTAATTCTTGGGGATCTTTAGTTACTTTACTTTGTCAAGGTCTGGTATGTAGAGATCTCCTTCCACGCAGTTGATACTTGTCCTAAGTGTCATATAATGTTAACAATCCTGGAAGTAAAAAAAAAAAAAAAAAAAAAAAATCAACTTCATCGAGGCTGAGTTGTCGGCAAGCTTGAAGAAGTCAATTTCTGATTCGGCATCTACGGACATTAGCGTCCAATATATCATTTCGGCACTGTCAAGCTGTAAGTTACTTTCCGAAGAAATCTTTGTCGGCAAGTTTAAAGAACCTAAAAAGACTGTACCGATGTTCGATTTGTGGTGTTTAATCTCGTCATCGAGTGCCGTCTTCGCAAACGAAGGTTGGCTAGCATGTATTGCCATTCCAATCTATTTTTTGCATTTATGGTGCAGGTTATCAAAGATTGACTTGACCATTTTTTTATGTTACTCGTCCATGTTAGACTTGGTCTGCCTCTGCCTCTTTTACCTTGTATTTTCCCTTCCAATATTAGTTTTTGTAGGCTGCTGTGTCTTTTAACGTGCCCCAAAAATTTCATTTGTCTTGTCTTAATTGTATTTAGTAGTTCTCATTTTATTTTTAGTTGTTTTAAAATTGTATCGTTTTTTTTCTTTTCTTTCTATCCAATTCTACCTATTCTTCTTTAAATCCACACTTCAAAGGCTTCAATTTTCTGTTCTGTTTTCTTGTCTAATGTCCATGTTTCTGCATCATACAGGAATATTGAGAAGATGTAACATATAGATATAGAACATTTAGAGTTGTTTCATAGCACGGATAGCCGTTAAAACCCCTTTGACCATATTGACGTCGCATGTAACCTTTACACGACCGACTGTCTTCTTAGAAGTAGGTCATGGAGACATTATTTGTGCAGCTGTCAATGAGGTTTGAATTACTCTTAGCCGCAATCTCACAGCTCGGTAATGGGGCTAGACTAGAGGCGTTGTGAAGATCTGTTTGCTATTCGTCTCTGGACATTCGGTTGTAAAGGGAAAATGACGGATACTTGTTTGGTTGGAATGTTTTTTTTGGTTGGTGGTCGTAATAAGGCTCGTGCTTTTTAGCCCCATTGTATTTGATGGGTCCTCACGATAGTTTCTGAATAAACATGTACACGTGTTGTGGATGTGTTCACAATATATTTGATCGGAGAGACACACATTTGAAACGTCTTTGTCTGCTTCAACAGTGCACCATTCTCGCAGTATCTTCTGAGGAATCAGGTAAGTTCAGTCTGGTGTGTCGGGCACATCATGCCCTCTATCTCTACATTCGTCATAGGTAGACGAATTCGTTATTTGATTTTCGACAACTAGTTAGTTTAATCGTTCATTATCGCAAAAATTTCAAGTCAAGCTGTAACAAAACCTGTCTTGTTTTTCTGTCTCACGTTTCTGTTTATGTGACTAAGGCTTCCTTTGGTGTTATAACATTCTCCGTGGTTTTCTTTAGATTAAACACCGTACCTCGAGATTTGAGAACGTCAGAATTCTAGAAATAATTCTACAAATTTGCTAATAGCAATTTCCTCAGAAATAAACTTGCATATTCTTATCGCTCAAAGAGACTTCTCGCAAAGCGGCTCAGACGATGACATTTCTGTGTATGTGGCAT
Source organism: Megaustenia siamemsis (assembly GCA_032433765.1). Taxonomy (NCBI): domain Eukaryota; kingdom Metazoa; phylum Mollusca; class Gastropoda; order Stylommatophora; family Ariophantidae; genus Megaustenia; species Megaustenia siamemsis. Next base: position 54,968,601 of record JAVIAB010000159.1, read on the forward strand.
AGTTGAACAATCTTGAAATCACTGGAGTAGGTTCTCGGGTGTAGCTAGAAGCCTCTGCAATATATATATAGATGCATCGCTACATTTAATAATTTAAAGTCGAGCTCATTCACTGCTTTAATAAGCTGGTAACGAAGATCCGAGGATGTTGAATTTCCTTCCAGGAAACCTACATCACGCAGTACATTGCGGTCGAAGCAGTTTGCTTAGTTATTTGGAAAAGGCAAAGTTCGAAAGGTCATCTTCAAGTGTTGCCGACAATGCAACCTCGATGAAAAAAAGAACATACTCACAAGATTCAACACCGGACTGTAGGCTTTCTCAAATCAGAGTTCAAGTTTTCTAATAGAGCAATGTTCGGGAAGCAAATCATATAACAACTATGATAGCGACTACTCTCTAAACACCTGGAATAATGCCAGTACTTGTTCACGATTCTGTTTATGCGATTAAAAGATGCCGTTGGTGCTATAATCCCACTACAATGTTCTGTCTAGATTGAACATTGCGAATCGAACATCGATTTTTTTCAGAGAAAACCAAGATCAACGAAAGGCGTAACGTGGACGTTGAAGAAAAGTGCAAAGGAAAAGTAAAGCTTAATGTACACATCAGAAGGAAACAATGACTAGCTTGTCTACAGAATTGAGGGGAGAACATTAGCACAGTATGAATCCTAAGAAAGAAAACAGAGTAAAATAGAGATAACATATACTAGTATGTCAAGAGGTGGAATTACTCAATAAATGTTGATCAGTGGGAAGACAGGACACCTACGGCAGCGGACAAAAATTATGTTCTTTTAGTTTGTTTCGTTGTAATTTTCTTTAACTCATTATCACTTTGTTTCTATGTACATAGTTCATGTATTTTGTATTCCTTAATGTCCTAATACAAATAGCTTTCCCTAATAAACACTTGACTTAATTGATATATATTAACTTTTCTATTGCGTACCATACTTCACTTGTAATAAGTATTCCATTGTCTCACTCTATCTAATGTTCTCTATATTTTCTCTATTTCTCGCATTAATTATGTCGGTCTCTCTTTTCCTTCTCTATTCTGTTATCTCTCAAATATTTGTGCCTACATTAGCCCTTGTTCATCTCTTTGTTTCTCTTTCTATTCTTTATGTATGTAACTCTACGTTAAAAATTTTCTCAATATAGCATTTTCGCTTCTTGCTCTATTTCCTCCTTCTTATTTTTAACACTTTCTTCTTTTTCAATCTCTTTCATTTCCCCTCTATTTTTATCTTTCTTGGATATTATGTTCTGTTTTACTATTTCGTGTTCTTTATTAAAGATTGAAACAATAAATGTGTTACTTTAGAAAAGTGAATAAAGCTCTGAGATAAAAGTGGAATGACTACAGCATTTCGATTGCAAATTGGACACGGAGAGAAAAATCATCAAGTACCATGGTTGCTGGTGTAGGTGATCATGTCTCTCCAGAACTTTCAATCTCTAGGTTATTTATATAATATATTATTATCATTTTTGTTGTTGACCTTCTGCCAAGCCATTCCCTTAAGGTTGTCTGGTATCCTTTCTCTTTTCTTCCCTCTGCCTCTTTTTCCCTCAATTTTCGCAGTTGTCACAACACATTCCAGCTGTTCCGCTCTCGTTACATAGTCAAAAAATGATGATTTTTTCTTGCTAATATTTGAAATTATCTTTCTTTTTGCATTGGCTTCTTTCAAGACGTTTTCATTACTTTTCTTAGCTGTCCATGTTATTCTCAACATTCTTCTGTATAACCACATTTCTAAAGCTCCCAGTGATTTTCTTTTCTGTTGTCCTAATGTCCATGTTTCACATCCATATGTTAAGACTGGAGAGATCACTAGTTGCATTTAAATAATTAAATTTTGAAACAAAATCAAGGCCATTTAATCACCCCAAAATAAGAAAAGAAAGATGGGAAACTGAGTAATTGTGTTCCTGAAAAGAGGGAGAGGGCTACACCAGTTTGTAAAACAATATTCTAGAACTCTCTAGAGCCTACAATAACACAAGGGGTACAATTATTTACACGCGTGACGTGTATTTGGTAATGGCAAAGACAAGTGAAGTTAAATGAAATGTGCAGAACACACGACTAGGGAAAAGAGGAGTTGGTGGAGCAGTTGTAAAATCCACAAATGATATCATTTTTTTTAAAATAAACAAGATGGGCATTATAAGGTTGCAGGATGAGGAAGAAAACAGCAACATTTTGATCAAGGGGACAAGTAGAGTTGGTCAAGAAAGACAACCGCAATTTAATTGACAAGTTAGGCAATTGGGACAAGTGATACAAGATGAGTTCACTGGACAAGTGAGGCAACTGAGACAAGTGAGACGTGCTGAGTTCACTGGACAAGCGAGGCAACTGAGACATGTGAGACAATGTGAGTTCACTGGACAAGAGAGGCAACTGGGAGAAGTAAGACATGCTGAGTTTACTGGACACATGAGGCAACTGGACACATGAGGCAACTGGACACGTGAGACGTGCTAAATTTATTGGGTAAGTGAGGCAACTGGAAAAGTTGGAAACAACCTCAGGTTATTGGTCAAGTGAGGCAAATACAAAAATAGATGCAAACGAGTTTTTTTGCACTATTGAGACAACTAGGACAAGAGAGAAAACCGGAATCTGCGTAAAAGTGAGACTACTGAAAGAAGAAAGATAATCGGAGTTTACCGAGCATGTCATACTAGTAGGATAAGATAGACGACCGAAATTTATTGGACAGGTGAGACATCTGAGACAAGGGAGAAACAGCCGGACTATATTGGACAATTGAGACAATAAGAACAAGAGATAAACAAACTGGAATTTCTTTTACAAGAAAGTCGACATAGGAAAGACAAACCGATTTGGATAAATGATGCAACTGTGACATGGGAAGCAGTCGGAAGTAACTGGAATGGGAAAGCAACTTAGACAAGAGAGTGATAACCAGAGATTGTTGGAATAAAGAGGCAACTGATTAAAAAGAGATTAAATCGGAGATGATTGAACAAGTCAGTCAACTGAAAGAAAAATTTACCCGACGATTATTAGACACGTGAGGCAACCAGACAAGAGGGAGAGATAACCAAAGATTATTAGACAAGTGCGGCAACTGAGACAAGAGAGAGAGTGATTACCGAAGATTAATAGACAAGTGAAGCAATAGAGTCATGCGAAAATTATTAGACAAATGAGGAAACTCATGCACGATAGAGGCAACCGGAGATTACAGGACAAGCGAGGCAACTGAGACAAATGAGAAACAACCAGAGATTATTGGACAAATGAGACAACTTGGACAAATTTGAGGTAACCGGAGATTATAAAACAATTGGGGCAAATGTTAGACAACCGGAGTTGACAGGAATGTTAAGTGAAATTTATATTCAAAAATGAATCTTGAAAGTGTGCACAAAGTGATGGCTAGAAATTTATAGACAAATGAGACATCTAAAAGTGTGTAGACAATTCATACAACTAGATGATGATGGATAAATTGTGATAGCTTGACAATGATGGATAAATGCAACAGCTAGATGTTGATGCACATATGAGATAGCTAGAAATTGTTGATCAAATGAGATAGCTAGAAACTTTTCTATATGTGAGATAACGAGAAATTGTTGGACCTGTGAGAAAACGAGAAATTATTGGACATGCGATATAGTGAAACTTTAATGTACATGTGAGACAACGAGAAATGGTTGGACATGTAAGATAGCGATAAATTGTTGGACATGTGACACAAAGAGAAATTGTTGGACATGTGGGATAGCTAGAAATTGTTGGACATGTGAGACAACGAGAAATTGTTGGGCATGTGAGATAGCAAGAAATTGTTGTATGTGTAAAGATAGCAAAAAATTATTGGACATGTGAGATAGCAAGAAATTGTTGGACATGTGAGATAACGAGAAATTGTTGGACATGTGAGTGAACGAGAAATTGTTGTACTTTCAGATCGCTAGAATGTGTTGGACATGTGAAATTGCGAGAAATTGTTGGACATTTGAGATAGCGAGACATTGTTAGACTTTTGAGATAGTGAGAAATTGTTGTACATGTGAGACAACGAGAAATTGTTGGATATGTGAGGTTGCGATAAATTGTTGTACATGAGAGATTGCAAGAAATTGTTGGACATGTGAGATAGCGAGAAATTTTTGGACATGTGAGACATCTGAAACAAGTGGGAAAAAGCCAAACTATATTGCATACTTGAGACAATAAGAACAAGTGGCAAACACATTGGAATTGGAATATGTCAGTCGAATTGGAACAAGGGAAAACAAACTGAATTTTTTGGAGAAGGGAGGCAACTTGGACAAGGAAATCAGCCGGAGTAAACTGGAATTGGTAAGGCAAGTTAGCCAAAAGAGTGATAACCATAGATTATTTGACTAAAGAGGCAAATGATAAAAGAGAGAGTAAATCGGAGATGATTGAACAAGTGAGTCAACTGAAAGAAAAGATAGAGAAAAAGATACCGGACGATTATTAGATAAGTGAGGCAACTGATACAAGAGGGAGAGATAAGCAAAGATTATTAGACAAGTAAGGCAACTGATACAAGAGGGAGAGATAACCGAAGAGTATTAGACAAGTGAGGCAACTGATACAAGAGGGAGAGATAACCGAAGATTATTAGACAAGTGAGGCAACTGAGACAAGAGGGAGAGATAACCAAAGAGTATTAGACAAGTGAGGCAACTGAGACAACAGTGAGAGATAACCGAAGATTATAAGCAGTTCAGGCAATTGAGACAAGAAAGAAATAACCGAGGTTTATTAGACAAGTGAGACAACTGAGGAAGGACAGTCATAACTGAGGATTATAAAACAAGAGAGGCAACTGAGACAAGAGAGGGAGAGATTATCGAAAATTCTAAAACAAGTGAGGCAACTGAGACAAGAGAGAGATAACCGAAGATTCAAGGCAACAAAATCAAACTTTTTTTAATCATCTCAAACCAAAATACACTTTTCTAAAGGATTTTTTGGCGCTGATTTCAGATCTGAGGCAACTGAGACAACAGTGAGAGATAACCGAAGATTATAAGCAGTTCAGGCAATTGAGACAAGAAAGAAATAACCGAGGTTTATTAGACAGGTGAGACAACTGAGGAAGGACAGTCATAACTGAGGATTATAAAACAAGAGAGGCAACTGAGACAAGAGAGGGAGAGATAATCGAAAATTCTAAAACAAGTGAGGCAACTGAGACAAGAGAGAGATAACCGAAGATCTTCGGTTGTATTCAAATAATTATTTGACAAATGAGGCAACTAAGGCAAGAGAGAGACAACCGAAGATTATTACACAAGTGAGGCAACAGGAAAAAGAGGGAGAAATGAACGAAGATTATTAGACTAGTGAGGCAACTGAAAAATAGGGTGAGATAACCGAAGATTATTAGACAAGTGAGACAACTGAGGCAAGAGATAGATAACCGAAGATTATTAGACAAGTGATGCAACTGAGACAAGAGGGAGAGATAACCAGAGATTATTAGACATGTGAGGCAAGTGATACAAGAGGTAGATATCACTGAAGATTATTCGACAAGTGAAGCAACTGATACAAGAGGGAGAGATAACCGAAGATTATTAGACAAGTGAAACAACTTAGGCAAGATAGAGATAAACGAAGATTATAAAACAAGTGAGTTACCTGAAACATGAGAGAGATAATCAAAGATTATTATACAGGTGAGGCAACTGAGACAAGAGGGAGTGTTAACCGAAGATTATTTGACACGTGAGGCAACTGGATCAAGAGAGAGAGATAACCGAAGATTAATAGACACGTGAAGCAATAGAAACAAGCGAAAAATTGTAGACAAATAAGGAAACTAATACAAGACAGAGGTAACCGGAGATTACCGAACATGTGAGGCAATTGAGACAAATGAGAAACAACCAGATATTATTGGACAACTGAGAATACTTGGACAAACTTGAGATAACTGGAGATTATAAAACAAGTGGGGCAATTGGAGCAAATGTTAGACAACCGGAGTTGACAGGAATGTTAAGTGAAATTTATATTCAAACATGAATCTCTAAAGTGTGCACAGAAGTATTAGCTAGAAATTTATAGACAAAGGAGACATCTAAAAGCGTGTAGACAATTGAGACAACTAGATGATGATGGAAAAATTGTGATAGCTTGACAATGATGGATAAATGCAACAGCTAGATGTTGATGCACATAATGAGATAGCTAGAAATTGATCAAATGAGATAGCTAGAAACTTTTCAACATGTGAGATAGCGAGAAATTGTTGGACCTGTGAGAAAACGAGAAATTGTTAGACATGTAGGATAGCGAGAAATTGTTGGACATGTGAGATAGTGAGACATCGATGTACATGTGAGACAACTGCAAATTGTTGGACATGCAAGATAACGATAAATTGTTGGACATGTGAGAAAGAAAGAAATTGTTGTACATGTAAGATAGCAAAACATTGTTGGATATATGAGATATCAAGAAATTGTTGGACATATGAGGTAGCGAGAAATTGTTGGAACTGTGACACAACGGGAATTTGTTGGATATGTGGGATAGCGAGAAATTGTTGGACCGTTTGAGATAGCGAGAAATTGTTGGACAAATGGGATAGAGAAAAAATGGAGGACATCTGAGTTAGCGTCATACTAACATGTTATGAGTGATACAATAACATAACAAAAGCCCACTTTATGATAGGCATCTACTAAATTATACTTTAACATATTGTATGATACGACAGGTCATAGGAGATACGATAATATAACAAAATCAGCACTTAATTAATTGTTATGATTGCCCCATTCATTTTTGTCGCTTGGTCAACCGTAAGAGGACGCTTGCTAGCTTTGTTTTAGCTCTTTCAGAATATGTGATCTGCGTATGTGATGAATGTTAGTAATGGATGTAATTAGATCATTGTTCAGGTGACCTGAAATTAAAATATGCTGAGATTCATTAATCCAGTCTGGCTTTACAGACGCCATTTCTCTACTTATTTTAAATGTAGCTACTTCATATGTATTAAAGTAAATTGAACCAGACATATTTATAGTTGCTACAAATGCTCCTCAAAATGTTTATCGACAAACAACGTCTAACTGTGAATTATTGATGTTTGTTAATTTATGCATTTCTTTGTTTTCTTCTTGCTATGAGAGTCTTCACTCCCAGTTCACAGATTCTAGATGGCAATGCAGGTTCACTTGTTTCAATCATTTATTCTACCATTTTACTTATGCTAACATCTGCCCTTATATATCGGCTGCCCATCTCCTATGATATTATCCTGAACCATCCGCTAAGCGTCTTCACTTATGTTTCATCCCTCGATGAATAATACGCTCTTGTTGTCAAATAGTGTAGTATTAGTCTAGAGGCATGACTTCGGACTATGTACAAGAAGAACCTGGGTCCTAATCGATAGTGATTTTTAAAATTAGGAAATATCAATACGTGGTTTCTTCGTGCCGCTTTCCTGATCTCGGGGTTGTGAGATTCGATGTGTGTACCTCTCTGGGTAGTGAGATTCGATGTGTAGACCTCTCTGGGTAGTGAGATCCGATGTGTGGACCTCTCTAGGTAGTGAGATTCGATGTGTGGGCCTCTCTGGGTAGTGAGATCCGATGTGTGGACCTCTCTGGGTAGTGAGATTCGATGTGTGGACCTCTCTGGGTAGTGAGATCCGATGTGTGGACATCTCTGGGTAGTGAGATCCGAAGTGTGGACCTATATGGGTTGTGAGATCCGATGTGTGGACCTCTCTGGGTAGTGAGATTCGATGTGTGGACCTCTCTGGGTAGTGAGATCCGATGTGTGGACATCTCTGGGTAGTGAGATCCGAAGTGTGGACCTCTCTGGGTAGTGAGATCCGATGTGTGGACCGCTCTGGGTTGTGAGATTCATGTGTGGACCTCTCTGGGTAGTGAGATTCGATGTGTGGACCTCTCTGGGTAGTGAGATCCGATGTGTGGACATCTCTGGGTAGTGAGATCCGAAGTGTGGACCTATATGGGTTGTGAGATCCGATGTGTGGACCGCTCTGGGTTGTGAGATTCGATGTGTGGGCCTCTCTAGGTAGTGAGATCCGATGTGTGGACCGCTCTGGGTTGTAAGATCCGATGTGTGGACTTCTCTGAGTAGTGAGATCCGATGTGTGGACCGCTCTGGGTAGTGAGATTCGATGTGTGGAACTCTCTAGGTAGTGAGATCCGATGTGTGGACATCTCTAGGTAGTGAGATCCGATGTGTGGACCTATCTGGGTAGTGAGATCCGATGTGTGGAACTCTCTATGTAGTGAGATTCGATGTGTGGAACTCTCTAGGTAGTGAGATCCGATGTGTGGACCTCTCTGGGTAGTGAGATCCGATGTGTGGACCTATCTGGGTAGTGAGATCCGATGTGTGGACCGCTCTGGGTAGTGAGATCCAATGTGTGGACCTATCTGGGTAGTGAGGTCCGATGTGTGGACCGCCCTGGGTAGTGAGATCCGATGTGTGGACCTATCTGGGTAGTGAGATCCGATGTGTGGACCGCTCTGGGTAGTGAGATCCGATGTGTGGACCTATCTGGGTAGTGAGGTCCGATGTGTGGAATGCCCTGGGTAGTGAGATCCGATGTGTGGACCTATCTGGGTAGTGAGATCCGATGTGTGGACCGCTCTGGGTAGTGAGATCCGATGTGTGGACCTATCTGGGTAGTGAGATCCGATGTGTGGACCGCTCTGGGTAGTGAGATCCGATGTGTGGACCTATCTGGGTAGTGAGGTCCGATGTGTGGACCGCCCTGGGTAGTGAGATCCGATGTGTGGACCTATCTGGGTAGTGAGGTCCGATGTGTGGACCGCCCTGGGTAGTGAGATTCGATGTGTGGAACTCCCTGTAAAATGTTGCCGCTGATTAATAAACAAAAATAAATTGCCTTCAGAAATCGACACTCACCGTAGATCCCAGGCTGCGGAGTTCGTGCATGCGGGTCAGTGTTCTCGAATTTTCTCGGAGATTCTAGAAGGCAATATCGGAGCAACTATGAATTTGTTTTATGAAGATGCTAACAACAACAATAACATTATTAAAACAAGCAGTGGAATAAATAAACAAGAATACAATATATTTACAGTGAACATTCAAACTGTGAACGGGTATTTTTAGTGACGTATTTCCTTCTTTATTTAAATTACGACAAGAAATATATAATAAAATATAAAAACAAATTTAACAAATGAAAGACAGGAATATCTCCACATTCTAGCGACATCTAAGACAATAGTACAACAATATATTTGTTGAACAAAATACAATTAAAAAAACAAACCACACTATTTTGAAATTTCAATGTAAAAGATGTCGGCCAGTCAAATACATGGACAACAGCAAAAAATATATACTTTGTGAAAAATTTATTAAGAAAAATCAAGAGAATGCATTTGAGTGACATCCACTTGAGACGTGTGCGTCCCTCCTTGCCAACCACGAGTTGTCGGGCCTGACCTGAATTGTTTCTCGATCGTTACTTTTCAAACGTCAACTGGGGGGTTTTTTAATCTTTTTTAAACATTTAAACGAAAATTGGATACATCAACACACATACATTAATCAGTAAACATTTGTTGTTATCAAATTGTAAGGATCAGTAAAAGCATAACAATATTGAAGTTATTATAATATTATACTTTCAATATAAAACAAATATGTATATAAGTATGTATACAGAATAAAATAGCAACAAAAACCATCAAAAAAAGTAAAATAAATGAGTTGATTTTAAAGTTGTATAGGGAAACTGTGCTGTTAAATCCTTAAGTTTTCGTATAACCATCGTCAACTACCATGCATCGTCAACTACCATGCTACCTGGCGTATGTGATCATGTCTTTCCACAATTTTTACTCTCAACATTTATTTTGTCATTTTAGTTGTTGACCTTCTGCCAAGCGATTCTTCTTTAACTGGATGGTATATTTTCTCTTTGCTTTCCTCTATATTTATGTCTCTCATTTTTCCAGTTGTTTCAAAATATTTCAGCTGTTCCATTCCCATTTCATGACCAAAAATTGATGATCGTTTCTTCCTTTTTTGAAAATAGCTATCTTTTTGCATTGGCCTCTTTCAGAACGTTTTCATTACTCTTCTTAGCTATCCGTGGTATTCTCAACATTCTTCTGTAAAACCATATTTCTACAGCCTCCACCGATGTTCTTGTATGGTGTCCTGTTGTTCATGATTCACATTCATATGTTAAGTCTGTATCTACATAACATTTAAGAACTCAGTTTCTTTTTCTATTGTCAGAAATGGATTGCGCAGAATCCTCCTCATTTGTTTTTGGTAAGCTGCTTTAGACTGAACCATACCTCATCTCACCTCTGTTTGTACATCTTCCATCTGAGGTTAACATCCTTCCCAGATATTTTATCTCATTTACCTGTTTTAATTCTGTTCCAACTGTGCATTGCGATGATGTCTTTTTTTGTTGTTGCTGCCTTTAATTATGTATCTTTGCTATTAAAATGTGTTGTATAGGCCTTCATTTTTCCAGGTGTTACTGCCAGCCACACTGCTGAAAAGAATGGCTCCAATATTTCTGCTAAACACATTCAGGAGGAAACAAGCACGGATCATTACACAAAAGATACCACTAGAAATAGATATATTTACATTTGATTGGTCACGCACTGAAAAGTGACTTTAAAGTCATTACAGGTCCAGCTTTGTAGTGGCTTTTAGAAGGTATAGAAAAAGTACAAGAGAAACCGAAAACATACTTGGTGATAAGTTTGTGGAGATTAAAATGTATATTTGTGGCTATAATTAAGGAGAAAATGACAGTTGGACACAACGTTTCTAGAGTTTTACATCAACTAAGTGGGATGTATTTTTGTCTGTTTGTGTTTATGAAGACATCAGTTGCTGGTGTACAGTGTGTCTAAGAAAGTTGCTCTTTATTAAATGTCAGCCGTGGATGATGATGACTGTCGTGATAAGTCAAAATCTCATAGCATGCTTTCAGACCTCAAGATATTAATTTTTTTAAAGAACGAGATCTATTTTCGGTCGAGATTCATTTCAAATCGGCTGTAAAATCGTTGCAGATCTTCTAGAAAAGTCCAGGAATGTCGACAATTCAAATAATAATCAGTGTCTTTGAAAACGTGAAACCATCGTCTAGAACACCATAATCAAGATTGAAACGTATGATATCAAAATTATCGTAGCCATGATATCAACCACACTGTTAATAGCAGTGGTGAACAAATATATTAATATTTGGCTACAATTACACGAAGCAGTTTCAAGAAAAAAGCAAACTAGGAGAAAATGACCTCCTGAGAAATGTAGATTATATTCTCCAGTCTGATATGAAGACATCACATTAAAAAACGTTACTTTTTTTCTGAATAAAATTTAGCACAAACAGTCCAACATTTTATAAATATACCTTTTGCAAATGCATGTCATAAAAAAGACAGAGATCATGTTCTTTTACGGAAAAGTGAAAGAAAAGATACCAAGATTTCATATTAGAACAAAAAACTAAAAGAAAAAGGAGTTCAAATAATTGGGTAGTATTGTAGCATCTACATGGAAGTGCTGTTCTTGCTATTGAGAACATTTGAGATAAAGCGAGAAAATGGTCGAATACGTAACAACCGGTGTAGAAAAACAAATATGTGATGATAGACACAGGAAAAACAATACATAACTCATCATATATGCCAACGTTATGTCTTAATTCTATTCTATTGACCTTTCGAGCCGTTGCCGGCCCATAGGGCGTAGACCAAGATACAACTTCTCCTATCTGAATTTTTATTCTAGCAGTTTTCTTTTAAAGATATTTTATCAAATCTCGCCATTTGTCTCTGTTCTGTGCAAGCAGCGCTATCTCATTGAGGGAGCCGAATCCTGCTGCTCTTGCCTCTCTCATTAATGTTCTTCTCAGTGTCTCCCTGGTCTTCCTCTTTTTCTCTTACCTGTTGTTTCCCATATGAGGGCTTGCTTTGCTATTCTATTATTATCTCTTCTCATCACATGTCCAAAATATGACCATCGTCTTTTCTTTATTACTGAAGATATTAGTGGTTGATTGGCGATTTCTCTAATTTCCCCATTTGTTGTGAATTCGTTCCACGCTATACCAAGTATTTTCCTTAGACATTTATTTTCGAATGCGTTCAACTTTGTTTCTATATCTCTCGTTGTTTTCCAGCTTTCACACGGATACGTAAGGTTAGATAGTACTTTGATTTGAATAGCCTAAGTTTTGTGTTTGTTCTGATAAGTTTTGATTTCCACAACTTTTCAAGGCTTCTGAAAGACATTGCTGCTTTAGCTATTCTCATTCTAACTTCTTTACTTGTATCCCCTTCTCGAACAATGTGACTTCCAATAGATAAAGTAATCGATCTCTTCTACTCGTTTGTTTTCCATGTATATTTTGTCATCTGTTGGAATTAAACTTTTCATGACTTTAGTCTTTTCATTGCTGATCTCAAGCCCAATTTTGCTGGCTATTGATGATAGTTCATTTGTGTTTTTCCTGCATCGTTTTTATCTGACTGCTGATGAGAACTATGTCATCAGCAAAGTTGAGGTCCTCCAAATTATGTCTTAATAGTAGACATTAATATCACATCGAAAACGTAAGTCCACAACTTGTGAAATGACATGTTTTTTTTTGAAAACTAACTATTGCGACAATCAGAGACAGAATAAGAGATGAAGACATAAGGAAGGTGTAGGACAATACCAGCTGTTAGCTTCATCCAGTGACAACAAACTAAATGGTTGAAAAATATAACGTGATTACCAGCAAATAGCGTTACACAATAAAATTAACAACAAGAAACAAATACATAATATGTAAGGGACACCACAACAAAAAATAGATAAGTGAAATATCTGACGTCACACAAATAACCATGCCTGCAATAACCAAAGAGCACTGTTATAAACACTGTAATTTAACACTTCCTCAAAAGTTAAAATAAGATTTTGAACATAAGTCTCAAATTGTCTAAAGCATTCCATATAGTGCGCAAACGACAGCTTAATGACATAAGAAGATCATGAACAAAGCAATTCCCAAGTGGTCTAAAACATTCCATATAGTACACGAACGACAGCTTAATGACATAAGAAGATCATGAATAAAGCAATTCCCAAGTTGTCTAAAACATTCCATATACAACGCAAACGACAGCTTAATGACATAAGAAGATCATGAACAAAGCAATTCCCACGTTGTCTAAAACATTCCATATAGTACACGAACGACAGCTTAATGACATAAGAAGATCATGAACAAAGCAATTCCCAAGTTGTCTAAAATATTCCATATAGTACGCAAACGACAGCTTAATGACATAAGAAGATCATGAACAAAGCAATTCCCACGTTGTCTAAAACATTCCATATAGTACACGAACGACAGCTTAATGACAAAAAGATCATGAACAAAGCAATTCCCAAGTTGTCTAAAACAGTCATATTGTACAGCCTAATGACAAAAAAAGCAGCTCGAATTAAGTTATAGGCTATATTGACACTTAGAGCAAGTTGTAAACTGTAGAATTTACAGAAATGATAGACTTACAGGGATCTTGACCTTCCATATCTAAACCTTTCCCACTTGTCCTTAAGTACTAGGATCAGGCACAGAAATGGGTTCGTTGCAGACTTCATTGGATATACAATAACCATTGTCCAGGCGTAAACATCGTTGTTGATCTCGTGTCCGGCAAGAGATAATAATCCCATGACTCCTATAGGAAACAAACACAGAAAGTTTGACACAGCTACCAGAGACAGTTGTTTGGTCGCTATTATATCTTCATACATCGTGGGAGAAGTGTTGGACGCTGTCCGATTAATTCTGATTTAAGAAACAGCACGAAAGATGACTCGTAAACCATAGGCGGTAATGAAACATAGGAAGAGGTTAATTACAATGAACACAGCGAATGAGAACTCCCAGCCTTTAAGACGTTTAGTTGTCAAAGGCAAGCCAATACACATGGCGTTAGAAGAGTTTATTTCAAACTTGAGTACAACTGGTGTCAGTGCTAGAATGAGAGCAATGATCCAAGAAAACAACAGGGCGTTAGAAGAGTTTATTTCAAACTTGAGTACAACTGGTGTCAGTGCTAGAATGAAAGCAATAATCCAAGAAAACAACAGGGCGATAACTCTACCTCGTTCTGTAAACTTGATTTGTCTAAATGGAAACATTAATGTCAAAAATCTATCCAGAGTATTCAGAAAAACGAAGAAAATTGACAATTCACTAGTCAGAGCAGCCATAAAGCTAGCAAGTGTACACACAACACTTTCTCTCCAGGTCTTGCCTTAGAGAACATAAACGTCATGATAGTAGTAATCCGCTCCAACAATCATGAACAAATAGACTCCAGTAATAAAGTCTGATAAACCTAAGTTTTTTAGAAACAGGCCAGAATCACTTAGAAGTGATGACGTTCTGCAGTTAGAGCCGCAGACAATAATCAACAGGTTCCCCAGAATGGAAAGTAATGTGACCATCCAGAGCATGGCACGCTGAACCTTGACCCCTATCAGATCAAAACAAGAAGAAATGACGACAACAGGACCGTGACACACGTAGTATGGGATATTCTTTCCCCTGATTTGTGGACAACACAACTCAAAACTGTCCGTGCACAGATGTTGACTGATGTTAGACCGTTAAAGAAATCTTCATAGAAATTGTCCACAGTTAGTCCACGTAAATCAAGTACCTCTAAGTGCAATCTGTTAGGAATTACTTTTTTGTATAAATTTGAGATAAATGTAAAGCTCAAATGCAACAGTTTCAAGACAGGAAACTCTTCAAGGAAAGATGCATCGAGATGGGTCAGGCTCGTGTGGGAGAGGTCCAGTGTTTCTAGAGCAGCAAATTTCAGATATTTCACGGAGACAAGTTCTTTATTATAGGACAGGTTCAACAGACGGAGACTGTGCATCATCATCATCATTGAGTGCCGTCTCCGCAACGAAGGTTGGCTACCATGGAGCGCCATTTTGCTCTATCTCTTGCTTTGATGGTGCAGGTTGTCATCGGTTGATTTGTCCATCTTTTGATGTTACTCGTCCATGTTAATCTTGGTCTGCCTCTGCCTCTTTTACCTTGTATTTTTCCCTCCAGGATCACTTTCAGTAGGCTGTTGTGTCTTTTAACATGGCCTAAGAATCGCATTTGTCTTGTTCTAATTGTGTTCAGAAGTTTCTCTTTTCATTTTTAGTTGTTTTAAGACTTTGTCGTTTGTTTTCTTTTCCTTCCATCCAATTCTACCTATTCTTCTATATATCCACATTTCAAAGGCTTCAATTCTCTGTTCTGTTTTCTTGTCTAATGTCCATGTTTCAGCACCATATAGGAATATTGAGAGATGTAACATTTTGCTATTCTTAGTTTTAGCTCTGGTGTTATTTGTTTTGATATTAGTATGTCCTTCATGACATTAAAATTACTTTTTGCCATTCCTATTCTTTTGTTTATTTCAGTTGTACATTTTCCATCACTGGTTATAGTATGTCCAAGGTAGTTATAGTTCTGAACTGTCTCAAGGTCTATTCCTTCAATTTTGATATCCACTTGTGGGTTTTGAGTATTTTCTTTGTTTATGATCATAGTTTTAGTCTTTTTGATATTCATATCTAGTCCATATTTTTTGCTTGTTATGTTTATTTCATTAAGTAATTGTTGTAGGTCTTTAGGATTTTCTGCTAGTAGTACAGTATCGTCAGCATATCTTAGGTTATTGATTATCTTTCCATTAATTTGTAGGCATGGCATCTCTATGATGTTTTTAAAGATTTGCTCAGTGTATAGATTGAACAAGCTTGGTGATAGGATGCATCCTTGTCTTACTCCTCTTTTTATATCAATGGGTGTAGAGAACTCTTTGTTATATTTTATTATTGCTGTTTGCTCCCAGTATAGATTGCATATTAGTCGTATATCCATGTCATCTAGATGTATCTCTTTTAGGCATTCTATAAGTTGTTTGTGGTGTACTCTACTCTATCAAAAGCTTTGGTGTAGTCTATGAAGCAGGCATATATTGGTTTGTTTACTTCTGTGTATTTTTCGATTAATGTTCTCATGCAGAATATGGCTTCTTTTGTCCCGCTATTTTTCCTAAATCCAAATTGCTGCTCATTTAATTCAGTATTGATTTTATTCTGAATCCTTCCTTGTATAACTTTTAGCAAGATTTTTGTAACATGGCTCATTAGGCTTATTGTTCTAAAGTCACTGCATTCAACTGCACCATTCTTTTTAGGCAATGCAATGAAAGTTGATGTTTTTAGTTCATTTGGTATGTATCCTGTGTGGTATATGTCGTTGCATATGTCTGTAATCACTTCAATGCCAAAATCTTCTAGTGCCTGTATCATCTCTATCTGTATGCTTTCAGGTCCTGCTGCTTTTCCCCTTTTCATTGTTTTTATAGCTTTTTCCACCTCAGATTTTAAGATTTTATAGCCTGATGTACATTTTATAACTGGTTTCTTGTCCCTTTGATCATGAAATAGTTCTGTTATATATTCCTGCCATCTATCTATGATATCCTTATTGTCTGTTAGCATTTTTCCTTTTTTGTCTGCAATGCATCCACCTTCTGTGGCTTTTTTATTTTTATTAGTCATTCTCTTTATTTCTGTGTGCATTCCTCTTAGGTCTTGTTTGCTTTCCATAGTTTCTATTGCTATACATTTTTGGCTGAGCCAGTCTTCTTTTGCCTTTTTGCACATTTTGCGTATCTCATTATCTATTTTATTGTATTGGGCAGTGTTCTTCGCTTGTATCCTTTCTTCCATGTTTTTCTAAGATGGTGTTAGTTATCCATTTTTGTTTTTTGTTCTTTTCTCTTTTGGGTAAGGTGTCGCAGGCTTTTTGTATGCTTTTCTTTATGCATTGCCATTTGGTTGTTACTTTTTCATCAGGATTTTCTCTTCTGTATTGTTCAATTCCTTCCTCTAGCAGCTTCTGGTATGTGTTCTTTACTTGTATTGTATAGGTATCTTTAATATCTTTTTGATTTAAAGCTGTTATGTCGAGTGGGTTTGTTGATGAATTAGATTTTTGCTTGTTTCTCTTTAGTTTGATTTTCATTTTAATCATTACAGGATTGTGATCAGAATTAATATCTGCTCCTGGGTAGGTTTTGGCTTTCTTTACGCTGTTACGGAACCTTTCTTTTATCATTATGTAATCTATTTGATTCCTCTTCTTATCTCCAGGGCTTTTCCATGTGTATAGTTTCCTTTTCTCTTGCTCAAAGTAGGTGTTACATATTATCAGCCTGTTTTCTTCACAGAATTGTATTAATCTTTCTCCTCTGTCATTTCTTTTTCCTAAACCATGATTTCCTATAATTGTCTTATATCTACCTTTTCCTACTTTAGCGTTCATGTCACCCATTACAATCAAGATGTCTGAAGATTTCACTTGCTTCATAACTTTATTTAGATCTTCATAGTATGCCTCTATTTGTTCATCTGTGTAGTCTTGAGTAGGTGCATATGTCTGTATTATTGCTATGTCGAATGGTTTTGCTTTCAACTTGAGTAGTATAATCCATCACTGTATGTCCAGTGGGTACTTATATATTTTTGTAGCTCTCTTTTTATCAGTATTCCTACCCCCCTTTGATGTTCTGTTGTGTTTCCTGAGTATATAAATGTATATTTTTCGTCTTCAATGTACCCACATTCTTTCCATCTAGTCTCTGATATGCCTAAAATATCTATATTTATTCGTTCTGCTTCTTGAATTAGATTTTCCAATTCCCTTGTTGATATAGAGTCCTAACATTCCAAGTACTTATTTTAAGATCTTTCCTCCGACATAAGTTCGAATTTCTCCGACTCTCCATGGCTTCCTCTGGACTGGTACGTGATGAGGCTCTAATCTCTTTCACGGTGGTCAGCCATGTTCGTCTTTCGTGTTCTGAACATGCCTCTTGTGTACCACACACTTTGCTGTTTTCGCTTTCTGGGCCGTTGATCATTCTTGATTCCTCCGCCTCCATCCACCGTCACAGACTTTTTACATAAGGGTTTAACATACCCGTTTTTCCGTTGACATTTTTGTCAAACCATGTGCTTGCCTATCGAACCGCGAACACACAACACAAAGAAGAATAAATCATATTCCACTTAAATATCGGCAATCACAGTCCATCCCCACGTTAGAAGTAAAACATACACCAAACGGGAGAATAGCAACACATAATTTCACAACTAGACTGTCGCGTAAATCATTTAAATATATCAGCAAGAGCCGAATTATAAAATCGACTACACGAAGCCGCCATGACACCGGATCTCATCTGAGTCTGTGCATAGATTCTGGAAATAAATTATTTCTGCCGTCAATTATCTGAATGTAGTTGTAGCTGAAGTCTACCTCGTGAAGAAAATATAATTTATGGAACCAATCGGTATCTATAAAACGTATTTGACAATAAGACCATTTCAAGACAACTATTTTCTTGGGCATTACAGTGTCGGCAACATCTGTACCAAACAAGTTCACTCCGGTCATGTCCAAATATCTGGTTTGTGGGCTAAACGATGGAAACTTTGTCATAGGAATCGATTTATTATAACTTGATACAGTGACTGTCCCTGAAACGCATCGGAAACTTTGGAAACACGTCAAGTCACAATCTACTTCGTCATCTTTATGTGGACAGTCAGGGTGTCCGTTACAGACTAGGTCAGGATGTAGGCAAATTTTACTATCCCAACAGGCAAAGTTCCCAGTACACGGACCAGTGAGATCAGTGTGTTCGTCTTCAGATGTAGGGCAATCACTTATCTTATCAAAGACATAATGTTGTGGGATACAGTACGTGTTTGGACATTTAACATATCCAACCGGACACACAAAGTCTGTACAGTTTTCTCTAGATGTGAAACGTCTCTACATCCTATAACAATGTTGTATACATGCTCTGACGTAGACGCACCTTGGGGCCCATATTCTCTGACCATGTTGGTTGTGACAAGTGTCCGCTGTTTCCAGTTTCCCTATAGTCTCATCCAAGGGTCCCTCCCATCCAGTACAGTCAACGTAACCCATCGTTTAGCTGGGAGAAGAGAACACATTCATCATCATTACAAATAAAGGCACAAGTCTCATCCAAGGGTCCCTCCCATCCAGTACAGTCAACGTGCCCATCGTTTAGCTGGGAGAAGTGAACACATTCATCATCATTACAAATAAAGGCACAAGTCTCATCCAAGGGTCCCTCCCATCCAGTACAGTCAACGTACCCATCATTTAGCTGGGAGAAGTGAACACATTCATCATCATTACAAATAAAGGCACAAGTCTCATCCAAGGGTCCCTCCCATCCAGTACAGTCAACGTGTCCATCGTTTAGCTGCGAGAAGTGAACACATTTATCATCATTACAAATAAAGGCACAAGTCTCGTTTCTATTAAGATATTTGTGAAGGATCACACTTTCATCGTTAAACTCTTCCCAGTGATGTTATCACAAACAGGACAATCGTTCGCACCATCATTAAACCACTGCAGTGGCAAGCAAGAACCGTCACAACAATAGATCCCGGAACATTCATTGTTGTACAAGTCCCTTATCTCAGTGACTGACTCTGAACATAAAGCTTCATCTCGTCTGTTGCTGCAATCATCGAAGCTGTCACAGACCACAGGGTAAGAAATATATCGAGTTTTATCTGCGTCAATCCCACAATCAAAGATTGGAAACATCTCGTCACGTGATTGTTGAAGAAATGTCAGAAAATCAAGGTTGGCAGAGTTGTACGAGACAGACACAATATTACCTTTGTATTTAACAAAACCTCCACTATTTAAAGCTTTGCTAAAACTTACATTAGTGGCTGGATGGATGATAAGCATGATCGTGCCCTCATCTATTCTACGAGGCAAAGAAGCCTCACAGACATTGATTAGTATATTATCCGTATAATAAAAGTCCACCCATCCATCAACAAGACCATCCTGATATCGAGAACTGTTAGTGACGTCATTTATATTTTCCCACCGTTGAAACTGCCACATGACGGAATCTTTCTGAAACCCACCACCAGAAGGTTTTCCATATAGTCAGTGATTAACCACCAGTGAATGCTTTCCGTATATATCATCTACCATCCAACGAAATGTCGTGGATGTGTCACTGTCTCTATAGAGATTAAGTTCAAATCCAACCGGTTTTGTTTTAGTTGTTGTGACATATCTTTCTTTTTCGAAATATAAGTAGATCGTTCTTTGTAAAAACACCAGCTCGTTTCTACTTTCAATTGTGACAAAAGTGGTCATTTCAAGATAGCAAAGACCGGCAGGGACAAAAAAGAAGAAAGCGAAGTCCGTTACAAGGTAACAGGAGATTGAATGAGAACCGTTGCTATACTCCAACTGCCACCAACCTTCAAGGCACTGATTACACATTGACATAGGCAATAAGTGTCTCCTATACAAAGATGATCTAAAGTCTGTAAAGGAAACGAGTGTGTATTTAAGATAAACAATTTGACTTTCATTCTTATACTTTATCATCACAGTGAATATTTTTATATTCGTTTCTTGTTCTTCTAAAATATGTGGTACATTTTTCCTTTCGTCATAGGTCAAGGTGTTCCCGTCTAAAAATATTACCGCCATGTGAGTCGCGTTTCTTCTAACTCCGCCCATCTCAGAAAACAAATCATTAACAAATGTTACTTAACGCTCAATGATTTCTTTGATACTTTTATAACTACGAGTAGTGTCTGCTGTGTCATTGGAACCATAGGGGTTTTCTTGAGCGTTCCGTCGAAGTGCCAAGAGCTGTGTTAACGTAGAAAGTGTCCTCAGAAAAACGGTCATAAATTGCAGCAAGAAGAATTGTCAAGTTTTTAGGAAAGCTTAACAGATGATCCATCAGTCCAGAACACAGACTTTCACTATCTACAAATGAAATAGTGGATAATTAAGGGGACACCATTAGGCGTATAAAGGTTGGAAGGTGAAGGTCAGGGGTGACAATCAGGTGAGAGCTCAGTAGGCCCACGTGGAAATTATGACAGTGAGCAGGTCGTGAAAAATGAGAATTGAAAGAAATGCGAAAACGAGGTTGAGGGGTTTTAAGTCAGACAAAGAATTAGTTAGTTCAGTCGAGCTTTTGACCTTGCGGGATCAGATGCAGACAGCTGTGTGTTAATTTTATTACAGCTGGTACTATGGATCATGTTAGAGTCTGTTTTTTTTTCAGTAAAAGGATAGAGTAGGAACGGTAGACTCAAGTTATGAGTTATTTGTCAGGGATAGATTAGAATAGAAGTGGTGAAATTCATTTGTTACAATAAAGGATGGAATACACACAAGTGAGTTACAGTAAGAGGGACAGTTTGTTTAACTACTTAGTGACTAGCTAGTAGATTAGTTACAAGAGACAAAGTGAACGATTATGAGTTCGCTTGTAGAGACAGTGGTACATTATTGGTGTCTCAGTACTATAAAGTGGCGTAGTCCACGAACATTAATGGCGTAGTCCACGAACAATAGTATTCGGAGATGAGTCTTTTCAGAGAGGAAGGGCTCAGGCAACGTGTCGTAGAACACGCATAGTGTGATCCAGAAGTGATTACGCAATGAGTTGGACTCCAGACGAAGTCCACATGTAGTGTAGTTGCGCTAAGGTGCGACGAACAGTTTAGATTCGAGGAGGGAGCAATTCCCTGTCAACTTCAAGGGCAGATTCCTTTGAGCGTGTGTCACAGCACACCATAACTATAGTCCGTTTCATAACTCGTGCCCAACTTTTAAAATCGATATCTTTTTGCCGCTTTTTGTAATTTGTTCATAATTGGCATGTAAAGTTATAATGATTAGAATCCAACAGGGAATTAATTTCATTAAAAAAAACATGTGGTTATTATTGTTGCTTATTTGATTTATATAAATTTATATCGACCCATTGATGTAGTCAAAACTTAATGTTTACAGTATTTTAAGTTAAAAATAGCTATTAAAAATCCATACACGGTAGAATTGACGTATTTGCACGCTTTCAACGTGGGTTTTCTGACACAATTAGACACTTGTAAAAAACACGAGACATTGTGTGTTCCATTTCCGTTCATTCTTAGGTGGAGACGTGGAACCATAACATTTATTATGAGTCTTAAAATGAAATTCTGCAGTTTACAAAACATCGCAATAAAATTGTATGACTATTTTTGTAAACGAGAAAGATTATTTCATTCTTTAGAAAACCCTGAGAATAGGACACGACACATTTTGGATTTATCTAAAAAGTAATTTAATCGCTGGATTCAAGCACGTGACCGTCAATGTTCAAAATATACAAAATCACAAAGAAGAGCAAAAATGTTGGATAATTTTGACAGTGAACTTATTAGAAGTGAAATTCACAAAATGTTGGGTATGAATGAAACTGTTACAATAAGAAAATTAAAAGTATTGCTGAAAAAGAACAACCGTATTGAAATATCAAAGTCTACATTATGGATGATTGTGAGAGCTGCAGGCTTTACATTCAGAAAGTATTCCAATGGGCGAAACATCATCTGTGAGAAGCCACATATAGTAGTCATGAGAAGCAAGTACTTACGTGAAGTAAAAGAGGTGCGCAAGCAAGGTTATGATATTGTGTACTTGGATGAAACATGGATCAATGCTCACCACACTAACCAAAGGGAATGGCAGTCATCAGATGGAAAGATTAAGAGATTAATACCTAGCAGCAAAGGACAGCGCTTGATAATTGCTCATGCAGGTAGTCGACAACATGGACTAATACAGAATGCAGAACTAATTTTTCTTTCAAAATCCATAGACAATCGGGATTATCACTCTGAGATGAATGGTCACATATTTCGACATTGGATTGAAAATTATGTTCTCCCATCACTAGATCGACCATCTTGCCTAATAATGGACAATGCAGCGTACCACAACATTGTTGCACTTGAAGATAAAGTCTCGACGTCATCCAGTACAAAAGATGCTATTAAGATATGGCTCACAAAGGAGCACATACAATTTAATAACATTACTTAAAACCTGAATTACTATCTCTAGTAAAGCAAAAACAAAGGACAAAGATTTTTCAAATAGATAAGATTATCCAAGAGCACGGTCATATAAGTTTGAGGCTGCCACCTTACCATGCTCATTTAAATCCAATAGAACTAATCTGGGCAAAATTAAAAGCACAAGTGGCAGATGAAAATACAACATTCAAAATATGCGATGTAAAGACTCTTGCTAATCTCGCTTTATTAAATATAGACAAAGATTATTGAACTGAATGTGAAGACCACGTCTTAAAACAGGAAGAGGAATATTAGAAAAATGATGGTTTGTGGAATGTTCAACCCCAAACAGTTATTAATCTTTCGGACTCTTCTGATTCAGAATGAAAGTATATAGCCCCCACAATGTTGGCCACTGTATTAACTTAAATTAGTTCAACAAACGGTCCTTTTCAGGACCACACAACTATGAAAATTGGACATACAGGTATACCTTGATATTATCGTCCGTCCTCGAACTGAGAAGACAATAATTCTCCTGGTGTTTTGTCTTATCCAGTTATTTCCCCATTACGGCCACGCCTTTACTTAGTGAAAATTAATCATAGACCAGCAACTACGGTAATTTATATTCTTTAGGGGTTCATAATTTACAATTTTGACAAACATCAAAGAAATTCGCCGCTTTAAGAAAACTGCAGCTGCAAGGTATTTGTTAAATATACATTTAAAGGGTCTTTTGCATTCTAATAACATTTGGAAAATTTCAACAGTTTTTAACAAATGTTTACTGAGTAATAACGTTTTGAAGTTGGGCACATGATTTGAAACGAACTATAGCCCTCATATGGGAAACAACAGGTAAAAGAAAAAGAGGAAGACCCAGGGAGACACTGAGAAGAACATTGATGAGAGAGGCAAGAGCAGCAGGAATCGGCTCCCTCAATGAGATAGAACTGCTTGCACAGAACAGAGACAGATGGCGAGATTTGATAAAATATCTTTAAAAGAAAACTGCTAGAACAAAAATTCATATAGGAGAAGGTGTATCTTGGTCTACGCCCTATGGGCCGGTTACGGCTCGAAAGGTCAATAGATAGATAGATAGATAGCATCAAGAGCTTGCACAGGTCCTGGAACTAGGACAGAGCGAGCAGGAGTATGATTCTCCAATGAAGTATCATGTTGGCAAAGGGGAGTGTACCCTAAGGTCCAACGATTATTACACTGTCTTATAGACGAGGGGAAGTTTGCCCTGTTAATCAACATATTGTTATGATACCATAAGGGCGAAGGGGGGAATCCCTGATCGCCAAACCATTGTGTGTAGCAGCAAAGCTGCAAAGTGTGTATGAAAGGGGCGGAATTGTCAGCCCTCATGTAATTACGATTGTGAACTGAATTTCAAGATGAATAAATACTCAGGAATGTGTTTCTGAATTGTTCTTTGATGTTCTATAGCAATCTCTGTACTTGTCTGTACCGGGCGTAGCGAACGCAGGGAAAGTTGTCAAACACGAATGCGGAGACTCCACTATATGAATCATCGGCCATGGTCTAAGCATTAATACAATCGAGGTGAGCGATGCCACTGGTGGGCACGGTCGCACTATCAAGCTATACACAGCCGGTGCCAGTCATATCACGAGTCATTGCTCATCGTGCGAAAACACCCTTGGTAATAATGGCTCGTGGTAACTAAAGGGGAAAACCTGGTACCCGCTGGTGAAGTGAAAGAATCATCATCATGTCAGCTTGAATCAGAAAAGGAAGTTATGTCACACGCTGGCATAAATCAACACATTATCTGGGAGAAAACCCAGACACGTTAATCGCCGGTTATAGAGCGGATATTAATAAGTTAATAAATTTCATCGGGATATACATAACCTTTTTTTCACCGGTATACAAACACGTGTATTTACTTATCATAGAGACACAACACGTTTATCTCATCAGTGGCACATCCCCGTGTGGAAAGTTTGGAGACTTTCGTTTGGAAATCTCTGCAACGATAACAATTATTTGCTGATAAGTTGAAGTGAAATAAGCTAGGAAAAGTTGACCAATATATTCTATTGACGTTCTAATTGATACATATATTTTTCATCAAAAGCATAAACCCTATCAAATTATATTCCTCTGTCATTCATTATGATATCATAGAACATGTATTTCCATCTCATGCCTTTAGCAGTGTCACTGTTTATATCTCGACTTTCAGTCGTTCTTGATTCATTTACATGTGTATTGTATGATTATTATCGATGACCCATAATAATGTCAATTAGTTTATCAACACGATCGTTGTAATGTATTCATTGAGGTATACACTACATTTGTAACATAAATGTCTTCTTCCATTAATTTGTTAACAACCTTCAGAAGAAAATAAAACGTCAACTATTTCCTAATGTTTCAAAATGATTTTAAAAGAGACAATTCACCTTCTGGAAGCACTGAAGGTGAAGCAAGTAGTACGACATTTTTTTAATTAATGATGATCTTTGATTATTTAAACAACTGTCGAAAAGAAAAAAAAATGGGTTTACGCTGTATGGGGCAGCTTGATCTTTCATATTATTTTGTTACGATGATAAGACATTTTCA
Source organism: Megaustenia siamemsis (assembly GCA_032433765.1). Lineage (NCBI taxonomy): Eukaryota > Metazoa > Mollusca > Gastropoda > Stylommatophora > Ariophantidae > Megaustenia > Megaustenia siamemsis. The sequence goes on from JAVIAB010000159.1 coordinate 54,994,281, forward strand.
TTGGAAACCGGTAATAATAATACGTAATAACGAGCATTTGAGGTTGTAATATGGCAACATAAATTTAGGTTGTAGTAGTGCAAATGTAATACCGAGCACTATATAATACAATCGTCATCCCAAAGTTGTGCTACCAATGCCAGACCTGGACCATAGATGCCACAGCAGTAAAAAAAAAATAACCTCTACAGAGATGAAATGTGTTAGACAAATGACAGGAAACAGTCTGAGAGATAAGATCAGAAATAAAGAACTGAGAAAAAAGCTAGGAATAGCCCCCGCCATAGAATATATAAGGAAACAACAGATAAAATGACTTGACCACGTGACAAGCAGAAAGATCAAAACATAACGAGTCTTTAGCAAACGTTGTAAGAACACCAGACCCAAGGGTTGACAACCAAAAAGATGGATCGATAGAATATTAGAAGCGCTAGGAAACATAATAGCAGCAGAGGTGAACAGAAGAACGAAAGACCGCAAATTATATCTCCCCTCGACGCTGAAAGGCAGATGAGGAAGGAAATAAGAAGAATACTAATACGACTGGAAGTCAGCCCTGATTACATGACCCGTACTGGTGAGCAAGGTCACTTCACAACGATGATAATAACTTCACGATATGTCTCTATGTAGTTCAGCTGTGCCTACATTAGCACAACCTACAGTTCTGATGAAGGTCTCTTCCTGCTAATGCTAATTGTTCATACAATGTCACTAATACGACTGGAAGTCAGCCATGATTGCATGACCCGTACTGGTAAGCGAGGTCACTTCACAACGATGATAATAACTTCACGATAAGTCTCTGCGCTGTTCAGCTGTGCTTACATTAGCGCAACCTACAGTTCTGATGAAGGTCTCTTTATGCTAATGATAATTGTTCATCCAATGTCATTAGGACTTTACTGACTGGCTAACACTAAGCCTATTTCCTTAAGCATACATACTTGTTCATCACTATACCTCTGTGATAATTCACAAGGACTTTACTGACTGGCTAATACTAAGCCTATTTCCTTGAGCATACATAATTGTTCATAACAATGTCACTATGCTAACACATATCTTTACTGACTGGCTAACACTAAGCCCCAGAAATTAGCGATGAACAGTGTGGTTTTGTTAGGGATAAAGGAAAAAGCAATGTCATTTATATCATAAGATCTTTAGTAGAAAGTGCCATAGAGGTGAAAACAGATTTATACCTATGTTTCATAGATTACACCAAGGCATTTGACAAAGTAAAACACCAAGAAATAATCAACATTTTAGAAAGCATAAACGTAGACAGCAATGATCTAAGAATAATAAAGAACATGTACTGGCAACAAACAGCGGCCATTAGAACTGGAAACCAACTGGGAATGTTTCAACAAATAAAACAGGGTGTTAGACAAAGTTGTGTGCTGTCACAAGATTTGTTTAATATTTATAAAGAGATTATTTTAAGATCCATAAGGGACATGCCTGGAATAACAATTGGAGGTCATAATATAAATAATCTAAGGTATGCTGATGATACAGTATTAATCGCTAAGAGTGAAAATGAGTTACAAGAAATGTTGGACATTGTAGTGAAGGAAAGCAAAAATAAAGGACCTTATTAGCAAAAAGACAGAGATAATGGTAACAACAAAGAAAAAGACATCACCTCAGTGCAAAATAAAGACAAGTGGAACAATATTAAAACAGGTAAATGCATTGAAATATTTGGGAACTTTGTTAACCTCAGACGGAAGATGTACAAATAAGGTGAGATGTAGAATGGCTCAGGCAAAAGCAGCTTTCCAGAAAATGAGGAAAATACTATGCAAACCATTTTTGACAATAGAAACAAGAAAAAGAGTTCTTAAATGTTACGTACAGCCAGTGTTAGCATACTGATGCGAATCATGGACAATAGGACAACAGACAAGAAAAGCACTGGAGTCTGTAGAAATGTGGTTTTACAGAAGAATGTTGAGAATACCATGGACAGCTAAGAAGAGTAATGAAGAGGTTCTGAGAAAGGTCAAAGCAAAAAGAGAGCTAATTTCCAATATTAGGAAGAAACAATCATAATTTTTTTGGCCATGTAATGAGAAGAGAACAACTTGAATATATTGTAACAACTGGAAAAATTGAGGGACGAAGAGATAGAGGGAAGCAAAGAGAAAAAAATAACAGACAGCTTGAGAGAATGGCTTGGCAGAAGGTCAACAACAGAAATGATAAATAGCTGCCGAGATCGAATGTTGTGGAGAGACATGATCACCTATGCCACTAGGCCTGGTACTTGATGATGATGATGAACACTAAGCCTACATGACTGTCCCACTCGATCACTAACCACTACTAGCCTGCACCATAAGAATGCTTGCCCACATTCCGGTCCCCTAGTTCCGTTGTGTTTTCACACACACGTCTGGACCGGACCTCAGCACAAAATCAACTGCCTATCTTTCTTCTCGTTCCTTGTCCCCTCAATTTCACTCACACACCCCACGCGTCCTTTCACGCTTTCCTCCTGAGTCTCCATTTTCCGTGATACTAATGCGCCCTCGCACTTGTCTCCCCTCGACCCGCACTAATTCTCTTCATTATCTCCCCTTGTCATATCTTTTATTTTTATCTCCCTGCTTTACCGCCTACTTACTCCTTTTAGTTATTAAACCACCTTAATAACTAATTCCTACCATCTCCTTCTTACTATCCCTTTATCCTCTTTGTCTGAGCTCATACCTACTAACTCCTTTTCTACCCTGTTACTTATAGCTTCCGTCTTTTTATTTACAACATTCATACGTGTGATAACTTCTATTATCTTCTATCCCTCTATCATAATGTAGCTTATATCTCTCATCCCTTCGATCCCTTGTCCTATCCTTTCTAAAATCATAAATACCAGGTTGACTCTCGTATCTATCCTTCCATATTCTATGCTCTTCTTCACCGTAAAATATCCTTAAATATTCTCTCCTCTTTCTTTCTTTTTAATTTTTCTATTTTATCTTTTGTTTCTTGTAACTTCCTATTTTGAAATGATGCTTATTGCTTCTATTCTATGTGTACTATCTAGTCTATGTCTTGCACTTTTTAATATATCCTCCTCTATGCCACTACTACATTCTATTTCACTGCCTAACCTTTCCCTTCTATTTTGGTGCTTTAATCCCATCTTCGTTTTTATCTCCCCTTGTCACTACTCTTTCATTAACAATATTAACCTGCACTCCTCTATCTTTTATGTTCGTTCGTCTGTCTGTCACCGTTCCCCTATTTCTTGTTCCTTTCTCCACCATTTGTGTAGCCCTCTCTGTCCAATCACAATTCTGATGACGGTCTCTTTATGCCATTTATAATTGTTCATACAAGGTCACTATTATCATCCACAAGGACCTTACTTTCTGGCAAACACTAAGCCTATTTCCTTAAGCATACATAATAGCCATCACTATGCCTCTGTGATAATTAGCAAGGTCTTTACTGACTGGCTAACACTAAGCCTTTTTCCTTGAGCATACATAATTGTTCATAACAATGTCACTTTACTAACACGTCCGACTTCACTGACTGGCTAACACTAAGCCTATTTCCTTGAGCATACATAATTGTTCATAACAATGTCACTATGCTAACACATATCTTTACTGACTGGCTAACACTAAGCCTACATGACTGTCCCACTCGATCACTAACCACAACTAACCTGCACCATAAGAAAGCTTGCCCACATTCCGGTCCCCAAGTTCCGTTGTGGTTTCACACACACGTCTAAAACTCACCTCAGCACAAAATCAACTGCCTATCTTTCTTCTCGTTCTTTGTCCCCTCAATTTCACTCACACACCCCACTCGTCTTTGCACGCTTTCCTCCTGAGTCTCCATTTCCCGTTAATCTACTGCGCCCTCTCACTTGTCTCCCCTCGACCCGCACTAATTCTCTTCATTATCTCCCCTTGTCCTATCTTTTATTTTTATCTCCCTGCTTTAGACGGAGCAGTCCACATTAATACGTTTCAACATGCAAATAACTTGCGTCAAACAATTCCAACGTCGACCATTGTACAGCACTCAATGTGACATAAACCGTATCTCAACACTATGTCCAAAGGAGGAGGTTTGTTCTTTCATCATGTTATCATTTGTGTCGCGGCACCATTTGTGCAGGGGAGGTGAGGAGAGGTTTGTTGTTTTCGTGAGAGGAGATTTGATTTTTCTCGTGTGAGAGACTGAACGAAGCTCCTTTTTTATGAGTGGTGTGTTTGCCCTCACAACTTTCTTCACAGCTTGTTCTGTTCGTCCTTTATGACCAGTTCCCTACTTGTCTGTTGCTGTTGGCATCTGTTTTATACTCATCTGCTGATTGGACCTCTCTGCTTGTTCCTCTTTTTTATCTCAAGCTGTCCCCTTCTACTATCGTTCTTGCTTTACATGGCTCTCAATTTTCCAACTGCTCTCTGCGGCTGCCGATCTCCAACTGCCTATTCTATGATCCTCTTTCCAACCGTCCAGCAAACTACGACATCCTATTTTTTACGTCATCTCCTTTCCACGTCACTTTTCTCTTTCTGCGCACTGTATTGCACCAATTTTACCTCTACCTCCTTTAGTACGCACTTCTCTTCTACACAATTTCGCCACCGATATGTGCCAGTCGTTGACCTATCTAACGACTATCCGTGCCATCCAGTCATATGATATCTCTGTTAGACGTCGTGTTTCAAAATCTTCCTCTTACTATTTTTCAAGTGTGCCGTTCTGGTCCTCTCTTCCTCCTCTTCTCAGTTACTCGTATTTACCCATTTCGTTCTCTCCTCTCTTCCTCCTCATTACTAACTCGTATTTACCCATTTCGGGTTCTCTCCTCATTTCCTCCTCTTCATATTACTGTATTTACCCATTTCGGATCTCTCCTCTCTTCCTCCTCTTCATATTACTGTATTTACCCATTTCGGGATCTCTCCTCTCTTCCTCCTCTTCATATTACTGTATTCATCCATTTTGAGTTCTCTCCTTATTACTACTACTCGTTTGTACCTATTTCGGGTTCTCTTCTCTCTTCCTCCTCCTACTACGTTATTTGTTCTAACTGCTCTTTTTTTCTGCTCTCTTTCTCTTCTATCTCTCTTATTCTGTCTCTCTTCTTCTATCTTTCTTCTTCTATCTCTCTTCTTCTATCTCTCTTTTTCTATTTCTCTTCTCCTATTCCTACATTGATTTCTGCAATTTCCTCCTATTGTTACACAATAGTCCCTTCGTGTAGTTTACTTCTTCCGGATTACACTACGGAACTACACCTCTCTTCTTTTCTCTTTCCTCGCAGGACCTTCTTGTTGCCTGCCTACTCTGTGAAGCCTAATCACTTAGATTAGTATATCGCTACACATCTTCCCCTTCTATGTAGCCTAATCATCCCCGATTAGTACTTCGCTACTACTTAACATATTCGAACCTTCTACTGTTCGGCGTCCCTCCTTCACTTCCTCATTACTAACTCGAATTTACCCATTTCGGGTTCTCTCCTCTGTTCCTCCTCAATTACTACTCATATTTACCAATTTCGGGTTCTCTCCTCTCTTCCTTTTCTTCTTCTCTCTTACTACTACTTTGTGTTTACCAAATTTCGGTTTTTCTTCTCTCTTTTCTTTCATATTCTTTGCTCCTCCTCTTCCTCTTCTCTTCGCATTTATCCATGTCGTGTTCCCTCCAATTTTCCTCTTTGCTTTCTTCTCTCTTCCTCTTCCACTTTCTATTTGTTATTTGTTCCAATTGTTCTTGTTTTAGTATTCTTCCCTTCCTGTCTTTTAATCTTACCCTTCTTTCTGGTAAGGGTATGACCTCTTCTTCTGATGATGTTCCTCTTTCCCCTTGTATCCTTCGGTTATGCCTCTTTTTCGTCCTGCTTCTTGTGTTTTGATAGGGTGTCTCCTCTTCCCTTTCTCCACTTGGTTCACTGACGTATGTCTGTAGATCTTGGGTTCCATTTTATTATATCTTCTCTTCTTTTGTCGTAAACATTCCCTCTGTCATTTTATTTAGTCAGTGTTCTTAATCGACCTCGGTTTCCTCTGTAGACTCTTTCATACTCCAGGTGCATTTTCTTTGTTATTTATCTCTGTTTGTGCTTCCATTCTTTGTGCATCTTCTTTTTCTAACCATAAGGTCTCGTCTTTTCTTATATTTTTCTCCTATGGGTCCTTATTTCCGTCTTTCCATATATGTGCTTAATCACATAATTTGTGTCTCCCGTTTTTCTTAACACGATATATCCTTCTTTCCAGTGTGGGCTTATTTTTGACATATCTGTATGGTTCTTGTAGAATACCTTGTCTCCCACATTATATTGAATGTTTTCCATATTTCTATCCCTTTGCATATTTTTTCTTTCTGCTCTCTTTACATTTTTCCCGACCATTCTCTGAGTTTCGTGCATCTGCTGGATGATGATTTCATGTATCTCCTCCCCTACGTACCCTCTTCTTGGTTGTAATAAATTGTCTATTGGTAACATCGGATGTCTTCAGTATAGTAGAAAAAAGGGGAGAGGTCTGTACCTTCATTTTTATTCACTCTTATCGCGCACAGTGCTTGATTTAGCTTCACGTCCCATTCCCCATCTCGTTCCCTTGTCAATTTAGAAATTATGTCGTTTAATGTTTTGTGCTGCCTTTTAATAATTGCATTGCTTTGTGGGTGGTATACTGAAGTCTGAATGTGTTTAATTTATGTAATGTATCCTTACACTTTTGACTGGTGAACTCTCCTCCATTATCTGTAAGTGTGCATTTTGGAGAGCTATATCTCGGAATGAATTCGTTTAATAAATGTTAATGACTATATCTGTTGATTTATTGGGTATGAGGCTGCTTTCTGGCCATCTACTGTAGCAATTCGTTATGTGTAATATATATATGTTTCCTGATATTGTGATGGGATATGGTCCCGATATGTCCATACTAATCTTTTGCATTCAAAGTATTGTTTATCCATACGTTGCATTGGTCCTGCTTTTTCGGTTAAATTTCCTGTCTTACATATTCTACATTGTTCGGTATAATGTTCGACTTCATTATATATTCCTGGCCAGTAATACTTTATCTTAATGGCGTCTATCATTTTATCCCTGCCCATGTGCCCATTCTGATCATGATATGCCTTTAGTACCTGGGTTTTGAGTTGTTCTGGTATATATACTTTCGGTTGTTTCCTCTCTTTGGATCTATATATGTTAGCACTCCGTCCTTCTGATCTATATGGAATTGTTCCAATTTGCCCTTCTTTCCTTTTTTAACCCTTCTATGATGTTCTTTAGTTCTTTATCTTTCTGTTGTTCTTCTCTAGTTATGCCTATTATGAAATCTTGGTTTTCCTGTTCTATGCCATTCGTTTTTTAGTCTTCTATTATTCTTTCCTGTCTTATTCGGTTCGTATTTATTATGTTAACTTGCAAAGTTCTCTCGTCTATGTCTGTGCATGATTCTGTGTTTTCCTTTCCTACCGTTTCTGTTGTTGGTAATCTGGACAACCAGTCAGCACATATATTCTTTGCCCCTTCTATATATTCTATTGTTGCTCCACTATTTTGTATTGATAATGACCACATATCTATCGTCCTGTTGTTTATAGGTCCGTGCAGGATTGCTTTTAACGGCATATGGTCTGTTCTTATAACTACTGTATTTCCATACAAGTAGAAATGCCACTTTTGTATCGCATAATGTATGGCATATGCTTCTTTTTCTATTGTAGCCCACTTTATCTGAGTTCTACTTAGTATATGTGATAGGAAATAGATCGGGGATTCCTGTATATTTGTTTTTACAGTTGTCGTGTCGCTGTTTATTTCTTCTTTTACTAAACATGCTCCTATTGCTATATCCGAGGCATCAGTATATAGTATCATTCTTCCATCGTTGTTTGGGTGCGCTAGTATCGGAATCTTCGTTAATCCTTCTTTTAGTGTGTTAAAAGCCTTTTGACATTGTGGTGTCCATTTAAGCTTGTTAAACATTCTTGTCAGTGTGGTTAGTGGCTCGGCATTTTCTGCGAACCCCGGTATAAATCTTCTATAGTATCCACACATTCCTAAGAAACTTCTCACTTCTTTTACCCTCATAGGTGGCGTCATTTCTTTTATGGCTCTTATCTTTTCATCATCTGGCATAATACCCTTGTTATTTATCCTAAATCCCAATATTTTACTTCTTGTTTCAAAAATTGTCATTTACTTATTTTTAATTTTATATTGTGTTGCCTAAGCCTATCAAACACTTGTTCTAAATGTTGTATATTGTCCTGTTTGGTTCCTTTAGTGAAGATGATAATGTCATCTATGTAGGCCTGTGCGAATTTATCACACCCTTATAGTACTTCGTTCATTAGTCCCATATGCTGTGGGGCTCCTATTAGTCCAAATGGCATGACATTCCAGGTGAACGTTCCTACATGTGTATTAAATGGAGGTTTATGTTTTACTGTCTCTTTCACTTCAATTGACCAGAATCCAGCCTTGCAGTCCAACGTAGTGTACCAATTTGTGCCCTGAAACAAAGCTATTATGTCGTCTACTCTGGGCATCTGATAACTGATCTTCTTGGTAATTTTGTTCTGTGCTCTATAATCACAACAGAACCTTTGTCATTCTTCTTTTTTGTTACTATCACTACGGGTGACAATCATTGTGAATTTATTCTTGTGTTTATTCCTGCTTTTAACATATATTCCACTGTTTTCTCTACTACCTCTCAGCTTCTTAAAGGCGTTCTATATGTTCTTATTCTGGTTGGTTCTGCCCCTCCTGTGTCTATGTCCATTTGTACCGTGTTCGTTCTTCCTAATTCAAAATCGGTCAGAGCAAAGACATCGTGGTTATCTACTACCACCTTTTGTATTATTTGTTTATTTGCTTCATTAGTTTGTATTTGTTGGATTAATTCCATCTCTCTTTCCTTCGATGGATTTATTATCTTCTCATATATTTTCTCGTTCTGCTCATATTTTCCCTTTATCTTTCTTCGTCTTAGTGCCGCTCTTCCGTGTTCTTCTGCTTGTATGTTTTCTTCTCTCCTCTGTTGTTTTAGTTGAATCTGCGCTATTACATTAGCCTTCTTTATCCTTATTGCCCATCCTGATTGGTTTATTGCCATCACTGGAATTGTCTGATCCTTGTTATTTTTACTATACCATCTATTATCTGTATATTTGGTTCTTCCATTATCTCCTGACTAGCTCTTGTTGTACTTACCACCTGACCTGGTGTAACGTAATCATTTTTCTTCATCTTAGTTAATATTATATGTACTTTCTGGGGTCTCAGCGTTATATCTCTCTTTGCTCTGGCTAATGTTACTATATATATGTCGTCCTCAATTTTTATATCCGTATTTCCTAATTGTAATTTTTGCGTCCCATAATTGACTATTACTTTATTTTTGTTCATCCAATCTCTCCCTATTATCATAGCTCGGTTCATTCCTTCTATCACCATAAAGGTTTGACTTATGTATTGTCTACCTACCTTTATATCTCCAATACTGTCTTTCCTATAACATTTAAGATTTGTCCAATTATGGCTTCGAAATTATTTCTTGTTCTGTATATCGGTATATTCCTCCCTAGCGATCTAAATGTACTTCCTTTTATCACGCTAACGCTTGCTCCTGTATCTATTATAGCTCTAAAATTGTGTTTACCAACCTGTACTAAACAGGAACATGGGTCTCTTCTCATAGCATTCATCCTGTATTTATTCGGCATTTGTTTAGTGCTCAACGCTGCCAGCCACCCCGCACTTCTGGCGGTTGCCGAAAATTGGTATCTTCCTTCTCTGTTATTTTGTCAATCTTCTCCTATCTGACACGGTCTGGCAATATGTCCTATTTGACCACACCTATAGCATCTCCTTGTCTCTTGTATGCAATTTCCTGGTTGTCTATAGTACTGTTCTCTATATATTTTCCTCATCTGATTTGCGTCCCTGGGGTTTTCTTGTCGACTTGGTCTGTTCAGTTCTATTCTTTCTTATTGTTGGTTGTCTTCAAATCTTTTTTACTATGCTATCTTTTACTATGCTAAAGAGAGTAAACAGGTGTGTCTAATAAAGTTGGAGAACTGAGAGATAGAGAGAGAGTAAATATGCGTGTCAAATGAAGTTCAAAAACGGAGAGAGAGAGACAGACAGAACGAGAGAGTAAATGGCGTGTAAAATGAAGTTGGAGGACTGAGAGAGAGAAAAAAAGAGAGAGTAATTAGGCGTGACTAATAAATTTTGAGAACTAAGAGAAAGCGAAAGAAAGCAAGAACATAGGTGTGTCTAATACAGTTGGAGAACTGAGAGAGAGAGAGAGAGCAAATAAATTGGTGTGTCAGATAAAGTTGGAGATCCAAGAGAGAGAGAGCAAGTAAATAGGTGTGTCTAATACAGTTGGAGAACTGAGAGGGAGAGAGCAAGTAAAGAGGTGTGTCAAATAAAGTTGGAGAACTAAGAGAGAGAGCATGTAAATAAGTGTGTCAAATAAAGTTGGAGAACTGAGAGAGAGAGAGAGAGAGAGCATGTAAATAAGTGTGTCTAATAAAGTTGGAGAACTGAGAGAGAGAGCATGTAAATAAGTGTGTCTAATAAAGTTGGAGAACTGAGAGAGAGAAAGCAAGTAAATATGTGTAAAAAATAAAGTTGGAGAACTAAGAGAGAGAGCATGTAAATAAGTGTGTCTAATAAAGTTGGAGAACTGAGAGAGAGAGCATGTAAATAAGTGTGTCTAATAAAGTTGGAGAACTGAGAGAGAGAGCATGTAAATAAGTGTGTCTAATAAAGTTGGAGAACTGAGAGAGAGAGCATGTAAATAAGTGTGTCTAATAAAGTTGGAGAACTAAGAGAGAGAGCAAGTAAAGAGGTGTGTCTAATAAAGTTGGAGAACTGAGAGAGAGAGCATGTGAATAAGTGTGTCTAATAAAGTTGGAGAACTGAGAAAGAGAGCATGTAAATAAGTGTGCCTAAAAAAGTTGGAGAACTGAGAGAGAGAGCATGTAAATAGGTGTGTCTAATAAAGTTGGAGAACTAAGAGAGAGAGAGAGAGAGAGAGAGAGAGAGAGAGCAAGTAATTATGTGTGTAAAATAAAGTTGGAGAACTAAGAGAGAGAGAGCAAGTAAATAGGCGTGTCTAATAAAGTTGGAGAACTAAGAGAGAGAGAGCCAGTAAATAGGCGTGTCTAATAAAGTTGGAGAACTAAGAGAGAGAGAGAGAGAGAGCAAGTAAATAGGTGTGTCAAATAAAGTTGGATAACTAAGAGAGAGAGAGCAAGTAAATAGGTGTGTCAAATAAAGTTGGAGAACTAAGAGAGAGAGAGAGAGCAAGTAAATAGGCGTGTCTAATAAAGTTGGAGAACTAAGAGAGAGAGAGAGCAAGTAAATATGTGTGTCAAATAAAGTTGGAGAGCTAAGAGAGAGAGAGCAAGTAAATAGGCGTGTCTAATAAAGTTGGAGAACTAAGAGAGAGAGAGAGAGCAAGTAAATAGGTGTGTCAAAAAAGTTGGATAACTAAGAGAGAGAGAGCAAGTAAATAGGTGTGTCAAATAAAGTTGGAGAACTAAGAGAGAGAGAGCAAGTAAATAGGTGTGTCAAATAAAGTTGGAGAACTAAGAGAGAGAGAGCAAGTATATAGGCGTGTCTAATAAAGTTGGAGAACTAAGAGAGAGAGAGAGAGAGCAAGTACATAAGTGTGTCAAATAAAGTTGGATAACTAAGAGAGAGTGAGAGAGAGCAAGTAAATAGGTGCGTCAAATAAAGTTGGAGAACTGAGAGAGAGAGAGAGCAAGTAAATAGGTGTGTCAAATAAAGTTGGATAACTAAGAGAGAGTGAGAGAGAGAGCAAGTAAATAGGTGTGTCAAATAAAGTTGGATAACTAAGAGAGAGAGAGAGAGAGCAAGTAAATAGGTGTGTCAAATAAAGTTGGATAACTAAGAGAGAAAGAGAGAGAGAGAGAGCAAGTAAATATGTGTGTCAAATAAAGTTGGATAACTAAGAGAGAGAGAGAGAGAGAGAGCAAGTAAATAGGTGTGTCAAATAAAGTTGGATAACTAAGAGAGAGAGAGAGAGAGAGCAAGTAAATAGGTGTGTCAAATAAAGTTGAATAACTAAGAGAGAGAGAGAGAGAGAGCAAGTAAATAGGTGTGTCAAATAAAGTTGGATAACTAAGAGAGAGAGAGGAGAGAGAGAGAGAGAGAGAGCAAGTAAATAGGTGTGTAAAATAAAGTTGGAGAACTAAGAGAGAGAGAGCAAGTATATAGGTGTGTAAAATAAAGTTGGATAACTAAGAGAGAGAGAGAGAGAGCAAGTAAATAGGTGTGTCAAAAAAGTTGGAGAACTAAGAGAGAGAGAGAGAGAGAGAGAGCAAGTAAATAGGTGTGTCAAATAAAGATGGAGAACTGAGAGAGAGAGAGCAAGTAAATAGGTGTGTCAAATAAAGTTGGATAACTAAGAGAGAGTGAGAGAGAGAGCAAGTAAATAGGTGTGTCAAATAAAGTTGGATAACTAAGAGAGAGAGAGAGAGAGCAAGTAAATAGGTGTGTCAAATAAAGTTGGATAACTAAGAGAGAAAGAGAGAGAGAGAGCAAGTAAATATGTGTGTCAAATAAAGTTGGATAACTAAGAGAGAGAGAGAGAGAGCAAGTAATAGGTGTGTCAAATAAAGTTGGATAACTAAGAGAGAGAGAGAGAGAGAGAGAAAGTAAATAGGTGTGTCAAATAAAGTTGGATAACTAAGAGAGAGAGAGAGAGAGAGCAAGTAAATAGGTGTGTCAAATAAAGTTGGATAACTAAGAGAGAGAGTGAGAGAGAGAGAGAGAGCAAGTAAATAGGTGTGTAAAATAAAGTTGGAGAACTAAGAGAGAGAGAGCAAGTATATAGGTGTGTCAAATAAAGTTGGAGAACTAAGAGAGAGAGAGAGAGAGAGCAAGTAAATAGGTGTGTCAAAAAAAGTTGGAGAACTAAGAGAGAGAGAGAGAGAGAGAGAGCAAGTAAATAGGTGTGTCAAATAAAGTTGGAGAACTGAGAGAGAGAGAGAGAGCAAGAAAATAGGTGTGTCTAATAAAGTTGGAGAACTGAGAGAGAGAGAGAGAGCAAGTAAATAGGTGTGTAAAATAAAGTTGGAGAACTGAGAGAGAGAGAGAGAGAGCAAGTATATAGGTGTGTCAAATAAAGTTGGAGAACTGAGAGAGAGAGAGAGCAAGTAAATAGGTGTGTCTAATAAAGTTGGAGAACTAAGAGAAAGAGAGAGAGCGCAAGTAAATAGGTGTGTCAAATAAAGCTAGAGAACTAAGAGAGAGAGAGAGAGAGCAAGTAAATAGGTGTGTCAAATAAAGTTGGAGAACTAAGAGAGAGAGAGAGAGAGACAGCAAGTAAATAGGTGTGTCAAATAAAGTTGGAGAACTAAGAGAGAGAGAGAGAGCAAGTAAATAGGTGTGTCAAATAAAGTTGGAGAACTAAGAGAGAGAGAGAGAGAGAGCAAGTAAATAGGTGTGTCAAATAAAGTTGGATAACTAAGAGAGAGAGAGAGAGAGAGAGAGCAAGTAAATAGGTGTGTCAATAAAGGTGGGGAACTGAGAGAGAGAGAGAGAGATAGTAAATAGGTGTTTCAAAAAAAGTTGGAGAACTAAGAGAGAGAGAGAGAGAGCAAGTAAATAGGTGTGTCAAATAAAGTTGGATAACTAAGAGAGAGAGAGAGAGAGAGCAAGTAAATAGGTGTGTCAAATAAAGTTGGATAACTAAGAGAGAGAGAGAGAGAGAGCAAGTAAATAGGTGTGTCAAATAAAGTTGGATAACTAAGAGAGAGAGAGAGAGAGAGCAAGTAAATAGATGTGTCAAATAAAGTTGGATAACTAAGAGAGAGAGTGAGAGAGAGAGAGATAGCAAGTAAATAGGTGTGTAAAATAAAGTTGGAGAACTAAGAGAGAGAGAGCAAGTATATAGGTGTGTCAAATAAAGTTGGAGAACTAAGAGAGAGAGAGAGAGAGAGAGCAAGTAAATAGGTGTGTCAAAAAAAGTTGGAGAACTAAGAGAGAGAGAGAGAGAGAGAGCAAGTAATTAGGTGTGTCAAATAAAGTTGGAGAACTGAGAGAGAGAGAGAGCAAGAAAATAGGTGTGTCTAATAAAGTTGGAGAACTGAGAGAGAGAGAGAGCAAGTAAATAGGTGTGTAAAATAAAGTTGGAGAACTGAGAGAGAGAGCAAGTATACAGGTGTGTCAAATAAAGTTGGAGAACTGAGAGAGAGAGAGAGAGCAAGTAAATAGGTGTGTCTAATAAAGTTGGAGAACTAAGAGAAAGAGAGAGAGCGCAAGTAAATAGGTGTGTCAAATAAAGCTGGAGAACTAAGAGAGAGAGAGAGAGAGCAAGTAAATAGGTGTGTCAAATAAAGTTGGAGAACTAAGAGAGAGAGAGAGAGAGAGAGAGAGAGCAAGTAAATAGGTGTGTCAAATAAAGTTGGAGAACTAAGAGAGAGAGAGAGCAAGTAAATAGGTGTGACAAATAAAGTTGGAGAACTAAGAGAGAGAGAGAGTGAGAGAGCAAGTAAATAGGTGTGTCAAATAAAGTTGGATAACTAAGAGAGAGAGAGAGAGAGAGAGAGCAAGTAAATAGGTGTGTCAAATAAAGGTGGAGAACTGAGAGAGAGAGAGAGATAGTAAATAGGTGTTTCAAAAAAAGTTGGAGAACTAAGAGAGAGAGAGCAAGTAAATAGGTGTGTCAAATAAAGTTGGAGAACTAAGAGAGAGAGAGAGAGCTAGTATATAGGTGTGTCAAATAAAGTTGGAGAACTGAGAGAGAGAGAGAGCTAGTATATAGGTGTGTCAAATAAAGTTGGAGAACTGAGAGAGAAAGCAAGTAAATATGTGTGTCTAATAAAGTTGGAGAACTGAGAGAGAGAAAGCAAGTAAATATGTGTGTCTAATAAAGTTGGAGAACTGAGAGAGAGAGAGAGAGAGAGAGCAAGTAAATAGGTGTGTAAAATAAAGTTGGAGAACTAAGATAGAGAGAGCAAGTAAATTGGTGTGTCAAATAAAGTTGGATAACTAAGAGAGAGAGAGAGAGAGCAAGTAAATAGGTGTGTCAAATAAAGTTGCATAACTAGAGAGAGAGAGAGAGAGAGAGAGAGAGAGAGAGAGCAAGTAAATAGGTGTGTCAAATGAAGTTGTAGAACTAAGAGAGAGAGAGAGAGAGAGAGAGCAAGTAAATAAGTGTGTCTAATAAAGTTGGATAACTGAGAAAGAGAGAGAGAGTAACTAGGTGTGTCTGATACAGTTTGAGACCTGAAAGAGTGAGAGGGAAAGAGAGAGCAAGTAAATAGGTGTGTCAAATAAAGTTGGAGAACTAAGAGAGAGAGAGCAAGTAAATAGGTGTGTCTAATACAGTTGGAGAACTAAGAGAGAGAGAGAGAGAGAGAGAGCAAGTAAATAGGTGTGTCCAATACAGATGGAGAACTGAGAGAGAGAGAGAGAGAGAGAGAGAGAGAGAGCAAGTAAAAAGGTGTGTCCAATACAGTTGGAGAACTAAGAGAGAGAGCAAGTAAATAGGTGTGTCTAATAAAGTTGGAGAACTAAGAGAGAGAGAGAGAGAGAGAGAGAGAGAGCAAGTAAATAGGTCTGTCCAATACAGTTGGAGAACTGAGAGAGAGAGAGCAAGTAAATAGGTGTGTCAAATAAAGTTGGAGAACTAAGAGAGAGAGAGAGCAAGTAAATATGTGTGTCTAAAACAGTTGGAGAACTGAGAGAGAGAGAGCAAGTAAATAGGTGTGTCTAATAAAGTTGGAGAACTGAGAGAGAGAGAGAGAGAGAGCAAGTAAATAGGTGTGTCTAATAAAGTTGGAGAACTAAGAGAGAGAGAGAGAGAGAGTGCAAGTAAATAGGTGTGTCAAATAAAGTTGGAGAACTGAGAGAGAGAGAGAGCAAGTAAATAGGTGTGTCAAATAAAATTGGAGAACTGAGAGAGAGAGAGAGAGCAAGTAAATAGGCGTGTCAAATAAAGTTGGAGAACTGAGAGAGAGAGAGAGAGAGAGAAGGAGCAAGTAAATAGGTGTGTCTAATAAAGTTGGAGAACTAAGAGAGAGAGAGAGAGCAAGTAAATAGGTGTGTCAAATAAAGTTGGAGAACTGAGAGAGAGAGAGAGAGAGAGCAAGTAAATAGGTGTGTCTAATAAAGTTGGAGAACTAAGAGAGAGAGAGAGAGAGCAAGTAAATAGGTGTGTCAAATAAAGTTGGAGAACTGAGAGAGAGAGAGAGCAAGTAAATAGGTGTGTCAAATAAAGTTGGAGAACTGAGAGAGAGAGAGAGAGCAAGTAAATAGGCGTGTCAAATAAAGTTGGAGAACTGAGAGAGAGAGAGAGAGAGCAAGTAAATAGGTGCGTCAAATAAAGTTGGAGAACTAAGAGAGAGAGAGAGAGAGAGAGAGAGAGCAAGTAAATAGGTGTGTCAAATAAAGTTGGATAACTAAGAGAGAGAGAGAGAGAGCAAGTAAATAGGTGTGTCAAATAAAGTTGGATAACTAAAAGAGA
The DNA here is from genome assembly GCA_032433765.1 of Megaustenia siamemsis. Taxonomy (NCBI): domain Eukaryota; kingdom Metazoa; phylum Mollusca; class Gastropoda; order Stylommatophora; family Ariophantidae; genus Megaustenia; species Megaustenia siamemsis. Next base: position 55,010,807 of record JAVIAB010000159.1, read on the forward strand.
GAGTGAGAGAGAGAGAGAGAGCAAGTAAATAGGTGTGTAAAATAAAGTTGGAGAACTAAGAGAGAGAGAGCAAGTATATAGGTGTGTCAAATAAAGTTGGAGAACTAAGAGAGAGAGAGAGAGAGAGCAAGTAAATAGGTGGCTCAAAAAAAGTTGGAGAACTAAGAGAGAGAGAGAGAGAGAGCAAGTAAATAGGTGTGTCAAATAAAGTTGGAGAACTGAGAGAGAGAGAGAGAGAGCAAGAAAATAGGTGTGTCTAATAAAGTTGGAGAACTGAGAGAGAGAGAGAGAACAAGTAAATAGGTGTGTAAAATAAAGTTGGAGAACTGAGAGAGAGAGAGAGAGCAAGTATATAGGTGTGTCAAATAAAGTTGGAGAACTGAGAGAGAGAGAGAGCAAGTAAATAGGTGTGTCTAATAAAGTTGGAGAACTAAGAGAAAGAGAGAGAGCGCAAGTAAATAGGTGTGTCAAATAAAGCTGGAGAACTAAGAGAGAGAGAGAGAGAGAGAGAGCAAGTAAATAGGTGTGTCAAATAAAGTTGGAGAACTAGAGAGAGAGAGAGAGCAAGTAAATGGGTGTGTCAAATAAAGTTGGATAACTAAGAGAGAGAGAGAGAGAGAGAGGGAGGGAGCAAGTAAATAGGTGTGTCAAATAAAGTTGGAGAACTAAGAGAGAGAGAGAGAGCAAGTAAATAGGTGTGTCAAATAAAGTTGGAGAACTAAGAGAGAGAGAGAGAGAGAGCAAGTAAATAGGTGTGTCAAATAAAGTTGGATAACTAAGAGAGAGAGAGAGAGAGAGAGAGCAAGTAAATAGGTGTGTCAAATAAAGGTGGAGAACTGAGAGAGAGAGAGATAGTAAATAGGTGTTTCAAAAAAAGTTGGAGAACTAAGAGAGAGAGAGAGAGAGCAAGTAAATAGGTGTGTCAAATAAAGTTGGAGAACTAAGAGAGAGAGAGAGAGCTAGTATATAGGTGTGTCAAATAAAGTTGGAGAACTGAGAGAGAGAGAGAGCTAGTATATAGGTGTGTCAAATAAAGTTGGAGAACTGAGAGAGAAAGCAAGTAAATATGTGTGTCTAATAAAGTTGGAGAACTGAGAGAGAGAAAGCAAGTAAATATGTGTGTCTAATAAAGTTGGAGAACTGAGAGAGAGAGAGAGAGAGAGAGAGAGAGAGCAAGTAAATAGGTGTGTAAAATAAAGTTGGAGAACTAAGATAGAGAGAGCAAGTAAATTGGTGTGTCAAATAAAGTTGGATAACTAAGAGAGAGAGAGAGAGAGAGAGCAAGTAAATAGGTGTGTCAAATAAAGTTGCATAACTAAGAGAGAGAGAGAGAGAGAGAGAGAGAGAGAGCAAGTAAATAGGTGTGTCAAATAAAGTTGTAGAACTAAGAGAGAGAGAGAGAGAGAAAGAGAGAGCAAGTAAATAAGTGTGTCTAATAAAGTTGGAGAACTGAGAAAGAGAGAGAGAGTAACTAGGTGTGTCTGATACAGTTTGAGACCTGAAAGAGTGAGAGGGAAAGAGAGAGCAAGTAAATAGGTGTGTCAAATAAAGTTGGATAACTAAGAGAGAGAGAGAGAGAGAGAGCAAGTAAATAGGTGTGTCCAATACAGTTGGAGAACTGAGAGAGAGAGAGAGAGAGAGAGAGAGAGCAAGTAAATAGGTGTGTCCAATACAGTTGGAGAACTAAGAGAGAGAGCAAGTAAATAGGTGTGTCTAATAAAGTTGGAGAACTAAGAGAGAGAGAGAGAGAGAGAGAGAGCAAGTAAATAGGTCTGTCCAATACAGTTGGAGAACTGAGAGAGAGAGAGCAAGTAAATAGGTGTGTCAAATAAAGTTGGAGAACTAAGAGAGAGAGAGAGCAAGTAAATATGTGTGTCTAAAACAGTTGGAGAACTGAGAGAGAGAGAGCAAGTAAATAGGTGTGTCTAATAAAGTTGGAGAACTGAGAGAGAGAGAGAGAGAGCAAGTAAATAGGTGTGTCTAATAAAGTTGGAGAACTAAGAGAGAGAGAGAGAGAGAGTGCAAGTAAATAGGTGTGTCAAATAAAGTTGGAGAACTGAGAGAGAGAGAGAGCAAGTAAATAGGTGTGTCAAATAAAATTGGAGAACTGAGAGAGAGAGAGAGAGCAAGTAAATAGGCGTGTCAAATAAAGTTGGAGAACTGAGAGAGAGAGAGAGAGAGAGAAGGAGCAAGTAAATAGGTGTGTCTAATAAAGTTGGAGAACTAAGAGAGAGAGAGAGAGAGCAAGTAAATAGGTGTGTCAAATAAAGTTGGAGAACTGAGAGAGAGAGAGAGAGAGAGAGCAAGTAAATAGGTGTGTCTAATAAAGTTGGAGAACTAAGAGAGAGAGAGAGAGAGCAAGTAAATAGGTGTGTCAAATAAAGTTGGAGAACTGAGAGAGAGAGAGAGCAAGTAAATAGGTGTGTCAAATAAAGTTGGAGAACTGAGAGAGAGAGAGAGAGCAAGTAAATAGGCGTGTCAAATAAAGTTGGAGAACTGAGAGAGAGAGAGAGAGAGCAAGTAAATAGGTGCGTCAAATAAAGTTGGAGAACTAGAGAGAGAGAGAGAGAGAGAGAGAGCAAGTAAATAGGTGTGTCAAATAAAGTTGGATAACTAAGAGAGAGAGAGAGAGAGCAAGTAAATAGGTGTGTCAAATAAAGTTGGATAACTAAAAGAGAGAGTGAGAGAGAGAGAGAGAGCAAGTAAATAGGTGTGTAAAATAAAGTTGGAGAACTAAGAGAGAGAGAGCAAGTATATAGGTGTGTCAAATAAAGTTGGAGAACTAAGAGAGAGAGAGAGAGAGAGCAAGTAAATAGGTGGCTCAAAAAAGTTGGAGAACTAAGAGAGAGAGAGAGAGAGAGAGCAAGTAAATAGGTGTGTCAAATAAAGTTGGAGAACTGAGAGAGAGAGAGAGAGAGCAAGAAAATAGGTGTGTCTAATAAAGTTGGAGAACTGAGAGAGAGAGAGAACAAGTAAATAGGTGTGTAAAATAAAGTTGGAGAACTGAGAGAGAGAGAGAGAGCAAGTATATAGGTGTGTCAAATAAAGTTGGAGAACTGAGAGAGAGAGAGAGCAAGTAAATAGGTGTGTCTAATAAAGTTGGAGAACTAAGAGAAAGAGAGAGAGCGCAAGTAAATAGGTGTGTCAAATAAAGCTGGAGAACTAAGAGAGAGAGAGAGAGAGAGAGCAAGTAAATAGGTGTGTCAAATAAAGTTGGAGAACTAAGAGAGAGAGAGAGAGCAAGTAAATGGGTGTGTCAAATAAAGTTGGATAACTAAGAGAGAGAGAGAGAGAGAGGGAGGGAGCAAGTAAATAGGTGTGTCAAATAAAGTTGGAGAACTAAGAGAGAGAGAGAGAGCAAGTAAATAGGTGTGTCAAATAAAGTTGGAGAACTAGAGAGAGAGAGAGAGAGAGAGAGCAAGTAAATAGGTGTGTCAAATAAAGTTGGATAACTAAGAGAGAGAGAGAGAGAGAGAGAGAGCAAGTAAATAGGTGTGTCAAATAAAGTGGAGAACTGAGAGAGAGAGAGAGAGATAGTAAATAGGTGTTTCAAAAAAAGTTGGAGAACTAAGAGAGAGAGAGAGAGCAAGTAAATAGGTGTGTCAAATAAAGTTGGAGAACTAAGAGAGAGAGAGAGAGCTAGTATATAGGTGTGTCAAATAAAGTTGGAGAACTGAGAGAGAGAGAGAGCTAGTATATAGGTGTGTCAAATAAAGTTGGAGAACTGAGAGAGAAAGCAAGTAAATATGTGTGTCTAATAAAGTTGGAGAACTGAGAGAGAGAAAGCAAGTAAATATGTGTGTCTAATAAAGTTGGAGAACTGAGAGAGAGAGAGAGAGAGAGAGAGAGAGCAAGTAAATAGGTGTGTAAAATAAAGTTGGAGAACTAAGATAGAGAGAGCAAGTAAATTGGTGTGTCAAATAAAGTTGGATAACTAAGAGAGAGAGAGAGAGAGAGCAAGTAAATAGGTGTGTCAAATAAAGTTGCATAACTAAGAGAGAGAGAGAGAGAGAGAGAGAGCAAGTAAATAGGTGTGTCAAATAAAGTTGTAGAACTAAGAGAGAGAGAGAGAGAGAAAGAGAGAGCAAGTAAATAAGTGTGTCTAATAAAGTTGGAGAACTGAGAAAGAGAGAGAGAGAGTAACTAGGTGTGTCTGATACAGTTTGAGACCTGAAAGAGTGAGAGGGAAAGAGAGAGCAAGTAAAAAGGTGTGTCAAATAAAGTTGGAGAACTAAGAGAGAGAGAGCAAGTAAATAGGTGTGTCTAATACATTTGGAGAACTAAGAGAGAGAGAGAGAGAGCAAGTAAATAGGTGTGTCCAATACAGTTGGAGAACTGAGAGAGAGAGAGAGAGAGAGAGAGAGAGCAAGTAAATAGGTGTGTCCAATACAGTTGGAGAACTAAGAGAGAGAGCAAGTAAATAGGTGTGTCTAATAAAGTTGGAGAACTAAGAGAGAGAGAGAGAGAGAGAGAGAGCAAGTAAATAGGTCTGTCCAATACAGTTGGAGAACTGAGAGAGAGAGAGCAAGTAAATAGGTGTGTCAAATAAAGTTGGAGAACTAAGAGAGAGAGAGAGCAAGTAAATATGTGTGTCTAAAACAGTTGGAGAACTGAGAGAGAGAGAGCAAGTAAATAGGTGTGTCTAATAAAGTTGGAGAACTGAGAGAGAGAGAGAGAGAGCAAGTAAATAGGTGTGTCTAATAAAGTTGGAGAACTAAGAGAGAGAGAGAGAGAGAGTGCAAGTAAATAGGTGTGTCAAATAAAGTTGGAGAACTGAGAGAGAGAGAGAGCAAGTAAATAGGTGTGTCAAATAAAATTGGAGAACTGAGAGAGAGAGAGAGAGCAAGTAAATAGGCGTGTCAAATAAAGTTGGAGAACTGAGAGAGAGAGAGAGAGAGAGAAGGAGCAAGTAAATAGGTGTGTCTAATAAAGTTGGAGAACTAAGAGAGAGAGAGAGAGAGCAAGTAAATAGGTGTGTCAAATAAAGTTGGAGAACTGAGAGAGAGAGAGAGAGAGAGAGCAAGTAAATAGGTGTGTCTAATAAAGTTGGAGAACTAAGAGAGAGAGAGAGAGAGCAAGTAAATAGGTGTGTCAAATAAAGTTGGAGAACTGAGAGAGAGAGAGAGCAAGTAAATAGGTGTGTCAAATAAAGTTGGAGAACTGAGAGAGAGAGAGAGAGCAAGTAAATAGGCGTGTCAAATAAAGTTGGAGAACTGAGAGAGAGAGAGAGAGAGCAAGTAAATAGGTGTGTCAAATAAAGTTGGAGAACTAGAGAGAGAGAGAGAGAGAGAGAGAGAGCAAGTAAATAGGTGTGTCAAATAAAGTTGGATAACTAAGAGAGAGAGAGAGAGAGCAAGTAAATAGGTGTGTCAAATAAAGTTGGATAACTAAAAGAGAGAGTGAGAGAGAGAGAGAGAGAGAGCAAGTAAATAGGTGTGTAAAATAAAGTTGGAGAACTAAGAGAGAGAGAGCAAGTAAATAGGTGTGTCAAATAAAGTTGGAGAACTAAGAGAGAGAGAGAGAGAGAGCAAGTAAATAGGTGGGTCAAAAAAGTTGGAGAACTAAGAGAGAGAGAGAGAGAGAGAGAGAGAGCAAGTAAATAGGTGTGTCAAATAAAGTTGGAGAACTGAGAGAGAGAGAGAGAGAGCAAGAAAATAGGTGTGTCTAATAAAGTTGGAGAACTGAGAGAGAGAGAGAGAACAAGTAAATAGGTGTGTAAAATAAAGTTGGAGAACTGAGAGAGAGAGAGAGAGCAAGTAAATAGGTGTGTCAAATAAAGTTGGAGAACTGAGAGAGAGAGAGAGCAAGTAAATAGGTGTGTCTAATAAAGTTGGAGAACTAAGAGAAAGAGAGAGAGCGCAAGTAAATAGGTGTGTCAAATAAAGCTGGAGAACTAAGAGAGAGAGAGAGAGAGAGAGAGCAAGTAAATAGGTGTGTCAAATAAAGTTGGAGAACTAAGAGAGAGAGAGAGAGCAAGTAAATGGGTGTGTCAAATAAAGTTGGATAACTAAGAGAGAGAGAGAGAGAGAGAGGGAGGGAGCAAGTAAATAGGTGTGTCAAATAAAGTTGGAGAACTAAGAGAGAGAGAGAGAGCAAGTAAATAGGTGTGTCAAATAAAGTTGGAGAACTAAGAGAGAGAGAGAGAGAGAGAGAGCAAGTAAATAGGTGTGTCAAATAAAGTTGGATAACTAAGAGAGAGAGAGAGAGAGAGCAAGTAAATAGGTGTGTCAAATAAAGTTGGAGAACTGAGAGAGAGAGAGAGAGAAGTAAATAGGTGTTTCAAAAAAAGTTGGAGAACTAAGAGAGAGAGAGAGAGCAAGTAAATAGGTGTGTCAAATAAAGTTGGAGAACTAAGAGAGAGAGAGAGAGCTAGTAAATAGGTGTGTCAAATAAAGTTGGAGAACTGAGAGAGAGAGAGAGCAAGTAAATAGGTGTGTCAAATAAAGTTGGAGAACTGAGAGAGAAGAGCAAGTAAATATGTGTGTCTAATAAAGTTGGAGAACTGAGAGAGAGAAAGCAAGTAAATAGTGTGTCTAATAAAGTTGGAGAACTGAGAGAGAGAGAGAGAGAGAGAGAGAGCAAGTAAATAGGTGTGTAAAATAAAGTTGGAGAACTAAGATAGAGAGAGCAAGTAAATGGTGTGTCAAATAAAGTTGGATAACTAAGAGAGAGAGAGAGAGAGAGCAAGTAAATAGGTGTGTCAAATAAAGTTGCATAACTAAGAGAGAGAGAGAGAGAGAGAGAGCAAGTAAATAGGTGTGTCAAATAAAGTTGTAGAACTAAGAGAGAGAGAGAGAGAGAAAGAGAGAGCAAGTAAATAAGTGTGTCTAATAAAGTTGGAGAACTGAGAAAGAGAGAGAGAGTAAATAGGTGTGTCTGATACAGTTTGAGACCTGAAAGAGTGAGAGGGAAAGAGAGAGCAAGTAAAAAGGTGTGTCAAATAAAGTTGGAGAACTAAGAGAGAGAGAGCAAGTAAATAGGTGTGTCTAATACATTTGGAGAACTAAGAGAGAGAGAGAGAGAGCAAGTAAATAGGTGTGTCCAATACAGTTGGAGAACTGAGAGAATGAGAGAGAGAGAGAGAGCAAGTAAATAGGTGTGTCCAATACAGTTGGAGAACTAAGAGAGAGAGCAAGTAAATAGGTGTGTCTAAAAAAGTTGGAGAACTAAGAGAGAGAGAGAGAGAGAGAGAGAGCAAGTAAATAGGTCTGTCCAATACAGTTGGAGAACTGAGAGAGAGAGAGAGCAAGTAAATAGGTGTGTCAAATAAAGTTGGAGAACTAAGAGAGAGAGAGAGCAAGTAAATAGGTGTGTCTAAAACAGTTGGAGAACTGAGAGAGAGAGAGCAAGTAAATAGGTGTGTCTAATAAAGTTGGAGAACTGAGAGAGAGAGAGAGAGAGAGCAAGTAAATAGGTGTGTCAAATAAAGTTGAACTGAGAGAGAACTGAGAGAGAGAGAGAGAGCAAGTAAATAGGTGTGTCAAATAAAGTTGGAGAACTGAGAGAGAGAGAGACAGCAAGTAAATAGGTGTGTCAAATAAAGTTGGAGAACTGAGAGAGAGAGAGAGAGCAAGTAAATAGGTGTGTCAAATAAAGTTGGAGGAGAACTGAGAGAGAGAGAGAGAGAGAGAGAGAGAGAGGAGCAAGTAAATAGGTGTGTCTAATAAAGTTGGAGAACTAAGAGAGAGAGAGAGAGCAAGTAAATAGGTGTGTCAAATAAAGTTGGAGAACTGAGAGAGAGAGAGAGAGAGTGCAAGTAAATAGGTGTGTCTAATAAAGTTGGAGAACTAAGAGAGAGAGAGAGAGAGAGCAAGTAAATAGGTGTGTCAAATAAAGTTGGAGAACTGAGAGAGAGAGAGACAGCAAGTAAATAGGTGTGTCAAATAAAGTTGGAGAACTGAGAGAGAGAGAGAGAGCAAGTAAATAGGTGTGTCAAATAAAGTTGGAGAACTGAGAGAGAGAGAGAGAGCAAGTAAATAGGTGTGTCAAATAAAGTTGGAGAACTGAGAGAGAGAGAGAGAGAGCAAGTAAATAGGTGTGTCAAATAAAGTTGGAGAACTGAGAGAGAGAGAGACAGCAAGTAAATAGGTGTGTCAAATAAAGTTGGAGAACTGAGAGAGAGAGAGAGAGAGCAAGTAAATAGGTGTGTCAAATAAAGTTGGAGAACTAGAGAGAGAGAGAGAGAGAGAGAGAGCAAGTAAATAGGTGTGTCAAATAAAGTTGGATAACTAAGAGAGAGAGAGAGAGAGAGAGAGAGAGAGCAAGTAAATAGGTGTGTCAAATAAAGTTGGAGAACTAAGAGAGAGAGAGAGATAGAGCAAGTAAATAGGTGTGTCTAATAATGTTGGAGAACTAAGAGAGAGAGAGAGAGAGCAAGTAAATAGGTGTGTCTGATACAGTTGGAGAACTGAGAGAGAGAGAGAGAGAGCAAGTAAATAGGTTGTCTAATAAAGTTGGAGAACTAAGAGAGAGAGAGAGAAAGAGCAAGTAAATAGGTGTGTCCAATACAGTTGGAGAACTGAGAGAGAGAGAGCAAGTAAATAGGTGTGTCCAATACAGTTTCAGAACTAAGAGAGAGAGCAAGTAAAAAGGTGTGTCTAATAAAGTTGGAGAACTATGAGAGAGAGAGAGCAAGTAAATAAATGTGTCTAATAAAGTTGGAGAACTAAGAGAGAGAGAGAGCAAGTAAAAAGGTGTGTCTAATAAAGTTGGAGAACTAAGAGAGAGAGAGAGCAAGTAAATAGGTGTGTCTAATAAAGTTGGAGAACTAAGAGAGAGAGAGAGAGCAAGTAAATAGGTGTGTCAAAAAAAGTTGGAGAACTAAGAGAGAGAGAGAGAGAGAGCAAGTAAATAGGTGTGTCAAATAAAGTTGGAGAACTGAGAGAGAGAGAGAGAGCAAGTAAATAGGTGTGTCTAATAAAGTTGGAGAACTGAGAGAGAGAGAGAGAGCAAGTAAATAGGTGTGTCAAATAAAGTTGGAGAACTGAGAGAGAGAGAGCAAGTAAATAGGTGTGTCAAATAAAGTTGGAGAACTGAGAGAGAGAGAGAGAGCAAGTAAATAGGTGTGTCTAATAAAGTTGGAGAACTAAGAGAAAGAGAGAGAGAGCAAGTAAATAGGTGTGTCAAATAAAGTTGGAGAACTAAGAGAGAGAGAGAGAGAGCAAGTAAATAGGTGTGTCAAATAAAGTTGGAGAACTAGAGAGAGAGAGAGAGAGAGAGCAAGTAAATAGGTGTGTCAAATAAAGTTGGAGAACTAAGAGAGAGAGAGAGAGCAAGTAAATAGGTGTGTCAAATAAAGTTGGAGAACTAAGAGAGAGAGAGAGAGAGAGAGCAAGTAAATAGGTGTGTCAAATAAAGTTGGATAACTAAGAGAGAGAGAGAGAGAGAGAGAGCAAGTAAATAGGTGTGTCAAATAAAGTTGGAGAACTGAGAGAGAGAGAGAGAAGTAAATAGGTGTGTCAAATAAAGTTGGAGAACTAAGAGAGAGAGAGAGAGCAAGTAAATAGGTGTGTCAATAAAGTTGGAGAACTAAGAGAGAGAGAGAGAGCTAGTAAATAGGTGTGTCAAATAAAGTTGGAGAACTGAGAGAGAGAGAGAGCAAGTAAATAGGTGTGTCAAATAAAGTTGGAGAACTGAGAGAGAGAGCAAGTAAATAGGTGTGTCTAATAAAGTTGGAGAACTGAGAGAGAGAAAGCAAGTAAATAGGTGTGTCTAATAAAGTTGGAGAACTGAGAGAGAGAGAGAGAGAGAGCAAGTAAATAGGTGTGTAAAATAAAGTTGGAGAACTAAGAGAGAGAGAGCAAGTAAATAGGTGTGTCAAATAAAGTTGGAGAACTAAGAGAGAGAGAGAGAGCAAGTAAATAGGTGTGTCAAATAAAGTTGGATAACTAAGAGAGAGAGAGAGAGAGAGAGAGAGAGAGAGAGAGCAAGTAAATAGGTGTGTCAAATAAAGTTGTAGAACTAAGAGAGAGAGAGAGAGAGAGAGCAAGTAAATAAGTGTGTCTAATAAAGTTGGAGAACTGAGAGAAGAGAGAGAGAGTAAATAGGTGTGTCTGATACAGTTTGAGACTGAAAGAGTGAGAGGGAAAGAGAGAGCAAGTAAATAGGTGTGTCAAATAAAGTTGGAGAACTAAGAGAGAGAGAGCAAGTAAATAGGTGTGTCTAATAAAGTTGGAGAACTAAGAGAGAGAGAGAGAGAGAGAGAGAGAGCAAGTAAATAGGTGTGTCCAATACAGTTGGAGAACTGAGAGAGAGAGAGAGAGAGAGAGAGAGCAAGTAAATAGGTGTGTCCAATACAGTTGGAGAACTAGAGAGAGAGAGCAAGTAAATAGGTGTGTCTAATAAAGTTGGAGAACTAAGAGAGAGAGAGAGAGAGAGAGAGAGAGCAAGTAAATAGGTGTGTCCAATACAGTTGGAGAACTGAGAGAGAGAGAGCAAGTAAATAGGTGTGTCAAATAAAGTTGGAGAACTAAGAGAGAGAGAGAGCAAGTAAATAGGTGTGTCTAAAACAGTTGGAGAACTGAGAGAGAGAGAGCAAGTAAATAGGTGTGTCTAATAAAGTTGGAGAACTGAGAGAGAGAGAGAGAGAGAGCAAGTAAATAGGTGTGTCTAATAAAGTTGGAGAACTAAGAGAGAGAGAGAGAGAGAGCAAGTAAATAGGTGTGTCAAATAAAGTTGGAGAACTGAGAGAGAGAGAGAGCAAGTAAATAGGTGTGTCAAATAAATTGGAGAACTGAGAGAGAGAGAGAGAGCAAGTAAATAGGTGTGTCAAATAAAGTTGGAGAACTGAGAGAGAGAGAGAGAGAGAGAGAGCAAGTAAATAGGTGTGTCTAATAAAGTTGGAGAACTAAGAGAGAGAGAGAGAGCAAGTAAATAGGTGTGTCAAATAAAGTTGGAGAACTGAGAGAGAGAGAGAGAGAGAGCAAGTAAATAGGTGTGTCTAATAAAGTTGGAGAACTAGAGAGAGAGAGAGAGAGCAAGTAAATAGGTGTGTCAAATAAAGTTGGAGAACTGAGAGAGAGAGAGAGCAAGTAAATAGGTGTGTCAAATAAAGTTGGAGAACTGAGAGAGAGAGAGAGAGCAAGTAAATAGGTGTGTCAAATAAAGTTGGAGAACTGAGAGAGAGAGAGAGAGAGAGCAAGTAAATAGGTGTGTCAAATAAAGTTGGAGAACTAAGAGAGAGAGAGAGAGAGAGAGAGAGAGAGAGCAAGTAAATAGGTGTGTCAAATAAAGTTGGAGAACTAAGAGAGAGAGAGAGAGAGCAAGTAAATAGGTGTGTCAAATAAAGTTGGAGAACTAAAAGAGAGAGTGAGAGAGAGAGAGAGAGCAAGTAAATAGGTGTGTCAAATAAAGTTGGAGAACTAAGAGAGAGAGAGCAAGTAAATAGGTGTGTCAAATAAAGTTGGAGAACTAAGAGAGAGAGAGAGAGAGAGCAAGTAAATAGGTGTGTCAAAAAAAGTTGGAGAACTAAGAGAGAGAGAGAGAGAGAGAGCAAGTAAATAGGTGTGTCAAATAAAGTTGGAGAACTGAGAGAGAGAGAGAGAGAGCAAGTAAATAGGTGTGTCTAATAAAGTTGGAGAACTGAGAGAGAGAGAGAGAGCAAGTAAATAGGTGTGTCAAATAAAGTTGGAGAACTGAGAGAGAGAGAGAGAGCAAGTAAATAGGTGTGTCAAATAAAGTTGGAGAACTGAGAGAGAGAGAGAGCAAGTAAATAGGTGTGTCTAATAAAGTTGGAGAACTAAGAGAGAGAGAGAGAGAGCAAGTAAATAGGTGTGTCAATAAAGTTGGAGAACTAAGAGAGAGAGAGAGAGAGAGAGAGCAAGTAAATAGGTGTGTCAAATAAAGTTGGAGAACTAAGAGAGAGAGAGAGAGCAAGTAAATAGGTGTGTCAAATAAAGTTGGAGAACTAAGAGAGAGAGAGAGAGAGAGAGGGAGGGAGCAAGTAAATAGGTGTGTCAAATAAAGTTGGAGAACTAAGAGAGAGAGAGAGAGCAAGTAAATAGGTGTGTCAAATAAAGTTGGAGAACTAAGAGAGAGAGAGAGAGAGAGAGAGCAAGTAAATAGGTGTGTCAAATAAAGTTGGAGAACTAAGAGAGAGAGAGAGAGAGAGAGAGCAAGTAAATAGGTGTGTCAAATAAAGTTGGAGAACTGAGAGAGAGAGAGAGAAGTAAATAGGTGTGTCTAATAAAGTTGGAGAACTGAGAGAGAGAGAGAGAGCAAGTAAATAGGTGTGTCAAATAAAGTTGGAGAACTAAGAGAGAGAGAGAGAGCTAGTATATAGGTGTGTCAAATAAAGTTGGAGAACTGAGAGAGAGAGAGAGCAAGTAAATAGGTGTGTCAAATAAAGTTGGAGAAACTGAGAGAGAGAGCAAGTAAATAGGTGTGTCTAATAAGTTGGAGAACTGAGAGAGAGAAAGCAAGTAAATATGGTGTCTAATAAAGTTGGAGAACTGAGAGAGAGAGAGAGAGAGAGAGAGAGAGAGAGCAAGTAAATAGGTGTGTAAAATAAAGTTGGAGAACTAAGAGAGAGAGAGCAAGTAAATAGGTGTGTCAAATAAAGTTGGAGAACTAAGAGAGAGAGAGAGAGAGAGCAAGTAAATAGGTGTGTCAAATAAAGTTGGAGAACTAAGAGAGAGAGAGAGAGAGAGAGAGAGAGAGCAAGTAAATAGGTGTGTCAAATAAAGTTGTAGAGAACTAAGAGAGAGAGAGAGAGAGAAAGAGAGAGCAAGTAAATAAGTGTGTCTAATAAAGTTGGAGAACTGAAGAAAGAGAGAGAGAGTAAATAGGTGTGTCTGATACAAGTTGAGAGCCTGAAAGAGTGAGAGGGAAAGAGAGAGCAAGTAAATAGGTGTGTCAAATAAAGTTGGAGAACTAAGAGAGAGAGAGAGAGAGAGAGCAAGTAAATAGTGTGTCCAATAAAGTTGGAGAACTGAGAGAGAGAGAGAGAGAGAGAGAGAGAGCAAGTAAATAGGTGTGTCAATAAAGTTGGAGAACTAGAGAGAGAGAGCAAGTAAATAGGTGTGTCTAATAAAGTTGGAGAACTAAGAGAGAGAGAGAGAGAGAGAGAGAGAGCAAGTAAATAGGTGTGTCCAATAAAGTTGGAGAACTGAGAGAGAGAGAGCAAGTAAATAGGTGTGTCAAATAAAGTTGGAGAACTAAGAGAGAGAGAGAGCAAGTAAATAGGTGTGTCTAAAACAGTTGGAGAACTGAGAGAGAGAGAGCAAGTAAATAGGTGTGTCTAATAAAGTTGGAGAACTGAGAGAGAGAGAGAGAGAGCAAGTAAATAGGTGTGTCTAATAAAGTTGGAGAGAACTAAGAGAGAGAGAGGAGAGAGCAAGTAAATAGGTGTGTCAAATAAAGTTGGAGAACTGAGAGAGAGAGAGAGCAAGTAAATAGGTGTGTCAAATAAAGTTGGAGAACTGAGAGAGAGAGAGAGAGCAAGTAAATAGGTGTGTCAAATAAAGTTGGAGAACTGAGAGAGAGAGAGAGAGAGAGAGAGCAAGTAAATAGGTGTGTCTAATAAAGTTGGAGAACTAAGAGAGAGAGAGAGAGAGCAAGTAAATAGGTGTGTCAAATAAAGTTGGAGAACTGAGAGAGAGAGAGAGAGAGAGAGCAAGTAAATAGGTGTGTCTAATAAAGTTGGAGAACTAAGAGAGAGAGAGAGAGAGCAAGTAAATAGGTGTGTCAAATAAAGTTGGAGAACTGAGAGAGAGAGAGAGCAAGTAAATAGGTGTGTCAAATAAAGTTGGAGAACTGAGAGAGAGAGAGAGAGAGCAAGTAAATAGGTGTGTCAAATAAAGTTGGAGAACTGAGAGAGAGAGAGAGAGAGCAAGTAAATAGGTGTGTCAAATAAAGTTGGAGAACTAAGAGAGAGAGAGAGAGAGAGAGAGCAAGTAAATAGGTGTGTCAAATAAAGTTGGAGAACTAAGAGAGAGAGAGAGAGAGCAAGTAAATAGGTGTGTCAAATAAAGTTGGAGAACTAAAAGAGAGAGTGAGAGAGAGAGAGAGAGCAAGTAAATAGGTGTGTAAATAAAGTTGGAGAACTAAGAGAGAGAGAGCAAGTAAATAGGTGTGTCAAATAAAGTTGGAGAACTAAGAGAGAGAGAGAGAGAGAGCAAGTAAATAGGTGGCTCAAAAAAGTTGGAGAACTAAGAGAGAGAGAGAGAGAGAGAGCAAGTAAATAGGTGTGTCAAATAAAGTTGGAGAACTGAGAGAGAGAGAGAGAGCAAGTAAATAGGTGTGTCTAATAAAGTTGGAGAACTGAGAGAGAGAGAGAGCAAGTAAATAGGTGTGTCAAATAAAGTTGGAGAACTGAAGAGAGAGAGAGAGAGCAAGTAAATAGGTGTGTCAAATAAAGTTGGAGAACTGAGAGAGAGAGAGAGCAAGTAAATAGGTGTGTCTAATAAAGTTGGAGAACTAAGAGAAAGAGAGAGAGCAAGTAAATAGGTGTGTCAAATAAAGTTGGAGAACTAAGAGAGAGAGAGAGAGAGAGAGCAAGTAAATAGGTGTGTCAAATAAAGTTGGAGAACTAAGAGAGAGAGAGAGAGCAAGTAAATAGGTGTGTCAAATAAAGTTGGAGAACTAAGAGAGAGAGAGAGAGAGAGAGGGAGGGAGCAAGTAAATAGGTGTGTCAAATAAAGTTGGAGAACTAAGAGAGAGAGAGAGAGCAAGTAAATAGGTGTGTCAAATAAAGTTGGAGAACTAAGAGAGAGAGAGAGAGAGAGAGAGCAAGTAAATAGGTGTGTCAAATAAAGTTGGATAACTAAGAGAGAGAGAGAGAGAGAGAGAGCAAGTAAATAGGTGTGTCAAATAAAGTTGGAGAACTGAGAGAGAGAGAGAGAGAGCAAGTAAATAGGTGTGTCAAAAAAGTTGGAGAACTAAGAGAGAGAGAGAGCAAGTAAATAGGTGTGTCAAATAAAGTTGGAGAACTAAGAGAGAGAGAGAGAGCAAGTAAATAGGTGTGTCAAATAAAGTTGGAGAACTGAGAGAGAGAGAGAGCAAGTAAATAGGTGTGTCAAATAAAGTTGGAGAACTGAGAGAGAGAGAGCAAGTAAATAGGTGTGTCTAATAAAGTTGGAGAACTGAGAGAGAGAGAGCAAGTAAATAGGTGTGTCTAATAAAGTTGGAGAACTGAGAGAGAGAGAGAGAGAGAGAGAGAGCAAGTAAATAGGTGTGTCAATAAAGTTGGAGAACTAGAGAGAGAGAGCAAGTAAATAGGTGTGTCAAATAAAGTTAGAACTAAGAGAGAGAGAGAGAGAGAGAGCAAGTAAATAGGTGTGTAATAAAGTTGGAGAACTAAGAGAGAGAGAGAGAGAGAGAGAGCAAGTAAATAGGTGTGTCAATAAAGTTGGAGAACTAGAGAGAGAGAGAGAAAGAGAGAGCAAGTAAATAAGTGTGTCTAATAAAGTTGGAGAACTGAGAGAAAGAGAGAGAGAGTAAATAGGTGTGTCTGATACAGTTTGAGGACTGAAAAGAGTGAGAGGGAAAGAGAGAGCAAGTAAATAGGTGTGTCAAATAAAGTTGGAGAACTAAGAGAGAGAGAGCAAGTAAATAGGTGTGTCTAATAAAGTTGGAGAACTAGAGAGAGAGAGAGAGAGAGCAAGTAAATAGGTGTGTCCAATACAGTTGGAGAACTGAGAGAGAGAGAGAGAGAGAGAGAGCAAGTAAATAGGTGTGTCCAATAAAGTTGGAGAACTAAGAGAGAGAGCAAGTAAATAGGTGTGTCTAATAAAGTTGGAGAACTAAGAGAGAGAGAGAGAGAGAGAGAGAGCAAGTAAATAGGTGTCCATAAACAGTTGGAGAAACTGAGAGAGAGAGAGCAAGTAAATAGGTGTGTCAAATAAAGTTGGAGAACTAAGAGAGAGAGAGAGCAAGTAAATAGGTGTGTCTAAACAGTTGGAGAACTGAGAGAGAGAGAGCAAGTAAATAGGTGTGTCTAATAAAGTTGGAGAACTGAGAGAGAGAGAGAGAGCAAGTAAATAGGTGTGTCTAATAAAGTTGGAGAACTAAGAGAGAGAGAGAGAGAGAGTGCAAGTAAATAGGTGTGTCAAATAAAGTGGAGAAAGAACTGAGAGAGAGAGAGAGCAAGTAAATAGGTGTGTCAAATAAAGTTGGAGAACTGAGAGAGAGAGAGAGAGCAAGTAAATAGGTGTGTCAAATAAAGTTGGAGAACTGAGAGAGAGAGAGAGAGAGAGAAGAGCAAGTAAATAGGTGTGTCTAATAAAGTTGGAGAACTAAGAGAGAGAGAGAGAGCAAGTAAATAGGTGTGTCAAATAAAGTTGGAGAACTAGAGAGAGAGAGAGAGAGAGCAAGTAAATAGGTGTGTCTAATAAAGTTGGAGAACTAAGAGAGAGAGAGAGAGCAAGTAAATAGGTGTGTCAAATAAAGTTGGAGAACTAGAGAGAGAGAGAGAGCAAGTAAATAGGTGTGTCAAATAAAGTTGGAGAACTGAGAGAGAGAGAGAGAGCAAGTAAATAGGTGTGTCAAATAAAGTTGGAGAACTGAGAGAGAGAGAGAGAGAGCAAGTAAATAGGTGTGTCAAATAAAGTTGGAGAACTAAGAGAGAGAGAGAGAGAGAGAGAGAGCAAGTAAATAGGTGTGTCAAATAAAGTTGGAGAACTAAGAGAGAGAGAGAGAGAGCAAGTAAATAGGTGTGTCAAATAAAGTTGGAGAACTAAAAGAGAGAGTGAGAGAGAGAGAGAGAGAGCAAGTAAATAGGTGTGTCAAATAAAGTTGGAGAACTAAGAGAGAGAGAGCAAGTAAATAGGTGTGTCAAATAAAGTTGGAGAACTAAGAGAGAGAGAGAGAGAGAGCAAGTAAATAGGTGTGTCAAAAAAGTTGGAGAACTAGAGAGAGAGAGAGAGAGAGAGCAAGTAAATAGGTGTGTCAAATAAAGTTGGAGAACTGAGAGAGAGAGAGAGAGAGCAAGTAAATAGGTGTGTCTAATAAAGTTGGAGAACTGAGAGAGAGAGAGAGAGCAAGTAAATAGTGTGTCAAATAAAGTTGGAGAACTGAGAGAGAGAGAGAGAGCAAGTAAATAGGTGTGTCAAATAAAGTTGGAGAACTGAGAGAGAGAGAGAGCAAGTAAATAGGTGTGTCTAATAAAGTTGGAGAACTAAGAGAGAGAGAGAGAGAGCAAGTAAATAGGTGTGTCAAATAAAGTTGGAGAACTAAGAGAGAGAGAGAGAGAGAGAGAGAGAGAGAGCAAGTAAATAGGTGTGTCAAATAAAGTTGGAGAACTAAGAGAGAGAGAGAGAGCAAGTAAATAGGTGTGTCAAATAAAGTTGGAGAACTAAGAGAGAGAGAGAGAGAGAGAGAGAGAGCAAGTAAATAGGTGTGTCAAATAAAGTTGGAGAACTAAGAGAGAGAGAGAGAGCAAGTAAATAGGTGTGTCAAATAAAGTTGGAGAACTAAGAGAGAGAGAGAGAGAGAGAGAGCAAGTAAATAGGTGGTCAAATAAAGTTGGATAACTAGAGAGAGAGAGAGAGAGAGAGAGAGCAAGTAAATAGGTGTGTCAAATAAAAAAGTTGGAGAACTGAGAGAGAGAGAGAGAGAAGTAAATAGGTGTGTCAAAAAAAGTTGGAGAACTAAGAGAGAGAGAGAGAGCAAGTAAATAGGTGTGTCAAATAAAGTTGGAGAACAAGAGAGAGAGAGAGAGCAAGTAATAGGTGTGTCAAATAAAGTTGGAGAACTGAGAGAGAGAGAGAGCAAGTAAATA
This sequence comes from Megaustenia siamemsis, assembly GCA_032433765.1. NCBI lineage: Eukaryota > Metazoa > Mollusca > Gastropoda > Stylommatophora > Ariophantidae > Megaustenia > Megaustenia siamemsis. The sequence goes on from JAVIAB010000159.1 coordinate 55,028,523, forward strand.
GGTGTGTCAAATAAAGTTGGAGAACTGAGAGAGAGAGAGCAAGTAAATAGGTGTGTCTAATAAAGTTGGAGAACTGAGAGAGAGAGAGAGCAAGTAAATAGGTGTGTCTAATAAAGTTGGAGAACTGAGAGAGAGAGAGAGAGAGAGAGAGAGCAAGTAAATAGGTGTGTCAAATAAAGTTGGAGAACTAAGAGAGAGAGAGCAAGTAAATAGGTGTGTCTAATAAAGTTGGAGAACTAAGAGAGAGAGAGAGAGAGAGCAAGTAAATAGGGTGTCAAATAAAGTTGGAGAACTAAGAGAGA